>VZTU01025533.1:116481-262545 GCA_013400835.1 Zapornia atra | reverse complement strand
GGGGGGGAGGGGAATGGATGAAATGACTGAAGCAGCAGGCACTGAATCCTAACAGCCCTGAATTTTTTTAAGGATTAGTGGTGGGAGGAGCTGGGGTTAGCTAGGAGGTGTTGTATTTGGATTTTCTACACACATACAAACAACTATCCTATTTAACACCATATTTTTAAACACACAAAACATCCAAGGTACATGCAGAGGTGTTTCAAATCCAGAGATCACTGAAATTCACACCACAAAACCACAGCAAAACACTGGCAACATAAACAGGATCCCAACCACCACACTTCCTTTAGATTCATTCCCAAAAAGGATATGTGTATTTATGTCATACCATACTCCTGAGGGATTCTTTGGACCATCCTTTCTACTTGCACAATTCAGATTTGCTGCAGATCCCAGATAAGATCTGTTTTTCCATGGAAGCTTCCAAAAAAGGAAAGATACAGGAAATCAGTTTATAGAACAATTTAATCCTTTGAGATGCTTAATATTTCTGCACTCCAGATAAGAATAAATACAGCTTTTTCTCACCAGTTTGTGAAACCAGAAGTAGAAAAGTGCTCATTTAGCCTTTCTCCTGCTGTCCCTTGGGAAGGTAGATGAAGTGATGAAGACCTGGAGGAATGCACCAAGCACACCAAACTGGTGACCAAACTCATCCTGTTACAGTTGCTGAGAAGAAAGCTGGAGATGAGGACCAGAAGCTGGATCACTTTCAGGATTAAAGCCCCTGGGTTGGAAAACAGTCTCAGCCACCAGTCTGGTTCTCAGGCCACCACTTCTCAGGCTCCTTACACAGGAACACAGCTATTCCCACACCAGCTTTGCACTGCTCAGTTAGGCACTCCTGGAGCAGGTAAAGAATGTGAGGAGTCCTCCCCTGAGGAGGAAGAACAGCAGAGAAGACGTGGTAAACATCACAACCCCTGTCCCCCTGCACTGCTTGAGGGGAGTTGGTAGAGAAATCAGTACTGAAGTTAAGCTGTTGAAGAAGGGAGGGCTGAAGGGAAAGAGTTCTGAAGATCTGTTTCTATTTCACATTATCCTACTCTGAACTGATTGCTAATAAATAAAATTAATTACCCTAACTTGGTCTGTTTTGCCCAGGATGGCCAAGGGGAGTAATTTCCTCCATCCTTACTTCAACCATGAGACTGACATTGTATTTTCTCTCCCCTGTCCAGCTGAGAAGAGGGGTGATAGAGCAGCTTTGGTGGGCACCTGGCATCCAGCCTCAGTGAACCCACCACAGTAGAGACCCTCCCTCTGTCACACCTCCAGGAGAAACTGGAGTGAAAGCTGCAGGGTTGGAGCTGCTCTCTGTGGTCTCCCACATTCCAGCCCATGAGTTACAGGAGGAATGTGTGAAGGTTTTGCCTCACTCTGCTTGCTGAGTTCAAGTTCCTTACCTCTGTTCCAGCTGGTTTCTTGGTGGTTTATCTGCACCACTCCCAGGACTTGTCACCCACAGCTGTGAAATGATTGTCCTCAACTGTAACTTATTAGAGGCCACTTCTTTTTAGTTCCTGATTTATAGTTTAATGTTGCCCCATCAGTCCTCAATAACTACACTCTTTGTTCCAGTACAAAACAATAACTCACTTGTGCAAATTTGGCTTAATCACAGATTCTGTATCATCACTGTCCTGGGATGAAACTGCTGTACAAACAAAACCATAAAACATTTACCTTAAAAAGATCCTGATTAGATAACCATTGGCTGTCCCAACAGTATGAGATAAAGGGAAAAATCTGGACTCCAAGTCCAGTTTATCATGAACAAAATAATTACATGGTAAGAGGGGCTGCTAATTTACTTTAAGATGTTAAGTAGACAGGTAGGGAAAAAAAGGAGGCTGGAATGGCTACTCCTAGATCTACATTGGTCATCAGAAACATCAGCATGGCTGTCCCTGCAGCTAGGTACATGGGTGCTCATGTGGAAAGGGCTGTGTTCCTATTATTTTTGGTATTGTTCTCTGTTTTATTGTTTTTCTGTAAGCCTAGGAAAAAACTAGAGGGCAAAGTGATCATGTTCCATTTGTTTTATTGGTTTAAGATTAAAATTTGGTCTCTTTTCTCATAGAAAGAAAAAATTAGTGGAGACTATAGGGAAAAAAATAAATCCAAGTCAGCACACAGCTCCATGGAGACCACTGCCAGGCACACATCTGCTGGTGAGGGGCTCATGGGCAGAGCTGGCACAGATGGGCACTGCTGCACTGGGTGGCAGAGGGAATGAGGGCAGAGGTGCTGGGCACCGCTCTGCCCTGAACATCCATGTCTGGGTACTCTGCCTTCTTACACAGATCACCAACTCAGTCACACAGCCTTTCATACAGGGTAAGGACACATATATCCCCAGGGCTTGGCAAGAAGATAAAACCCACATATTACAAAAGCTTGTCTCAACTGGAACCATGTGCAGTCTCACAATGCCTTCAAAGCTCCAACACCCTGCTTCTGCTGGGAACCAATTAGCACCAAGAGCCATCATTGTGGAGCAGCTGCTCCTTTCAGGGGGCTCCAGCAGAATGCAGATGGCTGTGGCTGTCTGCAGCATTTGGGAACCCTCAACCCCAGCCAGACCACAGAAGGACACTCAGAAAATGTAGGACACAAGTCAGACTAGCCCTGATGCTCAGATAAGATCAGGTGAATGAAGGATAAGGAAAGACAGAGCAAATAACACTATCTAGAGATAAATAAATAAGGATTACGTTTAGCTATTACTAGTTCCTTGGATGACCTTTTTTTTTTAGCTAGAGCAAAATTATATAGGTCAACATCTGTTTCCTGCAGAGTGAGATATAATACATAAAAACCAGCAGTGACTTTCCCAGAGATCCTAGGATGTCTGTACAGTGCCTGACATTCACAGAAAGAGCCTGTAAAGGGGACTGTTTCAGAGAAAGGAAAAGGAAAGCTTGTGTTCTCTGTTCCCAGAGAGTCAATACTCTTCACAATGCTTTTATCATGACAAAGATTTTTAACCTAAATAGAAGTGGCAACATTTCAAAAGCTGGGAAACCAGTTAGCTGAAGCACTGCTGAAAGGGGAGATAAAACCTCTAAGTCATCAGAACTGCTCATCAAGCCTGTCCTAGATGGGAGCATTTCTAGTCTTTGTAAAGCCCAGGGTATTTTCCAGCCCAGAGCTCAGGGTATTTCTGCTAAGAATCACAACATGCATCTGTACTGGGTCCAGGCACCTAATTTGGGCAGAGCGCAAGCAAAGCTGAGGCTCTGGACATCAGCCATTGCTAGCAACTTCCTTTCAAACCCTCCTACCCTATTTTTCTCCACACCCCAAGCTGCCCTTACAGTTTCTCCTGCTCTCCATGAGCTCTTTCCATCACCTACTCCTGAACAAAGGCTGAAGAATACTCTCACTTCTCCTTAAGCTTTTGTTTATACCAGATCCAGACATTTGCAGCTACTGACTATTTCTACAGTTTCTACTGGAGAAAGGCTTTGAAGCAGGGCTGGGCAAGGTGTGAGAGTGTTTACAGATGAAACTACCTGGAACACAAGATGCTTTTCATTCCTCCTGCAAAATATGCTTGCAAGGGATTCAATTTCTTTATCCTTTCTTTCAAAAAGGTACAACATGTGAACAAGGGTTTTGGTGAAATGGTGTGTGTATACAGGTGTCTGGGAGAAACCATGTACCTAGTCTCTGTGGCACAATCCCCATCCTTGTGCAGGATCACACTATATTCAGAACTCCACAAACACAGAAACAGAAGACTGACCCAAGTTATCTCTGATCACAGTAGTCCTGAAATCCCTACAATTTAAAACAAAACAGAGGAGGATCAACATCCTCTGAACCTCAAATGAGGAATCGATTCTAAGCAGAGCTAAACTAATACAAAGATTCTCTTCAGTGACAAGTATCTGGTACAAAACCACCTGAAGGCTCCCCCCCCTTCACTCATCTTCTACCTCACAGCCCTGTCACCATTCCTCTGATGCATCTGTGCCTGCTTTAGTGCTCACATCTGACGATGACTGTGCTGTGCACAGAGTGGAAACCGCTCAACTTGGATGCTTACTCCTTAGTAGGGATGTCATAGAGAGCAATAACAATGGTTTGTCAGTTTGTGATACAAGTGGATTTCCTTCCTCCAGGTGCTGGGTTGCAGCATCCTCCTTGAAGCCTTTCATTCCCACAAAGTGTTTGCTGTTGTGCAGCCCAGAGGGTTACGTACTCCTGCTTGGAGCAGAGTGAAGCACTGCAGCCTGAAGGAGGCTGAGCTGCAGCAACCTGGATCTACACCAGCCAAACTCCAGCTAGCAACTTGCTCAGCAGCTTCCTGCCTTATATACCCACATCTTGTGGCATCAAAAGGTGGTAAGAGCCTTCCTCTAGAGGAGATGCAGTTTGGCTTGAGGATGAAAACAAGGGTTGTAGGTGCTTGGCATTGTTACTGCCATGTGTAAACAGGACAGGGCATATTCATTCCCTGAGGCAACAAAAAGCCTGCTCCATGTAGCAACCCAGCATCTGCTCCAAATCCATTGGCTGACATACTTATGGACTGCTGCTGGAGGCATGACTACCAGATGAAATTTTGTTCCTGTTCTGCTTGGGATTGGCTTGAAAAGATAGTAAGAATAAAATAAGGTATTAAATGCACTAGTTGTTCTAGTGAAAATACAAGAACAAACCCATTCAGTATAAGAGCTTTACACAATTCATTCACATCTGCTGAAAAGAACCATGGGCAAGTGTCAACTTTATCAGAAATGCAATCAAAATTAAGATTCCATTTGCAGGCAAACACAGGAAGTCCACAAGACTCACTGATTAGGTCACTGCCATGTCCTAAAGGGAAATGTAGCATGACCTCAGCATGCATTCTCTTTCACAGAGTCCACATCAGCCAGGCTCCTTTCCAGAGCCAGGATCCCACAGACGCACGCAAATTGTTTCCTCCAGCCTCCTCCCAGTTGATGCTGGGTTCTGGATGACCTCTGTGTGCTGGGACTGGCCCTGAACAGGACACAAAGCCATAGGTGCTAACATAGGGCACAGAACAAGGGCATTCAAGGCAGCTGATGGAAATCATGCAAAGACACCCAAAAAAAGAGAGAGTGTGTGTGTGTATACATAAACGCCGGTATTAATTAATTAATTAGGTGGATACCAGTCCTCACCAGCTCAAGTCCAACAAAACTGGTCTGCTGGTCCAGGTGATAACTGCTCAGGGACTCCATTCCCTTTGTTTTCTACCCAGAGGCAGCACCTTTCCTGGGCAAGAGAAGGAGAGAAAAAACTAATGGACACTCAGCTGGTCGTTTGAGTTCGACCCAGTGATTAGAACAAAAACAGCCCTTAGCCAGGCCGACAATTATGCCTCATTGCAGAACAACACAGATTTCACATCCTCTCCTAGAACAGTTTGGGCTAAGAAAAGCTCCAGCTCCAGTCCCAGCACCAGCCACTTGATGGCCATCCTGCTTCGCGCAAGAGCGGGACGCGGGCTGGTGAGGCCCCAGGGCTGGGGGCCTGCCAGGGACCCCCCCACTAGCAAGCAGGGAGCAAAGGGGCCCCCAGAGCAGGAGCTCAGCAACTGCTCCGCTAAGCTTGCCTTCAGCCAGGGCTCCCGAGGGAGCATGACCCCCCACAGCTCCCCTCCATGCCGACCACAGAGCCCTCGCTCTTCCAGGTCAGCGATGGCCCTGGAACCAGGCGGGAGTGTGGAAGAGGGATGCTTTCCGGGCCAGCACAGCCTGTGCTGCTGCTCAGGCCCCGTCTTGCTGCCCAAGGCCCTGTCTCGCTGCCCAAGGCCCTGTCTCGCTGCCCAAGGCCCTGCCGCTGAGGCTCCTACGTGCCAAACATCCCCAGTGAGGCAGGAACCGCACAGCTCTCACCTGCAGTCCAGGAACGTGCAGGTTTGTTCTGGCAACTACGTCAGGGCCAGAGTAGTAACAGGTCTGCCAAGGCCACTCATCAGGTGAAAACTCTGCTCTTTCCCTTGCCCAGAGACCACCACAGCAGGGAACACCCACCCCATGGTCCCCTCAACACTGCCACAATCACCCCGAGTTTAAAGTCAGCGGGTTTGCAGGGGCCTGCTCTGATCAGGCCAGGCTGCTCAGTGGAGGACTTTATGAAACAGCAATTAAAATTCCTCATAAGTGATTTACGTACCATAAATAAATCTAGCAATGTTATGCAACTAAAACACGGTTATTCTGTAAGTAACTTCCTGAAACAGAAACTGTCCCCAAGGGGAGCTGCTCCAGAGCCAGCCCAGCAGCCCTTGGTGCACAGGGGGTTTCCTGAGGCAGGGAAATGCCATGGGAGCAAAGACCCACTGAGAACAGCAGCTCTCATGGGAGACACAGACACAGCCTGGGTGTTGGCAGAGCCACAGTGGCCACTCCTGTGCCTACAAAGAGCAGCTCAGGGAGCGTGAGCAGCCAGGAGCACTGCAACCACAGCAGGTGAACAGCATGGTGTGGAAGTTGACGTGGCAGTTGGCATGCAGGAATGGCAGATTTCTGTTCTCCTTTCTACACTGCTTGTCCCCCACTAGTCCAAGGGCTCATCCTTAACCACTTAACATGGCCAAATGCAATGCAAATGCATGCAACAACTGAAACCAGTGGCACAACTCCATCATCTGTAAGACCTGACGCCTGTAGCGATTACACCTTGCTTCTTCATCCAAGTGACAAGGTTGGTGCAACAAGCTGAAGGCTTGGTGGGAGCTGTCCAGGCCAGGACAAATCCTCATCCCACAGGGACAGACAAGCTCTGTGCTGAAGCAACTACTGGAGCCTGCAGCAGCAGTCTAGTCAGGTGCACATTATTTAATTGGTTTATTGGGATTTTCTAGACTGCTAATCACCACAAGGTAATTAAAAAGCTGTGCAGCACGTTGAGTGCTACAGCACATTAGAGATGGTAAACTCCTGAGAGCTCCTCTAATAAAAATGTTGTTTCTCCTAGACATCCACAAGTGGATGCACATGCACGTGAGTGCCCACAGCAGCACCAGGAGGAAAGGTGAGCTGTTCAGACACATTATGAAAAATATCCACAGTTCATGGAAGTAAAGATTTTAAAGTATGAATTTTCAGAAGGGACAGAAGCTGTCAGTCTTAAAGCAGAGGCTGTCTCACAGAAAAAGAAAAAAACAAAAGAGAAAAGGATAAAAGAGAAAAGGGAAAAAAAAAGAAAAATAAAGGAAGAAGAAAAGAAGGAAAAGAAATACAGTTCTGTTTCACAGTTTGAGTTTACTAACTGCCCACTGAATGGTTTGTAGTGTCCAAGATTCTCAGGGCTCGATAAATCCTTTTCATGGTTTCTCAGGAATCAGATACAATGTTTAATGATGCCCAGCCATGCCTTCACCCCTGTGCATACAGTGGGGTGAGATAACTCAACTTTTTTTAAAAAAAGAAGCCAGTAGCTCATGCTGACTTTTTTTTCTGGATAATTTTTCCAAAGGACCAGTTTTTGCTCCAGGAGCACACCAAACAGATGACAATGCATGTGGAGAGATACTATTTCACAAGTATCTTTAAATGAGATGCTATCATACTCACATCATCTTCCAGGAGTTTGAAATTCCATCTGCTTGGTTTGATCTTCTCCCAGAAGCCTTTCTCAAGTGATTCGCTCTCAATCACAGCAAGTCCCACATGGCCTCAAAGGAAGGATCATCTCTCATTTCATCTCTTTGCAGGCCCCTCTTGGTAGGATCCTGATCACAGCCAGGGACACAACACTGCAACACATGCCTTGCCAGGGCATAAATCATGGCAAACATTATATGTATGATTCAAAACAGATAAAATTACTGTTTAATAGCAGAGCAGATGCTCAACCCAGAAACTACATCCAGTTTGGTCCCAGTTGGCCATACTGAAGTCCTGGGTATGCAATGCATTGCAGCATCCCCCCAGAACTGTGCTGCTTTGGAGATAGAAAGGTGCTAAGAGGGTCATTCACCTGCCAGATCAGTTTTAATAGGCAGGACTGTGGTGACCAGCATGAATAAGGGACAAGGGTCACAGGCTTTGCTGAATACTGGAGCACATCTCTGCCCTGGAAAGGCAGCACTGAACCAGCTTCATCTGCTTAAAGACTTTCTGCAACATGATCCTAAACCCACAGTATTTCAAATCATGGCTTTCTGCTGTACAGCCCAATTTCCACAAAGCTCCAGCTAAGCAGGCTGCAAACAAGTTCTTCAGGAATTCCAGATAAATATCTTTTTGTTTTTCTTTCATTTTTATCCCAGTGTCAATACAGCAAAGCAGCAGCAGCACAGATTTGTCAGGCTTCTTTCAGTACTGCTGATGTTTGTTTAAAGCACCTCATCTAGCATCAGTATAAGGAGCTAACAGCAGTCATAGGGAACAGGCAGCTAAAGCTGCTTTTACTCTGCTCATTGTACAGTGAGTATAAGAAGGTGAAGGGAAGAAACCAGCTCATTTCATCACTCCACTGGCTAGAGTAGAGGTTCATAGTAACACAATCACTCCCTTGGCAGCTTGGGACACAGGAGGAGTATTTCCACAGGAAACAGCAATTTAAAAATAGCAGCATACTTCCAAATGAATGGGCTTCAAGGAAGAGCTTCCACCTCTGCTGAACACCACCCCTCCCTGCCCCTCCTTCCTTGCTTCCCCAAGGTCTCCACTCTGCAGAAAGGATGAAGGGGGCATCTGGCTCATGGGCCTCACCTCCATCTCCAACATCATCCTTCCTGCAAAGGACAGGTCAAAAAAGCCTTTCAGTGCCTTTGGGAGCAGAGCGTGTGTCCTGCTTCTTACTCCCCTTGTCCCCATCCCACAACCTGCAGAGATGCCAGTGGGACAGACCAGGGCTGTGAGAAAGCATGACTTTGACTATACAGAAGAACTTCCAAACACCATGTTCCTAAAATGCAGAGCACCTGCCTGGTACGACAGTTTTGAGGGGTCATCTTTGAACCAGAAGGCTTTTGGCTCAGCAGAACATCACCCATCATCATTCAGGAGGAATACACCCATAAGTCCACATTTGATGAGGAGCCTGCCAACATTTGTGGAACTGCAGCCCATCAGAGTTTGGGTCTCCATCAGCATCACCCTAGTGCTCAGAATCTCTGGGTCTCTCTCCAGCTCCACAGCTCACTCCTGATCCAAGATTTCTTCCCAAAGCACAAGCAGCAAGTCAACAAAAGAGTCAAAAGTGCCTCTGATGCACACCCAGCCCCACACACTTCAATCACCAACTGTGATGGTGAAGCCTCTCCCACCGAGCAACAACACTGCCTGCAAATTTAAACACCACAGAAAACTGATATGAAAAATGTCCTGGCATCCCCCAAACCTGTCATATCCAAAAGAAATAAGACTCTACTTGCTTTCCAGGGAAAACAGGAGGTGAAATTAGAAGCAGCCGTTAGAGGAAACATGACCCACACTGTTCTAAGCAGCTTTGGTTTTACTCTGCACCACCCCAGCCTGAGGAATCAGGCTTTGAACTGGGTAACTCCCTTTTTGGTGATTAGGTTATCACAGGGGAGAAAGAGTTTGTTTTGGTTGTGTGTTTGTTTCCTTGCCTTGCTGTGCTTTCTGAAGGTTTTCCCCCTGGCTTTAAAGGTAAACAGCTCCCAAGCTAGGCTGAATAGGATTCTGTATTTGCTGCTTTGGTTTTTAAAGCTCAAGCCATTTTCTTTGCTTCCCCTGTTCCCCTCAAAGACTGACATTTTGGCAGTCACAGGTAGAAAACCCACAGTTTGAGAGCAGGAGTGTAACATAAAACTAATGCTTGTCTCAATAAAACAGCTGTCTGGCTCAGCCAGGGGAGATGCCACTCATTTCTGCGGTAGCGCTGCTGGCAGTTGGGATGCAGGGCCATTCCAGCAAAGCTCGTGTTGTGAGCATCTCCAGCTCACAGCTAAGACAGGCTTGACTGTGAGGATCCTGCCTGGGGGCTTCAGAGAAGTTTCTTGACCTTGGCAGTCTGCCCTAGCAGCCTCTGCTCCCTTTCATCAGCAAAATACAGGCTAATTTGTTTGTTGACAAAGTCCCAACCACATTACGGGGACAGCATGTGTAAAGCAGTTATTAAATGACATCCCTGAAGACTATGCTCAAGACCACAGGCATTACTTGGCTTCTGGAGAAGCAGTGCAACTTCAGTGTACTAAACCAGCTCAGTATCCTTTGTCAGCCAAACACAAATGCCATCAGCTTCAATAGCCTTCTTCTTCCTCTCCCAGGGAAGAAGTCCTTACCTCGAGGCAGCTCAAGGGAGCTGCTACCCTCCCCCAAACCCCCACTGGCAGCACAGAGGCTGCTGTCAGATGAGTTTAAGTAACTTTTTTACCCTCTTTCACTGATGGAAGGTGTAGCAGAGTCAGATTTTAAACTCTCATCTGATAACAAAAGAATTTAAACTTTGTTACAGAAGCTCCAAGACCTCTCAGGGAAGAACACCACAGAAGCTGAGGTGATCACTGCTGTTTTGTTTTACATTAGTAATGGAATGTATCCTGTTATATGAGCACATTTGACTTCTTTTGATGAAGATTTTGGGGAAAGCATAGCCTCAGGCTGGTTGCCCCCAAAATATCACAATTCTTTTGTTGAAACTTGTCCAACTTTAGGTATTTTTGAGCATAACATTATTATCAAATTATGAAATCTGACCTCAGACAAGCAGAAGGGAATATTCCTGATCTATGGGGGTAAATTAAAGGAGAGAAAAGACGACAAGCAGAGAAGAGACCATTCCACATGAGATGAAGTTCTGCCACTTTTCTTCTTTTCAGAGGCCTTTGGCAACCACCCTCGCAGATACAAAAAAAAATAGCCTATGCCACCATCTCTAAACAATGTCTAAGCATGGGTGGAGATAGGGTAAGGAGATGGTGCCTGCTACAAGCATCCATTTTTCAAAGCATATGGAATAAGGAAAGCCACTGTCAACAACACTGCCCCTATTCAATGTGCCAGACTGAA
Organism: Zapornia atra; assembly: GCA_013400835.1. Taxonomy (NCBI): domain Eukaryota; kingdom Metazoa; phylum Chordata; class Aves; order Gruiformes; family Rallidae; genus Zapornia; species Zapornia atra. Next base: position 251,569 of record VZTU01025533.1, on the reverse strand, counting down.
AACTCACCCTGTAGGACACTGGAGTTTGGCAGAGTGATGCCTTCCAAATCCTGCTAGGATTTTTCAATCAGTATTTGCAAGCACAGAAGTTTTACAGGAACTGTCCCCACAGCAGACCATGGGCTCTGTGTGGAGGCAGCAGCCGTGACTGCTTTGAGCAAGGAAGGAATGGGGGAATCCACACTGCTGATTCCCAAACACATCACTTCAAAGTCATAGTGAATTCCTGAGGAGCTGACCAAGAAGGCAGCCTTCATGTCAGCAATTAGCTGCTCTGCTGGGCACCTCACACAGAAACACCCATGAAAGAACATGCTGTTCTACACCAAGTCAGGGCAAGGTCAATGCTACAAGGAGGGACCTGCCAAAGCCCATCAAGGGAGACCAGGGTGATCCTGCTCTGAGAACCAAAGCTGCTAACAACGTTTGGCCAACAGACAAGCTCAGGGGCAAGTGCAGAAGGGCAAACCTGGCCCCAGCCTGTTCCTCAGCCACCCCATTACAGTTCCAAACTCTTCCAACCAATCTTGTGAAACAAGATGCGTGTGTTACAAACGGTGTGGAAGGGGAGGAGGAATCATACAGGCTTCACCAGCAGACAGAGGCAGCCAGGAGAAATCAGCCTAGAAACTGGTGCTGCAGCTACATTTAATTTGATTTAGAAATGTCATTATAGTTTGGGGTGGGTTTTTTTCCCTCATACGGGTTATATGTCCTTCAGCAAAGAGACTGGATTCAGACCATCGTTTGCCTTGTTGTACCATCCCTCCTCCCACCACTAAACAAAATTAACTTCCTTCATTTCCTTGCTCTGGAAGCACTGAAAACACCTCAGAAACCAGAGCTCTGATGACTGTTCAATCCCAATGCCACAAAAAATAATGACATAATGGCCAGGGAGCAAAGCTGGTGATGCTGGAAGAAGAATAGACAGGAGATGCAACATTAACCATGCCATCACCCTGAGATGCAAGGGAGGCACCTGTGTCTGCAGCTGGTTTGCAGTGTAGCACCACGTCTGTATTGCACTGTGCAAAAGAAGATCAGCACATAGCAAGAGATGGAAATCACTGCCTTGCATAACAACTTTGCAAACATTAGATTGCAAGTCTTGTGCAAGGAACCAGGTCATTACTACCTCAAAGTATCCTGTAGAGAAGGCTGCAGGGAGACCTCATTGCAGCCTTCCAGTACCTGAAGGGAGCTTATAAGCAGGAGGGGATTCAACTTTTTAAAAGAGCAGATAATGGCAGGACAAGGGGGATGGATTAAAGATAAAGGAGGGAAGGTTTAGATTAGGTATTAGGGGGATGTTTTTTACAGAGAGAGTGGTGAAGGGCTGGAACAGGCTGCCCAGAGAGGGGGTGGGTGCCCCATCCCTGGGGGTGTTCAAGGCCAGGTTGGATGGGGCCCTGGGCAACCTTGTGTAGCTCCAGGCCTGGAGGTTGGTGGCCCTGCCTGTGGCAGGGGGGTTGGAGCTCTGTGATCCTTGGGGTCCCTTCCAACCCAGACCAGTATGTGATTCTATGATTCTATGATTTAGCAGATCACTTTAAATAAAAATAATCACCACTTCATGCCTCAGCAGGTAGACATAAGTAGAGAGTCATGACAACAGCAAATGCAGGCAGAACAGGAACTCTCACTTCCCAAAACTTGCTCTCATTTTCTGCTTGGGTTTAGCTTTGACCATGTCAGACCACAGGGGCTGACAGACTTCTTCCAGCAGACTTCCTGTTCCAGCCCTGACAGCCAGCCATCCTCTTTCTCTACTCACACATCCTTTCTGTGCCCTGTCCGAGCTCAAACCAGTCTCTGAGCTTTCATGGCTGTAACTGAAATAGTGATGGGCCAGCTCAGCCCATACACCAGCAGCGACACAAACAACGTGAGGGACCTAAACGCAGGTGACAGCTGCCCTGAAGTTACACACATCAGCATCACAGCTGATGAAGAGGTGACTGCAGCTGACACCTGCACTGCCCATATCTGGTCTGTGATATAGGCAATTGTTAGTCAGCAGCATGCTTCATCTGGAGCAGAGCTGAGACTTGGGAAGAGACAGGTAAATCTGTGGAGATCAACTCTTTTTCTTCACCACAGAATGTTCAAAAGGCTTGTTCCAGTCAGAGTTCAGAGTCTAGGGAAGAAAAAGAGATGAAGATCTGTACAATGAAGGTGAAGATCTGTACAATGAATGAGATGAAGATTAGTACAATGGCACAATGCAACACCCCTGTGTGGGGCAGGAATACAAAGCAAATGCTTTAAGGGAGACTACAACAAATAGGAAGGACATCGAAGGGATCAGGAAAAATGGGATGAGCTGCTCAGAGGACAAGTTATGAATCCAGAAGTATAACACAGCCCATGCTGTCAGGATTGAGTACTGTCTTGTTGGTCACCCTACTTAACCTGGGCAGCAATATTTCTATAAAAGACAAAAATATGCTTGATCTCTCCTCAAAACTTAAGCAGCTGCCCAGATTGATAACTCAAACATGAGTCATCATCATGGGCATCAAACCACTAAAGGATTTTACATAGAGAACTGCACACACCTTCTTAGAAATACCTGTAATGGAGGAGGAACATTTCAAGCACCCTAAATCTTGAATGGTCCTCAAAGCTGTTTCAACAATTGCAGTTACTGTACATTGAACATAAGCATCTTTATCTTTTCCAGCTAAGTATTTATTGGTAATTGCCTTACCTTCCAGATAAAGGCAATTTACTTTTAAATTAAAACTATTTTAATGAATCACACTCCCTCTTTGTAACAATCATTAACCAACACAGCTAAGGATTGCTGTACTTTACAGCAGAAGACCCCAAAACCTTGCAAGAATTTATGTATTTTTATTCCCCAGCAGACTTCTCTTTCCAGCATCTAGAAATTCTTAAGGAGTTGCCAGAATTCCAAAGGATGCTCACACCACTCTGCTAATGTGACCACTTGTTTTACAATATCCTGGCTGAATGGCTTTCTCCTGCCTGGTGCATACACTCTGATTTACATCTTAATTCATTCTTGAATACTAATGCTGTGACTCAATAGGATGATGAGTCACCAGTGATGCAAGACCGGTTCTCACATTCCAGTTCCTCCTTAAGGCAGCAGCAGGAGCAAACATACTCCTCTGCTGCACAAGGAGTGTGGCCAAATACACCTCCAGCATGACATCCCTCTGAGATGACCTGTTGCACTCTTGCAGTATCAGAGAAACCAAAGGGAAGTGGGATGCTGGGTTTGAGGAACAGCCCTGTGCAGGGACAAGGTCTAGTTGCTCTGCAGAGAGCAAAGAGAGATGTGTAGCTTTATTGCTAAGATGAGATGACACGTGATTTCCAGTTTCCATCACCGTTACTCTCTACACATTGCAGAGAGTGATGCCTTCTGCTTTTGGGTTTCTGCCCCAACCACCTCAGGTCCACACAGCAGATATGGCTGCTAAGAGTCCCAAGACTCCTGCTGGCAGAGGACTCCAGATCTATACATCTCATGAAATCATCCAAGAGCAGAGTACAGCCCAGAGAGGAAGCCACAATGGCTGAAATAAGGAGATGATGCAAACCCTGGCACAGATCCAGTTAATTTCTCCAGGATCCAGCAGATACAGGAAGAGCCTCAGACAGCCTCAGAGGACCTTTTTCCTTTTTCTCTGGCAGCTCTTGGGAATATTCATGTCCCATTTGGCTTGCTGCAGCCTTTGGCTGAAAGGTCTTGTCCTTTTGTCACAGGGACAGCTGCAGAGAGGACAGGCCAGTCTTCTTCCCAATTAGGATGAGCAATGTTGCTGGGAGGAGTTCAGCTCAGCTAGGGAAGATCTCAGGTCTTTTGTACCCAAAAGGCTCCTGTATACTCCCAGTCAACAGCCAAGGACTTGTGCAAGGGGGGAGGAGGAGTAATCTGAGCAGCCCTCACCTTTTCCTGGAAAAGGGAGATGTAAACCTGCAAAGATTACTTGCTGAGCAGACTGGATTTCTTCTTGCCAGCAAGATCACCTCTTCATTTTTCACTGGATTTTATTTATTGCTACAACTTTCATACTGAATCTCACAAACCTCTTTATAGCACCCACTCTGTTCCCAATGTACCTGTCAGACAAGGCAGCCATCCCTCAAGCAATGCCCTCCTACATCGAAGTCATGTCAGAGAACCAAGGACAGAGATTTTTGGGGAGCTGTAGATATTTAGACAGCTCCTTCAGACTTCAGGTATGGATCACCCCAGAGCCAGGGGGAGCCTCTTCCCAGGAAGATGCATCATTGTCCACCACGTGCTTGGCAGCATCATCACCACATGTGGCTGACTTGAGGTCTTTGAAACACATTGCTTGTTGGTTCAGCAGTTAGGTGTTGAAGCTTTCCTCTCTCACAGAGGAGCCTGTAGGACTGGCTACAGGGAGACCTGTAGCTTTCACAGAAGTAATTTAAAGGAGCTGAACCCCTTCTAATGCTGTTTGTGCTGAGCCAGGCATGGGAGGATTATTCGAGCTGGGAGCTGAACATAGACCTCCTGAGTCTCAACTCGGTGTCTCATCCACAGCATCAGCCTCAACTCTCTCTGCAGACACAAGAAGAAAAGTCTTCATAAAAATAAAGAAGTAATAATAGTAATAAGTGTGCACACACCCTGAAAGTGAAGCTAACCCCTGAGGATGTGATGACAGATTACTCCCTTGCCATTGTCAGCTCTCTCTTCAATGACAGTTATGAAGTTTTCATCAGTCAAGTCAAACCTATTTTAGCAAATAGAAACATTGGCAATGTTGCATGGAAAACACTGAACTTGAGGCTTTATGTCCCTGTCACTACTGCCACACAAGCTGCCCTCTGTTGCAAGAGAGAAAGAACCAGACCCTTGTGAACAATTGCTTCCTATAGAAAGAAATAAATATGAAAACATTTTTTCCCCTCTCTGGTGCTGGTTTATTTAATAGAAGATCCTGCAAGAGAGGCAGGGTTGGAGTAACAGAGTGCCATTCACATCAGAAGCACTGAAATCAAGGTCAGGCAAGGTAGAGCTGCCAGCTGGACTACACCAAAATTGGCAGAGGCATTAATCGAATCAGTCATCTTCATCTCTGCCTATTGAGGGATCTCTCAGAATGCACTGCAGACCAGGACTAACATTGTTATAGCATCCAGAGCTGCTGTTGAGGTAACCTCTAGTTACTCAAGAGAAAAAGTTGCTTACCTGTGATTCAATCTGTATTCACACAGAGATTTAGAGAGGGGGGGTGCGTCAGTCAGCTGCAGATGCCAACTGCTCTGAGCAGGTAGATAAGATCCAATAACCCATGACACACAAATCCTCTATCTGCAAGCACAGCACATCGACTAGGAGACAGATATAGAACCATAGAATGGGCTGGGTTGGGAGGGACCCCAAGGATCACAGAGCTCCAATCCCCCTGCCACAGGCAGGGCCACCAACCTCCAGGCCTGGAGCTACACAAGGTTGCCCAGGGCCCCATCCAACCTGGCCTTGAACACCCCCAGGGATGGGGCACCCACCCCCTCTCTGGGCAGCCTGTTCCAGCCCCTCACCACTCTCTCTGTAAAAAACTTCCCCCTACTATCTCATCTAACCCTTCCCTCCTTTAGCTGCTCCATCATTTTGCTCTTTTCACCAGGCAGGGCTGGGAAAGAGCAGAAATCTGAAATCATCCCAGAAAACCATCAGGTGAGCCACCTCACAGCTCCCCATCTTCCCCCAAAGCCATGGGCTGCCTCACAGCTGCTGCCTCTCTTCCTGCAGAGGAAACAGCTAATGGAAGCATTGAGATGCCAGGCAGGTTTACACTGGAAGCAATGAGAAAATTACAGCTGCCCAAGCAAACACCACTGCTGGGCATGAGCTGATAACACAGAAAAACCTTAGAGAAGAGAAAAGAAGAAAAACCACAATATACTCCACCCACTACCACACTCCTCTGCCCCACAGGATTAAGGTTTCCCAGCCTAGGAGGGGAATTACACCCCTGTGCCAGCTCACAGAGCTGGAGATCAGCTCCAGACAGGGAGAGCTTTCCGAGCACTGTGTGTCTAGGACACACAGAGCACCTGCGGCTGATCCTTCCTCCACAGAAGTTACACCCAGTGCTGGGAGAGCTCTTGGCACTGCCACCTGCCTTGGCATGGTAAGGACAGGGCTGGGGAGTGATGATACAGGACAGGGGCTACAAACCACACAGCACCCATGGAGCTGCTTGCTTTTGTAGCCACGTGGCTCTTCAGAGCAAGAATTAGTTGCTGCTCCGAAACACGTACCTGACCTGCAATAGGAAGAGGCAATATCCCCTCTGGAAGTTTCTCACGGCCTGAAGCATTATAGCACAGCTTCCATCTGCAGAGATAAGGATGTCCCAGCCCTGAGCAAACTCCTGCTGGGATTAAGCCCAGTGCTGACCCTGGCAGGGTGCTGAGCAGCCAGGAAGCAGCACTCGACACTCCACAAGGACCTGGCAGCGCCAGGGGATGCTGCACAGCCTCCCGCCAAGACAAAGCACAAGCACTCAGGGGAGGTCAAGACCATGTCTCTGTCATCTAGTCACTTACTTACTAGCTAACAGAGTCTTTCTGTTTAAGCAGCCTTTCCCTTACCTCCACTGCCCTGCCACATGCACAGACAGCTCCCAGCCCTCCTCTCAGTCTCTGCTGGGTTGAGCAGACCAAGCCCAGCAAAGCTTCCCCAGCCTGCTCTGGGGAGTTGGCCATGCTTTGCCCCTCCTGCACCTGCTCACTTTCCAGGTTCTTGCCCTAAAGTCAGCTCTTATTCCCAAAACCATTTAAGCCCCAGCTGCAGCCTGTAGCTAAATCAGCATATTATTGAAAATCTTTATCTTCTCAAAGTAAGAGAGGCATCCCCTCTCAAAGAGCTCACCCCAGAAGAGGCAGCACAGGGAATACCTCGGGGTCCTTCACCCTGAGACAGTTTCAGAGCAGGTGATTCAAGGCTTATAGATTTCCATTTCCCATCCTGATTCTGCAGACAGGAGAGCCAAAGGCTGGCTTTGCAGTAATCCTCCTCTCCTGGCTCTGCATCCAAATGAAATATGAAATTGGAAAGCTGGGAGCCCAAGTATCCTCACCTGTGCCTGGCTCCTGAGCCAGCCTTGCATCCTGCAGCAGGAACAGCTGCCCTGCATGATGCTCTCCTTGGACACTGCTCACTCTGCCAATCCCAGCAGCAAGAGAAACCCAGGAGAGGAAAAAAAATACCCCTACATCAGAAGAGAGCCAAAGCTTAAATCAAGGCAAAGTCCATCCTCCTCTTCCCCTTCCCTGAGCATCCCCTTTAGAGCAACAAACTCAAATCCCCACAGCCAGCAACAAAGCCAATGTGTCTGTAAGGAACACACAAGGAGAGATTATTGCCCTTGCAATCCAGCACAGCCTTTTTGGAGAGGACACAGATGCACCATATGAGCAGCTCCACGAGGTGCTGCTGTCAGGGCTGATGTAAATGAACACTGACTTCCAGTTTGAAAGACTATTAGGAGACATCATAGGATCTGGTTTCTGAACTGCTTGCTGCAAGGAAAGATGACACACATCATTTAGTGTCACGTAGTGGACTGTCCTCTGACACAGTCATCCACACTGGCAGCCAAGAAGAGCCTTTGAGAAGATCCCAGGGCTGGCATTGAGGGAGCTGTCAGCAGTTAGCCTGTCCTGCATGGTCACAGCCCCTCAACACTCCCACCTTCCCCACCCCCTGGGAAAAACAGCACCAACACCTTCAGAAGGAAAAGACAAACTGCTTCAACCTCAGAGCATGAGCATAGGCCTGGAGCTGGCTCCAGTAGGAGATAGAGATGTCTGCTGCTCAGTGCAGTCCCAGTTTTCAAATCATGAACATGAAACAGAACCAGGCAGGATAAATATTCAGGTGTGCTGGGCAACCCATACAGCTTAAAAACTTTCATCAAGAAAACAATTCTCCATAAATCGCTGCTCTGAGCAACAGCAAGGTCCTGCAGCCATTAGTGGCCTAAAACTAGGAATAGAGGGGGGGAATTTAACAATTTCTTCCTGTTTCTCTGCTGATAGGAGCCTGCAGACAAACTCTTGTAAGCTGTGTGTGTTCCCCTGGATGCAGGTCACTGCTGAGATGCCTTCCATGCAGGAGCCCACCAGAGCTTCAATTGATCCCAGCCTCATTCATACTTCATAGAATCATAGACTGGGCTGGGCTGGAAGGGACCCCAAGGGTCACAGAGCTTCAACCCCCCTGCCACAGGCAGGGCCACCAACCTCCAGGCCTGGAGCTACACAAGGTTGCCCAGGGCCCCATCCAACCTGGCCTTGAACTTCAAAGAGAAAAGCAGCTGGACACGTCACAGCTCAACACAGAGCAGCAGGCAGAGCACCTGCACAAAAATCATCCCAAGAGGTACAAGGAGCAGACCAGAGACTTGAACTTGGGCAGGAGCATGGATTCAGGGAACTGTTCCCAGAAGCAAGGCCCTCAGAGATTTCTGCTGTGTTGAGACACGTGATGCCTTGGGGAAGAGGATGCCATGCACACAGAAAACTGGCTGTGGGAATGGAGAAAGAGAGAATTCCTAACGGGAAAGGGAACAATGTGGATCTGAATTTGAGACCAGGGACTGGGCTGCTGCTGCTGTAGAAAGGCTCTGACCACAGGCTACAGCTATTTTAATCCCATCTCACTGCCCTCCAGCAAAGCCAGCTGGGACAGCCTCAAATATATGAGCTGCCTCCCTCCCCATCCCACCCTGCCAGGCTGCTTCCAGAGAGCAGGCAGAGCTCTGGTGTTTGGGGGCTCTGTGTGGCAGGACTGGCATACACAACCCCAAGCTCACAATACAAGGAGGTGCAGGAAAGTTGTGCCCCTTGCACAGAGGTGGCTCCAGAGCACTCCTGGACAGGAATTTCCTGCTCAGAAGGTCTGACCAAGGATCTGACCACAGCCCTGCTGCCCACGGTGCTGCCAGGCATGAGGACAGGGGAAGGGATCCCCTGTCCTCATGCCTGGGAAAGGGATGCCTCATGGGAAAGGGATCCCACCTGCATCCCCCCAGTTCCAGAGGTCACTGCTCCATTCCCTCTCTCCATCAACAGGTGATACCTGCAGACACAACCTCCACATCCATTGAAACAGCTTCTGTCAAGCACAACACAGACATTACCATGGGGTGCTGAGCAGTGGTGTCACCACAGCACCATCTGCTCAGGTTCCAGATGGAAAAGCTGCCCCATGCATTGATCTACCCCCTACCTGTGCCATCCCAGACATTTCCCCTCCCAGCATCCAAACAGGCAGCTCGTAGCTCCTGCAGTTCAAGTACAATCAATCAGTCAGGCTCTAGGCACAGGGAAAAGAGAAAAGCAATATATGATAGAAGGAAGGGTTAGATTAGATATTAGGGGGAAGTTCTTTCCAGAGAGAGTGGTGAGGGGCTGGAACAGGCTGCCCAGAGAGGGGGTGGATGCCCCGTCCCTGGGGGTGTTCAAGGCCAGGTTGGATGGGGCCCTGGGCAACCTTGTGTAGCTCCAGTCCTGGAGGTTGGTGGCCCTGCCTGTGGCAGGGGGGTTGGAGCTCTATGATCCTTGGGGTCCCTTCCAAACCAGACCAGTCTGGGATTCTATGCTTCTGTGATTTGTATTTGGCTCTAATACATATAAAAATACAATTCCAGCTATTAAATAAATGATTTTATCTGCATGGGAGTGTTCTCCCACTTAGAGCCAACACTCAGAAAACCACTAGACTCACTGACACCACTCATGCAGGGAAACATGAGGCAGAAGCTAGTGCTGAGTGAACTTACAGCCTCCCCACACTGCACAGGTTAAAGCAAAGAACATTCATTTTCTTGTAGATACTGATTTTCTTTAGATTAGGGAGAAGCTTACACACACCCAGCAGTTAAAACTGAGCAGAAGAGAGTAGATAAGCCAGGAAGAAAATACCTTCATTAATTCCTTTTTGGGTCTAAGTGGTAATTTTCCTTATATAAGTTAAGACACTGAAATTACTTTCTACCCAGACTAGAATGGAAAGCTAGACTGCTGAGATCTCTTATGAACTGGAAAATGAGACATTAAAGAGTCCTGGATGAGAAAGCTTGAAACTAAGAGCTTCATTTCAACAGAAACACAACGTTTGCTAAATCCAAACACCCTTTTGCTTCAGATGAAGCAATGGGAAGAAAAGCTTTTTAAAAAAAATTATCTCAGTGAATCTTCACCATGGAAAAAATATCAGTGGAACCACAGCTTTCAATCAAAAAAGCCTCTTTACTGACATTTCTCATCTGTTTTATCAAGGGGATTGGGGGAAGGTTTTGATTTTGGAGGAAGGATGTGAATGGATGGTTAACTTGGCAGGAGGGCTGTGAGCTGCAAGCCTCACAGCTGGAAAGCAGCGTTTGATCAAGGCAACTGTGTCATCTTTACATCATCTGTAGGTAGGGAGGATGGCACGAGGACAAGTATAAGATACGTGGGGACTGCTCTGTTCAAGGGATTAAGTGTGTCTGCAGGAAGGATTTCAGACTGAGGGAGAACATCCATAGCGTGGTGGGTCGCTGGGAGTTGGAAGGTGGGACAGAAGCTTCTCTTTCTGAAGTCAGAGCCTTTCTAGCTACAGTTTTGGCTTGTCTTTTGGTGTCTTTTAGCCAACTTTACTGAAGAGAGGAAAACGAAGAGATACCTGCATCCAGGCTGCTGCTAGGCAAACCTAGGAGAAGCACCACACACTGACAGCCAAGAGCCCACGTGTTCCCCTCATGGGCAGTATATTGCTTCACAGCTATAAATAATGCAACAGAGCTGTCTGCAAAGAATTAGCCTGTGGTTATCCTGTTGTTTGGTGCACACACAGCTGAGACCTGGGATCATTAACCTGAGCAACATGAGAAGGTTACACGAGATGTCTGCACAGCCCAGACACTGCCACGACACAGGCAAAGGAGGGGTGGCAGGAGGGTTTGGGCAGATTATCCTTCCCACAGCTGGGAGCCTGTGCTGATAAGAGCGAGCATCAGAGCAGAGAAAGGCTGGACTGCAGGTCAAGGGGGCAGGCATCTCCTAATTTATGATGCACAGGCTGTTATTGCCAAAGTATCACATTGTTCAGCTTGGGGTTTTGTTGGGTTGTTTCCCACCCCCTCTGTGGGAAGCCTGCCCGTTGTAAAAGCACAGTGAAGGCTGCTGGGCAGCCCTGGGTCAGTTCAGAGAGAAGTCTGCCCTGCTCCAGTCTGTTTCAAAGCTATTTCATCACTCCATGCAAACCACACACATAACATCAAATCCAAGGGCTCCTCACCCTGGGTGAGTGCTCCCAAGGCTTCCTTTCCTTTCAGCCTCCTCCCTCCCATGGCTTCCTTCTCACTGCTTTAAGTAAACCCCCAGGCCCCCCTGCTCAATGCTGTGTGGCCCCACAAAATCACTGCAGTGCCACTCAGAGCACACGAGCCTGCTTGGGGACCAGAAGCAGTATAATCACATCAGTGCAGACCTGCACCCAAATTAACCAGTTGTAATGAGCCGCAGAGCTAATTGGCACCACACAACACTGATGTGCTTGTCCTGCTTTGGGAGCTGGAGCTCAGCATGGAGCTCAGAGCTCCCTCCTCCTGCTCACCACAAGACAGTGCCCCACCACAGGCAGGGGTTCATCCAACAGATGCTTCTGCAGGTAACAACATGAAGTTTCCCCTCCACCCACCATCAGGGACAGCCCAGGACAGACACACTCTCTGGTCTAACTGGTTTGGGTGTCTTTTCTCCTTCCCTTGACCCTCAAACTACAATGTGGGCCTATGCACATACATAACCCTAACACCTGGGTCCAAGGTCCCCACATGCTAAATGTGCCTCCCCAGTTTATATTTAAATGTGAGAAGCACCATTTCAAGGTTTCACCAGCTCTGGGTGAGGTTTAATAGCTTTTAGAGAAGCCAGCAGGCATTTGAGCAACTTTCTGAACTGGAGCAAGCCAAAGAAGAACCTACAGGATCTCCTCCTGCCCCTCTCTATAACTTCATCATTCCTCTGTGCTCTCATCTTTCACCACGCTCTCTTACAAGCTGCCAGGTCCTACTTGCCATCTGCCAAGGCACCAAGGTTTTACTGCTACTGAAGGTATCACAGATTCTTAGATCAGCACAGGGTCAGGAGTTCTAGGCAAGGTCAAATCTCAAATCAGCCCACAAAAAAGGAAGAAAACTCCCCAAAGATGCACAGAAAGGAGAAGCCTTGGAGGCTCAGATGCTATCTGTGCTGCCCACCCATACCAGTACATTTAGGGTTTGCCCACCTGCAGCATAGGGAGTGATGCAGGAAGAAACAGAGCAGTGACTGAGAGAGATGAAGTCTGGCAGAACACATGGGTTGTGCAAGATGAGGGATAAACAGGTGAGGTGGGATCTGGCACCCGAGAGGTGCAGATGGAAGTGTCTGAGACATGCTGTCTCCCAGGTGCTGGCACACAGCAGCAGCAATCACAGTGAAACTCATCAGATGTCCTGACAAGAAGCTTTGTCAAGGAATGCTGGACCATTTGAGAGCTGGGATAATTTTATCAGCATGCTACTGATGTTGAGAAAGCAAGCTAGGAGCTCTGATCAGAGTGGAAGAAGAACCCCTTTCCTTTCCCTCTCGCCCTCATACAGTCTAAAGCTTTGATAAATCATCCTGCTGGAAAAGCTCTGTGTTGTTCAGCTCTGAGTTACAGCTCCAGGGAGCAGCCAGTGCAGCTCTTGGGAAACACTCCAACAGCTGCGTTTCTGAAAGTTTACTTGTTCCTTTGGCAAAACATAGGATGCTCTTGAGGGAGAGAGACACAAATCTGTGCACGTCTCTTGTTCCAGCCTCATCTGGCTGGGAGGGAGGGGAGGAGATTACCTCTAGCTCAGCAGGGCATGGTTTTTCACCAAGCTCTTTCACCCACCCTGCTTGGCAATGAACTGCAGCTGAGTGAGCACTAGTATTCAGTATCATGGACCTGCAGCAAAGGAGGGGGAGCACCAGTAATATAACCACTCTGTAATGAGGAAAACAGTACAGCCATCCTCAAAATAAGTCACCAGAGTCTTCCCCCTTTCCCCATCTTGGCATCTCTGAGGCATGGAGGGAGCCAAGTCAGCATCTCAGCAGGTTTGCCACTGGAGTGCAGGAACAGTTTGTCAGCTTTATGTCCCAATTCTCAGGCACCCCTGACCAAACCAGTCACCTGCATTTTCATCTGCTTGATTACAGTCTGAGCCAGGACAGCAGGAGATGGAGGGTTACACACTCTTACCTGAGATGTAAAGAAGAGGAGCCACAGGGCCAACTTCATCTTACCCTGGGAAGAAGAGGATGAAGAAAGCAGCAATGAGCAGAAGTTACAAATGCAGAAAACCCAAGGCAGAAGGATGACTCAAGGGAAAGGGCTGAAGTGCTTTAACATTTGGAAGACTGCACAGTGCCACAGTGTAATCCCCTGGGCACATGTAGGGACTATTGCTTCTCTGTGCAGGACCCTGAGAGGAGACAGGGGGCTTCCCAACAGAGAGACAAAGAAGAAAGGATTTCCCAGCACAGAGGAAAGGACCCTTGCTGAAGGGCCAGACTGGAGGTGGTAACAGACACCTACCTCCCACGCAGCTGGGTGCTGCTGAACAAGAGAGAAGGGCCTGTCTGCCACCCTGGTGGGATACTGGCCATCTGAGCAAACATGAAGTCCCTTCCTGCACCACAGCTCAACCTGCTTCTGATGGTTTGGAAGGAGCTGAGGCCATTTAACTTCATTTCTCTCCACATACCCTCCTACCTTCCCCTCCTACATCCTAGGGCTGCCTCCCTGCCCCCTTATCACCAAACAGCCCAGGAGTACAAACACACAAGGACCACAGAGCAAACCAGCTTCTTTGAGGATGCCCCAACTGAGGGCAAAGCAGCTGCCAGGCACATCTGGCAGGCCCCTCTCCCTTGCACGTGGGGAGAAAGCAATGCAATGGATCTCTTCACAGCCTACAGTCTCCTATCCACCATCCATCCCAGCAAGGGCAACCATTCAGTCAGAAGAGACACACAGGAGAGATGGACAATCACCAGAGGACCAGGGAAGGGAAGGAATGCAATTCCCCCTACAGGAAGGCAACTAAAGGCTTTGAGATGACTCAAAAAAATCCCAAAAGTCCTAAAAAAATCCTAAAAAGTTTTAGCCATGACAGTTTCAAACTTAGGCACAGCACAAGGGAGGATAAAGAGCTAAAAACAAGGTTTGGGACTTAACCCTCTCTAGAGCATGAGGAAGGTGCAGGGGAATATTCAGGTCCCTCATATGTTCCTTCTATCACACCTGCTGCTTATGTAGTAGCAGAGGAGAAGTAGGAGATCAGATTTTACAACATTACTGCCCCCCAGCAGTTCCAGCACGGATCCCAGTTCAGTTTGTGGTAAGGGTGACTCTCTTCCATTCCTTCTGTTAACCCCCTTGCCCAACCAACTGGGCAAAAACACAAACCACAGCAAGACTTTCCCCTGGGAATAACAAAACTGACAGCTTTGGTATGCTCTTTGTTTATACCTCCTCCTGCTCACAACCCACCTGGACCTACAAGGGTTCAGCAGCTCCCCAAGCCACAGCCAGCACTGATACTGCTGAAGCCCCACTCCCAGCTGCAGCAGATGCACACAGCCCACCCTTCCCTGCAGCTGACAGGCCCCCACTCAGCTCAGACACAGGCACTTTACATGAACAGCCCCAGCAGGGATTCATGTCCCAGCCCCACGTGTGTAAACCCTACAGAAGATGCTCCTCAGAAGAATGTGTGAAGCCACAGAAACCCTCAGATTCGTGACAAGATTGATGATCACTGACAGCAAAGAGCTGCAAAGCAGGCAGCCTGGCACAACCAGTCCTGCTGGGAAAGGATGTTCTGTACACTAGGAAGATGATTTTTTTTCTCCTTCTTCCAGTTCATTGTTCCTTTTTCTTTCTGACCCTCCCAGATAACACAGGAGGTAATACATTAAGTGCTGCAGATGTCAAAGAATGCTCTCTGGTAAAATTTAACAGCTCCCTTATCCCTTCTGAAAGGACCCAGGGTCAGCAGTCCAGACTTTGTATTTCCAATTTAAAAGCCACATTCCCAGCCCCAAGTATCCTTAAGTCAGTATAACACACCACATGTCCTAAACCATAGATTTCTTTTTATAGAAGGCCAGACAATCAAAGAAGCAAAATAAATACACCAGACTATGATCTCCCCTCCTGTCAGAACTTACCTCAAGGACATCAAACTAGAACTCTGTTCATCCCCAAGCTGCTGAAGAGCCCAGGGATGAACTAGCTTCAGCATTAACTGTGGCATGTTACTTCTTGCTTAAAGCTGTAGCAGATGACTAGACAGGGGTTAATGTGCTGACACTTTTCCAAAAAGCTTTTGGTGATGATGTGGGGGGCTCTGGAGCAGAAGGCATGATGGATTAGGTAGAGCTGGAATAAAGAAAATATTAAGGAAGAGGCAGCCCAGTTTTCAGAAGAGAAGCTCTACCTCAGCAGCACATTGGAAGTTTCCAAATGAGCCCACAAGACTGTAGAACAGGGAGATATAATTACTGCAGTTTGCTTGGATAATCAGAAAGCATTAAAAAAGCAGTTTCAGCAACAAAGCTTCCATAAGACAAGAGCAAAAAGTTGTCTTACAAATAAATAACTAATTAAAAGACAAGAAACATAGTGTAAATGGTCAATTTTCAGAGTGGGCAGAGTCAGCTGTTGGTGACCAGCCATAGAGTGTCTGCATAAACTACCATAAAGGAGCAAAGAGGACAAAGTTTGCTGATGATACAAAGTGATTCTGGAGAGTAAACATGAAATACAGCTGAAAAATTGAAGTTGTCTCCTTCCTGATACCAGTAATATACTCACAGCTAGGTCCACATCCGTAACAGGGCTGCAGCTGCAAATGCTCCTCTATGATGGTCCTCTGCAATATCATTAATTTGAGGCAATTACAGCAGTGAAGGAGCTGCTGCTCCTTGTGCCCTGGGCATGGCTGTGGGGTGCAGGCACAGCTGGGCCAGCTGCAAGGAGCAGCTCCTGAGAAGGGCTAGCAGCAAAGGGTAAATGACTTTGAAAGGGAAATGCCTGATGCCACTGGCAAGAGGTGCCACCTGGAGCAGGTAGCAAAGGCAAAAAGACATGCCTCCATCTGACCAAGTGAAATGCTGTCACCTCCCATTGCTTTCTGTGCCAGACTGAGAAATCTGGAGCTCTGCTACGCTGCAAGGAGAAGGCATGGCCAGACCTTGCAGTGGCACAGAGTCCTGGATCAATGCTTGGTCAATGTCCCACAGGGACATGGAATTCAGACAGGGTCAGAACAGGTCACTGAGAGTGTCTTTACAAGAAGTTGTGGGATACCTAATTGCAGTGAGTCATGCAGGCTGGAAAAAGCAGGTTTAAGTCACTAAGATCCTTGAATGTTTTTGTGTGGTTAACACCCAAGATGTCTAAAGGCTCATAACAACAATGGGCAACAACTGCCCATCCCATTTAGCAGGTGCCCAATATCTCTCCTCTGTGGTGGGCACATCTTCCAAAGTGGTAAATGCTTAAAAGCATCTGCCAGCCCCCCAGCCCCCAAGAGACCCACTTCATTCCAGACAGCCTGTGAAGGACATGCAGACAGTGCTGGAGACTGAGCCAGCCTGTGGGTTAACAGGAAACTGGGATTTGGTTAGCAGGGATGGGAAAGATGCTGATCTGCTCCTCTCTGCTGGGTACCAGGCAGGCACCAGGGACCAGCCTGCAGCACACAGAGCCCAGAAGGTGCGTGGGAAACCCATCTGTCTGCAGCCACCAGCACACACATCTGAGGCAATCTTCTCTTCCCCATCCACACCCAGAGCAGCCTTCACACTGAAATCTGAGTGGCTCTGAACACAGCTACAGTGCATAAGCATGTGAAAAGAAGCACTTTGTTTCCCTGCAAACCCCTTCATTTGTACAACCCTGGGATGCTCCAGAGCAAGGCAGGATCCCAAACAGGAGGATGGAACAGGAGGCAGAGCCAATGTGGCTGTAACAGCCACCCCCAGCCATGGCAGCTCAGCCACGTAGCCAACACCTGCATCCCACATCAGCCTGATGGGAATCAAGAGGTGATGTGCTTGGGGTCTGGAGGCACAGAAGCAGAGCTCTTCAACCTGCTGCTGGTTTCTTCACTCTGTGGGGGTTTTTTATGGTTTGGTTGGGTTTTTTTCACTGATGCAGGTGTTCCTATGTTTTGGCATTTACAGCCTGCAAATCAAGGGATGCACAAGGGATGCTGCTCCCTTTGACTCTCCAATAAAACAGCTCTGGCTTTGACACCACTTCCAAAACCCAAAACCCCTACTCTTCAGCCTCATGCAGCATCAAAAGGCCATGGCTCACTTCAAAGGCAGTTCCCCAGCCCACTGGGAACAGTCTGTTTCAAGCATAAAGATTTTTACAAGACCTCCTAATGTGCAGCAATGGTACAATAAAAATGTTCTGGAGCCACTAGAGCATTTTATGCTGCAGCTTTGCTGTGACTTTTATGTGGCTGCTTTGTGGTGACTATTTCGTGGCTGCTGCCATAAGCATCCCTGTGACATGGCACAGCTGGGCTCAGCAGCAGAGGTGGAATAAAGTGTTTGCAGGGAGGCCAATATGGGAAAGATGCTGTGTCCACATGTGGAGTTTGGGTGAGGTGAGAGTTTTGAAGGTACTCCAGGAATATGAGGATCCAGTAGTGCTGGAGGACACTGTCAGAGCAGCTCAGGGCAGTTGAGTGCAGACAGGGAGGCAGGAGGGGGAGAAGGATAGCTGGGGCAGGGGGAGTCCCTGTGCACACAGCATTTCCCTTGGCCAGCAGCATCAGCCCCCACAATGATGCAAACATGATAAGCCACATTACACCAGACTGCTCAGCCTGGCAGGGGAAGAAGGGCTTTGCTTGAGCTGCAAATGGGCAGTTTATCTTCCCAGTGTGGGCTTTTCTGCACACCCCCTCACAGACCAGCCCCTCTCAGTCAGGATCAGTGCTGGGGGCAGCCCTCAGCAATCCCAACCCCATCCTCAGTCCCCACTCTCTGCTACCTGCCATCCCTTCCCATTGTGTGGTGCAGCACTCAGCTTCTAGAAAAGCTCCATTCAGCAAAGTGTTACTTTGGACCACATAAAACCAGAGAAAAGTATTTTAAGACAATAGAAGGTGCTCTCCAACTGTGAAAGCAGGCCCCTGCTCAGTCTTCTCACTGCTTGCAACTGGGGAATTCAGCCCTTTTTTCCCCCATCAGTCATGTTTCCAGAACTACTGCCTGACACAAGATGCCAATGGTTGCATTCTTCTCAGACAGGGTTTCTAAAATGCAAAAGCAAATGATGGTGGGAAAGGCCAGAGGAGCACTGCACCCTTGGAGAAGGGAAAGGAAAGAAGAAAAATAACCACTGCCTGAGGAGAACGTGCCCCTGGCTCAGGGTTAAGTGTCATGTTCAAGGCTTGACATCCTTCAGCCAGTTTCTACATCAAAAAGCCAATAGAGGGATGAACACCACACAGCCATCATCACCCCTGTGCTCTGCCAGGTCATCACCACTGCCCAAACCTTGTCCTGCTGATGCAGAGATCCCCACAGAGAGGGGCTGTCTCACCAGTGCAGGTGACACATCTGCTACCTGCTCCTCATCACAGGAAGCAAACTGTGGAGGGCAAAGTGCTTTATTTAAACACTGGCACAGGCTTTTGAGTCTTTTAACTAACACCTGTCATTTCTGGCAGTGCTTTTAGCTCAAAGTCCTCTTCTTTCACATACCCTGTGCACAGTCGTTCCCACACACCTCAGCAGGGACCTCACAGCAGTGCACAGGCAAGAGGAGGTAAATCCACAAAGCTCATCATACCTGAGGACAGGTGCTCCACTGCTGGACTCTGAGAGGCAGCAAGCTTTCATCTCACTTAAATCACCCAGTCAGTGGGTGACCCAGCCTGTCCTGCAGCCCTCTGTAACCACAGATCAGTACCCAGTGCCAACACCACCCCTAGCACAGGCTGCTGGTGCCCACTGCAGAATACACCATGGGGTCATCATAGAATCATAGAATGGTCTGGGTTGGAAGGGACCCCAAGGACCACAGAGCTCCAACCCCCCTGCCACAGGCAGGGCCACCAACCTCCAGGCCTGGAGCTACACAAGGTTGCCCAGGGCCCCATCCAACCTGGCCTTGAACACTTCCAGGGACGGGGCATCCACTACCTCTCTGGGCAGCCTGTTCCAGCCCCTCACCACTCTCTCTGTAAAAAACTTCCCCCTAATATCTAATCTAACCCTTCCCTCCTTTAGCTTTAGTCCATTCCCCCTTGTCCTGCCATTATCTGCCCTTTTAAAAAGTTGATTCCCCTCCTGTTTCTCTGCTCCCTTCAGGGACTGGCAGGCTGCAGTGAGGTCCCCCCACAGCCTTCTCTTCTCCAGGCTGAACCAGCCCAGCTCCCTCAGCCTCTCTCTGTAGGGCAGCTGCTCCAGCCCTCTGAGCATCCTCGTGGCTCCTCTGACCCCTCTCCAACAGTTCCACATCTTTCTTGTATTGGGGGCCCCAGCTCTGGACACAGGACTCCAGATGGGGCCTCACGAGGGCAGAGCAGAGAGGGACAATCCCCTCCCTGTCCCTGCTGGCCAAACCTCTTGTGCCAAGCAAACCTTTCAGCTGATGCTGCTCCTGGCCCAGAGCATCCCTGCCTGTGCTATGGCTGGGGATGGCTTATAAAGGAGTGTGTAGCCTCTGGCCCTGCTTGGTGACCCCCAAACTTCTGCTCTGCTGCTCCACTGCTGGAAGGTTCCCATCAAGAGATGCCCTGAAAAGACTCGAGGGAGCACGGTGCACAGCAGGAGGAGGGCAGCAGCCCCAGGTAGGGCTGAAACAGGATCACAAGGACTCTGGCTCAGTTTGGTGACACTGTCATAAGGGGGGAAAAAAGGACTTTACTGTCTTCAGAGTACTGTGAAGACAGGCACTAGAAGTCAGCACTGAGCTATCACCAGTGAGAATAGAAACTGCTCATCAGAGTAAGCAAGAAAATGTATTATGTGGGAGTGTAATTTATTATAGAACAACAGCTTTTTAAAGGAGAATTTGAATTAGCATCTGCTGCTTCAGAGAGGTCACCCCTACCAGCACCAGCTGCCAGTGACTGTCACCATCCCCAGGTCCTCACAGCCCTACCCCCATGTGTGCAGGATGGCAAATGCCACCACAGAGTCCAGAGTGGCACAAACTCTATGCAGTGACATTTGCTGCTCTTCCCATGCTGCCAGACAACCTTTCACGCTTCGTCTTGTGCATCTTACAAGAGGCTTTTGAAAGCTCCAGCAGAAATCTTGCTGCCAGGCAGAGGCAGCAAGAGCTGTGGGTACGTGCTGCCCTCCATGCCAAGAAAAATCCTGGGATCTTCAGCTGGAAATGGGGGGAGGCTGGTCCCTACAAGTCTTCTGGATCCTCCTAAAACCCCTGGAAATGGGCGGAGTCTGGTCCCTACAAGTCTTCTGGACTCTCCTAAACCCCCTGGAAATGGGGGGAATCTGGTCCCTACAAGTCTTCTGGACTCTTCTAAACCCTGTAATAGCTGGCTATGAGGAACCAAGCTACAAAATACAGAATAGCCTTCCAGGAGGGAACAAGGCAGCTGGAGAGGAGGAGAGGGCTGAGGTCACTGAACCAAGCTGCAAAGCAGTGGTGTGGTCAGCACAGCCACGCAGACCAGAGCTTGGATGTGCTGCACAGGAGATAGGTATTAGCAGTATTCTACCAAATGATGGCAAGGAGACTTTTCTCTCTAGCCTAGCACCAGGTTTTATCCCATGGCAGGTGCCCCTCTGAGTTTGGGTGTACTCCCCAGGGCTTTTCTGATGAGGATTTGGAGGATTGTCAGGACAACTCTGCTGCAGTTTTTGTGTTTGTTAATCCCAATAATATTGCAAAGCTCTGCAATGAGGAGAATTCAGTAACCTTTGCCTGTGTCCCCCCTACCACAGTCACCCCCAAGACACCATCAAAAAGATAATCAGATTATAAATTGACACAGAGGAAAATATGACCCTGGCCAAATCCTCTCCCATGATGAAGAGGTTCTCCCAAGAGGTATTTGTAAGAGAGAAGTTCTTCTCAGCATTTGGAGGGAAGTGATGACCTCTTCTGCCTACCACAGCCTGCCTGCCTTCCCCCAGCTAATCAAACTTGCTGCAGCTCTTCCAGGAATTGAAAAGGAGTTGGAGAGGTCAAAGGATAAAGCAGCTCGATAGGACATCTCAGACCTTGCTAATAAAAATGTAAATGGGGCTGCACAGAGCAGGGCCATGGAGGATAAGGCAGGATGGCTTCATTTAAATGTTGTCATGAGGGAGCAGGGCAAGTGACAGGCTGGCTGCAGGACAGAGTGCAGAAGGCTGCCAGCAAAGTCACCAGCTTATTTGGCTTAGCAGCACCCAGCTCCAAGCACTGCAGCACTGCTCAAACTTCTCCAAGGGACAACTGAGGCCAAGACAAGTCTGGCCTGTGCTAAGTCACATCACAGGCAAGACCCATCTCCCCCAGCTGGCTGGGAACATCTTGGGCTGAGACAAACCCATCAGCAGACATATTAATCACTGATGAGAGATCTAAAACCACTCCCAGCTAATCATGATTTTCTGTACTTGTATAAAACCTATGTTCATTAGCAAAGATTTCCAGCTTCCTTATCTCTATCCTCCACAGTTCTCTGTACCCCAAAGAACAGCTCTTGATGCAGCAGTAGAAAGGAAGTGAGGAAAACGTCTCCTCAGCAGGTCCTGGATGCTTTGGCTTCTCCAGACATCTCAGGTCCAGGACAGAAGCAGTTAAATGACAATTTCTAATGGTGGCAGAAGACCCCAGAGCTTGGGTAGGGGAAAAAAAAAAGCAGAACAAAGGAGTTACAAATGTGATCAGTTAGAGGAAAGCCTCTGAACACCCACATTCCAGTGAGACATCACTGGTACTCTGATGGAAATCACAGTACACAGATTGGGTCTAATTCCTACTGCCATTTGCACCCATAAATACACCAAGGAGTAAATGGATTTGGCAAAGCAGACTCATAAAGCCTAAATATATTGTAAATCAATGCACTGAATGAAGTTCATGTTTGCATTTGTACCAAGGCCCTTTGGCATTAGATACTGCTCATAAAGGAGCACATTAGAAACCTGTTTTACATGCAGCCCACCACCTCATTCAGTCTGATGGACACACAAGGCCATGGAGTTCTGGGTATAGCAAGATCACCAGCCTCTCCCTGCCAGCAGCAGGAGCTCACAGCCAAGGCTGCTGCACAAACACAGCTCTGGTAATAGAGTCCTCCAGCCTGAGCTTTCCTGACCATACTCTGAAGGCAATCTAAAGCTGTTGGCAAAGAAAGTCAAAGCCAGAACGAGCACTGACAGTCTGTGACAAATCCAGCCTCAGCCTAGACCACTGTAAATGCTCAAGAAAGTTTAATGAAGTATTTGGTCATTTGATGCCAGCGACCCTGGAGAAGGAGGAAGGATGAGTCTGCATGAGGTGGCCAACTCCTCACATCCCACTAGGCCAACCACACAGCAGGATGGGTGGATGAATGACAGCACAGATGTAGTGACCAGTTTTTCAATTCCAAAAGTTGTTTAGGATGCTGATGTGGATTTCCAGCAGGGCAGGAAGAGAAGGAATTAAGGAGGCTGTAACTCCCTCTCATCACCCACCATCAAGGTGGCCTGAGTCATACCTGGTAGTTGAGGCTCCCCTCCCACCTTCCCAGGGCATGGTGGGACCTGGCTGTGACACACAATCCCTGTCACCTCTGTTTAACAGCTCTGCAGTGTGCCATGCAGGTTAGGCAAGGGGACAATTCTGACTGCCCAGTGGGTGCACGGGGTGCTCAGCCAGTGGCATATTGCCACCCTACCAGAGGACTGGGAGAGGAGGAAGGACTGGGATGCTCTGCAGGTTGTGTGTGCATCAGGCCTCCTCCTGGAGAACAGCCTGCCTCTTGGTGCACAGGAAGAGGGCTCAGGGAGGAGGATCCATGCAGGAGATGATACTCCCTCAGAGGGTCCCCTGGTCCTGAGTGCCACGGAGGAGTCCCAGCCCTGTTTCCTGAGAGGAACCAGCAGTGCCTGTGCTAGCCCCAAACAGATGGTCCTTCAAACAGCAGATGTTAAATCTCAGTGGCCAGTGCCTTGGGGCCCTGGCACGGCCATGGGAGCACTCCCACCAGGGCAGGCACCAGGACATGGAGTCTCAGACTGGTCTGTGAATGTTGAGAGCTGCTGAAACAGGGTCCAAAAGATCCCACTCATGCAGGTCACACAGGAAAAGGAACACCATCCTGTCTGCTGTCCAGAGCTCAGGGCTGGAGTCAGACCAGCTGCAGAGATGGAATAACATCTCCTTCTAATATGGTTTGTCTGTAAAGTATATCCAACCTCAGAGGAGCCCAGAATCTTAGTGGGATGATACAGTCAGGGCAGAGAACGACCTGGGAAGCACTCCCTGTGCTAACTACATACCCTGTGTGAGGGTAGCAGAGCCACAGACCCCCATCCTCCCAGCCAGGTTGGCTTCTAGACCACTGAGGCAGCTCAGCCTTGCTGCACTCTGCACCCCTGCTCCAAAAATGACCCCGCTCACTCCAATTCACCTCATCCCTGACAGGCATGAAATGAGCCCCCATCACACACACCTTTCTGGGAGCACAGGGACCTGAGTGTCAAAGGGAAACCCTGTGTTGTGCAAACTAGTCCCTGACTACATCAGCCTGGGAGAGCAGTTTAGTCCACTGTGCCCCCCCCACCACCACACTCCCTTATGCACCTCTCCACCACAGAGCAAGCTTTGGACATCCTAGGAGTCAACAGATTGTAACCTGTGTAAGAACAGAGATGATCTGTGTGATCTCTAAGGGATCCCTGGAATAGCAAGGTGGATTCAGGAGAGAGGAGCAACAGTTCATGAGAGACATGAGAGCAGTCCCAGGAGGAAAGCTGGGAGAAGCTCCAGCCCTTCTGCTCCTTGCAGCACCAGCCTTCACCATGCTGCAGCACTGGAACTATCACCAGTTTCAACTGCAAATCCCAGTGAGTCAGAGCTTGAGCCCTCTGCCCTTTCCTACCCAAACTCCAGGGCAGGAGCAGGGAACATCTGGGTTTCTTCTCCAGCCCTGAATAGTGACACTACTTGGGTGAGAAACATCACAGAGGGGAGCTGACAACCCAGGAGTGCACCTCAGTCAGCACCACTCCTCCAGCTGTCCATGCAGTTTCCCCTGTGCATGGGAAAAACTGATGGCAACACACAAAGTCTCCTGGGTTGGTAGAGTGCCCAGTGAGGGATGAATGTCCTGCATGAGCAGAGCAGCTATAAACTGGTATCTGTGTAAGGGATCCTGGATGAGGGAAAACAAGCCAGTGATTTCAGCCCCCGGAGTCTCACTTGCACATCAAGCAGCCAGGAGCAAAGCCATACCAGCTCAGGAAGGACAACTGAAGTTTCATATTGCAAAAAAACAGGAAGAAAAGAGCCAAAAAAAGCCATAAAAGCTCAGTGAAGTGTCCAAATGCGTTGGCCGAGTTTGGGTGCCTCTTTCAGTGGTGGGGACAGACAGCAGGAAGACTGCAAAAAGCAGTTGGGGACCAGCTGGGGATTTGAGTATCATATTTGCATGTATCCAAGAGTGCTGGAGCAGAGGGATTGAAAAGCAACTTTCCTAGGCACAAGAGGTGACCAGGGGACTGCACAGCGAGTCACAACCACCTCACCCACACTCTTTCTCTGGAGCTGCTGCCACCTCTGTGCTCCCAGCCATCAGTGTGGCTTTGGGAGGACCCAGGCTTGGCATGATGCTGCAAAATGCTTCCTCTCCTTTGGGCTGACCCCAAAATTAGGGCAGCATTTCCTAAGCTACTTGGAATTTCTGTGTCCCCATAACGTTTGCAATGGATACAAGATGTGTCCTACGTTGTAACATCAAAGGGGGTCGTGCAGAGAGATGAGTAAACCACGTCAGGAAATGGGGAATCACACCTGATCCTGGGTTTGCCTGGGTTTCTAGACCTGACCCAGACCAAGAATGCAGAGGTATTCATGTCATTCCTTCACTGATTTTGCCTGCACTTGTTCATGCTCTGCCCTGCACGCAGAGAGCAGTGCTTTATTGTATTTCTAAAATGCAGCACATAAGCAAATCTATACTTCCAGCTTGGAGCAGAAGAGAGCCCACAGCTGCTGGCAAAGCTGGTTTCAGATCTGCCCCAGAAAGAGTAGAACATGCTGAAGGGGCCCTGCACACACTGGGGAAGGCAGCAGACAGCTGGTGGGGGGCATAGCCCAGCTCAAAAAACACAAGAGATTGGACTGTGAATCAGTAACCAAAGACAATCAACTTCACACAGCCCTGGCATAAAGCCATTGGGGAGAAGTCCTCTCTTTTGCCCTGTGACTGATAGAATGATACCAGTTAGTACCTGCACTTCAGAAGGCCCCTCCGCAGAACCCAAGCCCTGTAGCAGTGGATGTTGTTTGAATGATTAAACAGACCTGTTTCCTAGCTCAGAGGGCTCCTGCCTTCATCTGTTATTGACTGTGTGGCTCCTAGTTCTGCTACAAATCACTGGCACTCCTGCCTTTAGCTCTAATAGCATCTGACAAATGTGAAACCCCCGAAACTCAGGGCACTGGGAGACGAGCGAGCTCAATGATCTCTGTTTCACTGCTGAGGAAAATAAGGGGAACAGAAGCAGCAAAACTACACCACAAATAACCCTCTGAGCCAGGGCTGTGAACCTGACACTGTCCAAACTGCTCTCAGATGCCTCTCCAGACACCTCCCCTGATGACTCCAGCAGGACATGGACCGTAAGAGAGTCCAGCTTCCCCTAACAGAAGCCCCGTGGGCACTGCGAGTTCCTGATAAACACACATACTGCTGTGACCTGTGTTTGTGCTAAAACGATCAAGCAGCCAAAAATGGAAGTATCAGGTGGGGACCAACAGGTCCAGGAAACTCATGAGTTGGCCAGAAACCTTCCTCCACCCCGTTCCCCCCTGCTTTCCCTGGCATCCATCAATACCAACCCAACTGGCGCCTCAGTGACAGAGGAGTGAGAGGAATGTGCCAGTTCCAGTATAGGTGCCTGAAGAGACACCTGCCCACACCTACAGCATGCTGGGGATGGAAGCAGCATGGCCAAGCCATGCCCAGCAGAGACATCCACCTCCCCAGTCAGTGTCGCTGCATCCACACAGGGCTGGTGCCAACGTGCCCTTGGAGGTGCACACAGACAGCAGTGAGGGGATTCACCCACACAGAGGGTTGTCCCTGCTCTGTGTGTGAAAAGGAGACGTGAACAACCCTCTTGATCCCAGTGAGCCCCAGAAACAAAGCACTTTGCCAATGGCTTTGCTCATCAAGGGACAGCTCCTGCTCCCTGGAGTCAAGCAGTGGATGGCAGCTCCGTCTCACCTGGATGGCAGCATGAGAAGCAGCTCCCAGCCCACACCTTCCTGAAGATTTCTAGGGAACAGCCACAAAACACAGATTTAGAGCAAAGCTTTAGAACAAAACAGCCATGCACTTGAGGGTGTTTGGGCTGAGGTTTTATTGCTCAGCCAGCCCTTGTTCGAGCTGCTAACACAAAACCTATTTTCATTGCAAAAATCAAGCCTCCACATGATGGTCTGCCATGTGAGTCCTCACCATACTCCAAAGCCTACACATCAGAGGGGCCCTGCTTTGCACACCAGCTCCCCCACT
Organism: Zapornia atra; assembly: GCA_013400835.1. NCBI lineage: Eukaryota > Metazoa > Chordata > Aves > Gruiformes > Rallidae > Zapornia > Zapornia atra. The sequence goes on along the minus strand of VZTU01025533.1, from coordinate 224,771 downwards.
GCAGGGCCAGCCAGCACTCACCAAGCTTTCCAGGTGCTACCATAGTCCCCACTTGTGCAGCCTGAGCACAGTTGGGTCCCCGCTGCAGGAAGACAAGACCTTAGACACAAGATGCATCTGAAAGCACAGGGATAGCAGAGTATATAAGGTTGGGAACAAGAAGAAAGGACAAAAGTATCCAGGGAAGGGTTTAGAGGAGGAAGCAAGGTGGATGAGCTGGGGCTGACTAGTGTTGCCTCCCAGGAGCCCCATGCTAGCAAACATCACTTAACTGCTTTTGGGCAACCAGTGCAATGGGTTTGTCAGGCACTTCCCACACATCTGTGTCCAGCAGCAGACACCCCAGGAGATGTGGGTGCACCCTGCTTCCCACTGGTGTGAACCAGAGACAATTCACTGTGGCCCACAGAGTTACAGCAGGGAACTGGGAGGAAGCGTGCAAGAAACTCTTGCCCATCACATGCAAGAAACCAGCACAATCTTCAGCTGCTAAGAAAATAATCCTGAGTTCAGCTTCAGCATTTCTCACTCCTTCTTCACACACATATTTTCTAGGTCTCTGGTTGATACTGCTGGGGCTTTATGCTCCTTACTGGGGAAAGGCAACTAGCTGAGCCCCAAACAATCTGGGTAACAGTTTGCTGCCACCAGTCTAAAATATCTCAGAGGCTGTGGGGCGTGATACCACCACACACACAAATTCATCTGTTAATATGCCATCCAACCCAAATAAACTTTGGCTTCACTTTGGAGTTGCTCTCCAAATCAAGGAGCTCCTGCCGTTTCCCTGGGCAGCCCACCCTCCCCTAGGAATTTAACCCTCCCCAGCCCAACCGCTTCCCTCTAACACAATGGGTTTGTGTTAAACAGGAGGTGTTCGGTGCGAGGTAAGGAGAGGCAGGGAGGGCTTTTAGTATCACTGGTCCAGGGATGCAAACAGCCTTGACATCTTGCATCCCCAGCTGGCTCACAGCCAGGCGGGGCGAGCGGGCTGAACAAGGCACGGCTATCAAAATGCTGCTGCTTTAAAAAGGCTCTTCGCTGGCTGCAGTCAAAACCACGCTATGCCTAACGTCACTGAGGAACAGAAATAGCAGGCAAGAGTGAAGGGAGGAGAATGAGAGTATTAAGAGCGCACAGATTTCAAACATACTTGGCTAGGTAGCACGCTCCCTTCCTGCTGCTGCCTCTCCAGATGCGACGGAGCACGGGGATCTCTTGCTGTCTGCCCAGGAAGAAGGATTCTCTGCTTTTTCACATCATTTCTTTTTCTTCCTTTTTTTTTTTTTTTAAACTTTCAGCTTTAATACTATTAGAATCCTTTTCATTTTCTCCCTTGTAGGAAACTTCACCTGCTGGATTTAAAAGCCAGGTTTGAGCAGGAGGAATTCATGTATGTTTATAGCTACTGGAATGTGCATGGTACTCCTGTGTGATGATAATGTAGAGGGAAAGGCAGGATTGGCTGAGAAAAAATTGCTTAAGATGCTTGAATGGCTGCTTGAAGTAGCAAGCTCTCTATTGTGTGTGTGTGCATGTGCCTGAGTGTGTGTGTGTGGGGTTATGTACGAGTGCAGCAGTGACAGTAACTTTAAAATGAGGTAAGGTTTCCCTGGTTTGCTTAATTTTCCTCTGCTGGGAGTGAGGGCTTGCCTAGCTGTGGGCTGTGTCTGGAGACAGGCAAAGGGTCCGGATTGAATTAGCGCTGTGGGAATTTTATGAATGGAGCGAAACGCGGGTTCGGCGGGAGAGGAGCGGGGAGACGCGGTGTGCTGAGCTCTCTGGCAGGAGCTGTCACAACAGGGAACCACACACAGGCAGGCACAGGTCTGCTACAAGTGCCTGGAACACAAAGTGCTGCAAGAAGACAGCACCTGGGCCGTGGAAACACGCTCCTGAAAATGAGCTCTCGCGGATCCAACTGCGCTCGAGAGCTGCGTGTGTGAGCAGCTCCAGGCTGAGCTGGAGCAGCCCATGCAGAGCCATTCTTTTCCAATCCAGTGTGCTGGTGGTCTTGGGGCAGAGGAGCAGGCAGAGCTCCCTGATCACCCATGGGCATGATGCTTTTGCTGCCAGCACAGCTTCTACGTGAACACTGATAAAGTGGACGATGAGGGAGCAAGTCGGTGCCTGGCTGGCTACACAAAGTGCCCAAACACATGCAGCAGGGGACTGAGGATGCAGGTTTGGGTTTGCAAGGTCCAAGAAAGCTGAGTTGCTGGGGAAGCTGCTGGAGTCCAGCTCAGAGGAGCGATGTCCTGAAGGAGCACTGACTGCTGCAGAACCCGCTTCATCTACTCTCCCCCTCAGATGTCTGTACCCAAGGGACTCGGGTGGGAGATGGGCTCTGTGCATTGTGGTTTTTCCTCTTCTTTTCTTGCACCTCTAACCCAGTTGTTAACCCCTCTGTACTGGATTGCCCTCTTTGATACAGAATATTTGCATGACATCACCCACAGCAGGTGGTAATGGGAAGAAGAGAAGATGAGGACAAGTCATGAAGAGGACAAACTTGTTCACCCTTAAGTGAGGTCACAGTCAGGGACTTTGACACAAGGGCAGCTGAAAGAGGGCCTGGTGCTGTAATGCTACTGCCAAGGAGCTAGGAGGGAAAAAAAGGCAAAGGAGCTGGTGTAGGGGCAAAGGGACACCGAACTCACAAGGAAAAGCTACAAAGCATAGCAAATTCCCAGGATAAAACAAACCCAACCTGCCCACTGGAATGAGGCAGAGGGGAATCTTTGCCTATTGATCCCTGCAAGGAGAAGGTGGTCCAGCACCCCTTCTCACAGCGTTTTCCAAGCAAAGAGACCACCATGCAAAGTCACTTGTGTGTGCAGTGACCTTTAGGTAGGCACAGCCTTTTGGTATGGCTCAAAATTTGGGCGTTTTAGCTCTTTTTTCAGCGTTTCTCTCAGGTAACTTTGATCTCCTTTTTTCCTACACCCAGAGCCAGTATAGAATCCAAAGCAGCACAGTCAAGATTTGTGTAACGTTGAGCTTGAGCTAACCAAAAGGTCCTGAGTACAGAGCAGCTACCTGCCTAACACACTGCAGAGCAACCTCACACCTCACTGCATGCAGCTCTTTAGACAGGTTCACAGGCTGTCTGTCTGTCTGAAATATATCTATGCACAGACACATGGAAATCTGTGGGATCACACTTGACAGAGGATGAAAAACCCTGCATTTACAGACATATAAAACCCACAGAGAATCCTACATCTTGTGCCACAGGTATAAAATGCCTTTTTTTTTCCCCCTCCATCACTCAAATACAATTTGGAACTGCTGGTCAGGGCATAGCAGGGACTTCTCATGCAAGGGCAGGTGCTCTGTGAAAACGCTGCAGGGACGCTGCACAGGACTTTGAGTGTGTCACACAAAACAGGCACTTTGGCTGCAAATGGTAGAACCAATGTTTAGTTTTCCTTTTTTGGGGTCTTTTACTCCTTCAGAGTTAAGAGTTTAGCAAAGAGGTTTAAGCAATCCTCCTGCACAGGGTCTGTAAGTTGCCATTATGAATTTAGGAAGGACGCTTGTCTTCCCCCGACCCCAAACTAACCTCCAGGATTGCAGCAAGCAGTTCCAATGATGCACATAATCTCTTCTGTCTCTTTTCTGTGGATGTGCAAACACATGTCATTCCTCAAAGCTCTGGTCTTGTAATGGTAGCATGAAGTTTACACGAGCAGCCTCAGTGCAGAAGGCGTTTGGTACATGCAGACAGGGCAGATACCTACTCAGGAACAGGTTAACTCCTAAATGATAATTTGCATTGCTCTGGCAGGTTTCTAATACGTTGGTTTCTGATGTCTTTCCTCCAGTGGAGAATGCAGATCTTCCTTGGATGAGACGCCGCTAAATAAATGGTTCCCCATCTCCCAGCAGTCGCATTCTCAGAGCAGAAAGACCTTGGGACCGCTGGGGTATGAGCAAAGCCTCTGGCACTAAAAGCCCAGGAGGATGTCCCTAACTGAGGAGCTGGAGAGCCACTTTTCTCCAACCCCCTACATGGTGACAGACACAAGCGAGGGCAGCCTGTTCAGAATCAGACCCAATGCCTCTGCCAACGCCACTGGGGACGGTGTGCCAGCCTCTGGTTCCATGGAGGACATGATTGCCATCTGCACCATTGGAACAATACTCTCCCTCATGTGTGTGATTGGGGTGACAGGCAATGTCTACACCTTACTGGTGATGTGTCATTACTTGAGATCCTCTGCCTCCATGTATATTTACATCATCAACCTTGCTCTGGCAGACCTGCTCTACCTTCTCACCATCCCCTTCATCGTTGGGACCTACTTCATTCAGAAATGGTACTTTGGGGACATTGGCTGTCGCATCCTGTTCAGCTTGGACTTCCTCACGATGCATGCCAGCATCTTCACCCTCACAGTCATGAGCATGGAGCGCTACTTTGCTGTGCTGAAGCCCCTGGACACAGTGAAGAGGTCCAAGAGCTACCGAAAAGCCATCGCTGTCGTCATCTGGCTGGTATCACTGCTGCTCACTCTCCCAATGCTCATCATGATCCAGCTGGTGCAAAGGGACAACAAAAGCATCTGCCTGCCCACTTGGAGCAAGATGTCCTACAAAGTCTATCTCACCATCCTTTTTGGTACCAGCATCGTGGGCCCAGGGGTAATCATAGGCTACCTTTACATCCGATTAGCTAAGATTTACTGGGTGTCACAAACAGCATCCTTCAAGCAGACCGAGAGGCTGCCCAACCAGAAGGTGCTCTATTTGATCTTCACAATTGTGCTGGTGTTCTGGGCTTGCTTCTTGCCTTTCTGGATATGGCAACTCCTCTTCCAGTATTACGAATCCTTCTCTTTATCTCCCAAGGTGATGAAGAACATTAACTATCTGACAACCTGTCTGACCTATAGCAACAGCTGTATCAACCCTTTCCTCTACACCCTGCTCACCAAAAACTACAGGGAGTACCTGAAGAACAGACAGAGGTCCCTTAGCAGCAGCAGTGGGTACTTCCAGAGGAGGAATCGGTTTCAGAGGATTTCAGGGAGATCCCTGTCCACCAGCAGTCAGCACTGCACAGAGACATACGTTCTTGCTCACGCTCCCTTGGGAAACAGCAGTGCCTGAAGGTAAAATTTATCTCCAAGAACAATCAATATTGACTTTGGTGTTGATTTGATTTCAAGTGTACATTGTAAAGGCAAAGCCTTAGAGGATCCATAATGTGCACACATTTAGTCTGGAGGCTGTGCTGTATGTCTGCTCTCATTTTCCTCATTGCCACTGATTTGATGCTAGCAACATTCAGCTGAACATCTTCCTAAGTAGCCTTTTGCTTTTTATCTTTATATTTTATAGTGTACATCTCCTCAAGTAGCCATCAATAATGAAAGCCTATAATAGGGCCATGTTTTTTAATAGGCTCAGCTGTCTCACAGAGGTGAAAATTACGTTATCCTGTGAATGGCTGTAGTTTGCTCTTTCTTTTCTTTAGCAGTAATGCTAAATTTGTAGTTGTATGGGGACTGAAAACAATGAAATAAAGACAAAGCAGCTCATGGTTGTGACATGCAATCCAGTTTGAATTTGGGGTAGGACTAGACAACTGGATGAGGCATATCCAGGGGCATTTTGGGCATGTTAACATGTATTCTACATTCATGTCTATACACTGGTCTTGATTCTTCATTCACACAGGTGTCTGCAGGGGATTTACACCACAGTTCGTGTTAGCAACACAGTGCCACTGTCAGGGAACTCTGAGCATCCCCTAATGCATTTACCCCAAACACATGAGCACACATATGAGGGAACATCATCTGTCCTGGACAAGCATATCTGCCCTCTTCCCTCCTCTGAGGAGGAATTGGGAAAATCTGATGTTATTCTCAGGGCATCCCTCAATAAACTGCACCATCCAGCCTGACAGCCCAGCCCTACATCACCAAGTGCAGGATGAAAGGATGGGGCAGGGAGTGGGGAGGGAGATGAGATCTCCAATGGGCAAAGCTATGCTCAAGTCACTAATATTCATTCACAATCATAACAGCAAAAGTTCCCTATTAGTGAGATCAATTGTTCTGTTCACCAATGGTTTTGCTTCACTGCTACAAAAAGTGAATTAGTCCTGCCTTCACCAAGAACATGTTGCTGCTCTGGCTCTCCCTAATGATAAAGCATCATTAGGATAAATATATCTTCCATGATGTCTGGCGCTTCTCCAATGGGTCTAGAAGTCCCTTGTCTGGGATGCTGCCAACATCCATGCAGGAGTCCTCTGCTCCCTTAGCACCGTTACCTCATTAGCAGGGATACAAGGCTGCAATGCCAACACAACTCTAACCAAGTTACAGAATTAGAAGCTAATTAATGCTTAGGGCTAAATTCGGAGCTGCACTGAGGTATGTCATTTGGCAGCAAACTCCGTTTGCTCACACAGAAACTGGAGTTAGGTTTTAACCACCTATCCCCCTTCAAGGCATTGAAGTGGTCACTGCTCATGGGGACAGCAAAAGCTCTGCTTCCACCATCCTTGGGTCATATAGAATCATAGAATGGGCTGGGCTGGAAGGGACCCCAAGGATCACAGAGATCCAATCCCCCTGCCACAGGCAGGGCCACCAACCTCCAGGCCTGCAGCTACACAAGGTTGCCCAGGGCCCCATCCAACCTGGCCCTGAACACCCCCAGGGATGGGGCATCCACCCCCTCTCTGGGCAGCCTGTTCCAGCCCCTCACCACTCTCTCTCTGTAAAAAACTTCCCCCTAATATCTAATTTAAACCTTCCTTCCTTTAGCTTTAATCCATCCCCCTTGTCCTGCCATTGTCTATCCTTTTTAAAAGTTGATTCCCCTCCTGCTGCTCTGCTCCCTTCAGGGACTGGCAGGCTGCAATGAGGTCCCCCCTGCAGCCTTCTCTTCTCCAGGCTGAACCAGACCAGCTCCCTCAGCCTCTCTCCATAGGGGAGCTGCTCCAGCCCTCTGAGCATCTCTGTGGCTCCTCTGACCCCTCTCCAACAGTTCCACATCTTTTTCGTATTGGGAGCCCCAGCTCTGAACACAGGGCTCCAGATGGGACCTCACAATATGCTTGGAAAGGAAATTGCCTCTCTCATGCACGGGCTTAAAGTTTGTTATGTCTGGGGAAGACAGCACATGCCATGAAAGCAGCCTCTTGTGCATGCAGTTTTAACATTGAACTGTTGCAGAAGTCTCACTTTGTGCTCCCAACCGCCTCCAAGCCCACCATCTGCAGTGGCTCTGCAGCTCAGAGCCTCTTCCCAGCACCCCACCTGCAGTGCAGCACTGCAGGTTTGCAGAACCTCCTCAGACTGAAGCCACGCTGATTAAAGACCATTCACTCACCACTCCTTAAGGAAGAGGGAGCCCGTGGGTGGGAGGTGAAGAGGGTTGCTTCATTCATGAACCAATTTTCCACTGACAAAGTCAGTGTTTCTCATGGAGCAGAATGTAAAATTTGACACCCTCTTTTTTTTTCATTTTTTTGGAACCTGCACTTTCCCTTCTCCTTGCTCAGAAACAGCCTGATAAGCCCAACACAAGCTCAGCAGGAGGACTTCCCATCACTGTGAAGGAAACCTACTGTGGTTTTGTGAAGGAAAGCATTCTCCACCTTTTCTAAAGCTAAACAGTCAAAATGAGAAGGTGGTTTGCAAATCTCAGCTCATCCAGGCTTTATACACCAACGAGGACACCACAGGAAGAGTTACTGAAAGACAGGGGAGTAGATCTGTCTCCAGAGCTAACCAGTCAAACCCCTTTGTCCCCAGAGGTCCTGCTCTGATCAACTTCTCCAAGCCCACTGCAACCACTGCATCTCACAGGAAACCTTTGCAGGAAGCATGCTGTGCTTCTGGAGGTGCAACCAGCACCCTAGAAGCAGCATGAGCAAAGTGCAGTGGGACCACAGCCATGACAGAGGTCCCGTTGTGCCCTGGGAGGTGAGCTCAACGCAGGGTGCAGGGGTTCCCTGCCTCCCCAGGAGGGCTCCTCCCTCAACCCTGGGCTGCATGAGCTCCTTTCCCATTTGAAGCTTGTGCTCTGCTCTCAGCAGGGTCTTGCAAGCATGTTTATCAAATGAGCACAACAAAGCCAAGAGAAAAGACAACACCTGCAAGCTTCTGTCAATACTGGGTCATCTTTGAGTGATGTTTCATTCAAGGCTTTCAATTTCCACACCCCCCTCCCAGGCTGGAGCTTTTTTGTTACTTCAAACACTCACATCCATCACTACTCAGTACAGGCAACAATAAGGGAATATTATTCCAAGTCTACAGGTAAACACAAGGCTCTGAGGAGTTTGCAAGCAGCATGTGCTTCAGCTGTGCATCCCCAGCTAACATTTTGGGGCATCACCCCCTGTCAGATACCAACCATTAGAGCTGCCCTGTTCCTGAAACCAAATAGCCACTCAGCCACAAAATCTGTGTGAATATAAGTGGTGGAGAGGAGTCAGGGAGGTATGAAGAAGGAGCTGCCTCCTCCGAGACAAAGATTATTTGGTTGACAATAGCTACACAAAATAATTCCTGTGCCCTATGTATTCCTCTGTGCAGAAACCTGCCATAAGTCAAAGACCTAAGAGCTGATTTTTGCAGCAAAATTTGAAATCAATGTGAAAGGGATGTGTGTGTACCATGTCCATCCTGCAGACCATGCCCCTACACTAGCAGCCTATTTACATGGTGTTTCTTCTCTCCTGGGTGAGACCAGGAGCTACTTCATCATCCTGAGGTCTTAAATCCCCCCATCTCCCAGCATCCCGTGTCCTGCCAACTGGATTTCACCAGTTGAACTCCAGGTAGAAGTCAAAACTCCATCTTTTTTTCTAATTTAGTGCAGGGAGCTGTTCCTCAAGGCTCATGGAAGTACAGCAGTGAATATACCACGGCAGGGTGTCTGAAAAGGGCCGGGACAGGGATGCTGGCCCTTTTGGAAAGGCCAGGTGCCCACTCTGCTGGTTGAAACAGGCAGCGACCTGCAGCTGGGGCCAGCCAGTGTTTGCAGTTGGAGAGGGTCTCTGCCAGAGAAGGATGACGTTTGTGTTTATCCAAACTATCTGCAAATCCACCCAGTAATTTAAGAATCCTTCTGGAATTTCCCCCCTCCCTTCCCCCCCTTTCTTTTTTCCAAATACTGAATTGCCTCGTTTCAGCCTTTAGGAGGCAAAACAACACAATTTCTCACTTCAAGATGAGGTTTTATTTATCAGTTTCCTTACACCTCATTGGAAACACCCTCTGACCATTGTGTTCACACCACAGGACTCTCACAAAAAGTCCCACAGTTCAAGCAGCAAAGCAAAGAGCAGCTGCTCACCATGCTGTGCATCCCTCAGTCCAAAACCTGCCTGGATGTGGTGGGCACCCATGGTGGGGAGTCATGCAGCACCCACCTCCTGCCCAGTTCCTACTGGTAGAGTCGCAGCAATCGTAGGCACAAACCATCCTCCTTTCCCACTGATTTAAACTGATCAACAACCCCCATCCAGTGTGAGCCACCTCCTTGTTCCTGCAACCTGGCAATTGCAAGGGTAGAGGATGAGGCTGCTCTGGGCCCCCCCTTTTTAACCTGTGCAGGTATCCCACCTTGATCCAGTGAAGATAACCAAGCCAGCAACTCCTCAGCCTACCTCTAACCAGACAGAAAACCTTGCCACATGCTCCCAGAAGATGTGGGCAATAAATCAACCTGCAGGTAGTTTGAGATCAAGGAGCCCACCAGTCAAAAAAAGCCAGTGTTTTATATGCACACTGGATGCTTGCTGCTAAATCCTGTCTTCCCAAATGTTTATCACCTCAAAAGTCATGTGTCTGCAAGGAGAGCTCAGGATGTTGCCACAAGAGGAAGTGTGAATATCACAAATTTTGTTTCAAAGACCAAAACACTCAAGCATGCATCATTTTAACTGTCATTAGATTTAATTACTTGTCAAGTATCTGCTGTTACTAGTGATAATGCTGTCTAGGAAGATGATAAAATAATACATTAATAGCAAAAATCAGTTAAAAAAAAAAATCAGTGAAAGAACTTGCCTCAATGGTAGAGTAAAACCTCCACTGGCACAGGACCAGATGAGACAGGATTTGTCACAGCAGCTCTGACTGTAGCTACTGTCCTAGCTGACTCCAGCATCGCTGTTTCACACAGATACCCTGTAGCTCCCATAACAGAGGTAATTCATTGGCACCAACTGCAGTTCCAGCCACAAAACATCCAAGACCTGTGTTTTCCCACGTGCCAAAGGCAGCACAAGTGCTGCACCCACCAACAGACACATCCTCAAAATAAATTAATCCTAGTGGGAAAGAAAGGCAAACACAAGTAATGAAGCATGAGCATCAGCAAGGCAGATTTTTTGGGTGCTATGGCCATGAGGATCAAATATTATTCCCAAGATTTAGAAATCTTAATCACTATGCCCCAAAAAGAAAGAAAAAGAGGAAGGTCACATCCCTAGCACGGTGGCAGAAGGTACCCACATGCCTTGGGAACTAAAGTAGCACCACTCCTTCCAAGGTTTTTCTTTTCCAGGAAAACCTGAGTGCTTTGAAATATTGAACCTGGTGCCAAATCTGAGCACATGTGGGCAGCAATGGGGCACTCCAGCTTTCCCTGCACTTACGTTTACTCAAAGCACTAAGGGCAACACACCCAGCCAGCCTCTTCCTGATTACTTGTTTGGTTTATGGTTTATTGCTTGAGGGGGAGTGGAACATAATTAATTCATTAACTGCAAGCAATTTACAAACAGGATTGTTGCATCCAAAGCATCTGAGTTGGTGAGTCACTAATACTCTGTGGTACCTTTGGAGGCAAAGGTACAACAGCTTCTCAAGGGAATCAGAGGTGCACCAGGGGAGCACCCCAGTAAATCCACTTTGGAGATGCTGGGCCTGACTGCAGAGGAGAGATGCAACTCTGCTGAAGTCAAGGGAGGAAAGGAACATTGTGGATTTCATCCTTGCCTTGTGTGTTGCCAAAATATTCAGATAGTTTTGGCAACACAGAGCAAAACACGGAGAGGAGCAGCAGGTGGGTCCCACCTGGCGTCGGCTGCGATGTGCAGGTAGCCCAGGGAAATGAAACTCTGACTGTGAAGGCTATGGGCAAAACCACACAGGGAGCCCAGGGCTGACTCAGATATAGATTATAGTACAGGCACATTTGAGTTAGTACAAAGCCTGCCTATCCTCAGCTTTCAACTGAGGCTACGAACCCCTTACACCTCATGCAAATTGTGCTTACCAAGGGAAACCTGTGGGGCCAAGTTTCTAACCAATACAAATAGGTTGACTTTCACTGGGGTCAGTGCAGTTGTACCAATTTAGGGTGGAAAAACACATCCCCCCTCCTCAACCCCCTCAAAAAAAAAATATCCAAAACATTTTTGACCCTTTGACTCCACTACACATGAAATAAACAGTTCTTCACATTACTAACAGTCAAGACAGCAAGTGATCTCATGAGTGATAAAGTGCTGCATTTACTAGAACTTGCAGTATTCAAATGTGGGGTCCACTCCAAGTCACACTAGAAACAGTGCAAAAAAAAAAATACAGCATAAGGTGGAATTTTCAAAGCTTTCCAATCCTTGGATCATCAGCAGATGCTACATTTCCTCTCTTTGAGGGCAGCTTGTGCTGAACCTTCCTGTGTCATCCCAGCCTTCTCCTTCATGGCTGGATTTCAGTACAGCAGCTTTGGCCATCTGGCTTCATTAAAACATCACTGTGTCCCCAGCATTTTTTGATGGACCAAAAATAGTAAAAGCAGTTTCCATTCAGCAATCCCTCATTAATCAGTGCTAGCTGGTGGGTTGATTACAGTTTAGTTTAGCTAATTAAAGAAGAAAACGTCTTTGTACGCTGCTGTGGCTGCCTAAAAATTCTTCCTTGATTTGAAACATGGATCTGAAAAGATCTGCTTTTGGGCCAACCTGCAACAGAACACATCCTGAAGCAACACACCTAATGCTGCCACACTTCTGCATCACAGCAAGAGAGGAGCTTTCATCTATCCTGTCCCTGATCAATGTCTGGAGCTAAATAACCTCTAAGAGAAAACATCCAGCACTGAAGCACCACTCAGCAGGACCCACCACGGGGTTTGGACACTCAGTGTTCATGCAGACCCCATTGTAGTTGCTCTTCACAGTTGCCCTTGCTCTCAGAGGTTGGGCTGGGAGGCAAGGGGCATGCTCATGTCAGGATGGGCCCCATCCCATCCACAGGGCCACCACCCAAGATAAGGCTCTCTGTTCAGATTAAAGGAGGAAGTTTAACTGTAATGCATGAAGGACAGTACTCAGCCACCAAAGATAAGTAGTTATCTTTCTCCCATTCTGCTGAACACAAGACTATTAACGTCCTTGTCTGAAAAGAGAAGCCCACAGGCTTTGATACCTGGGTTTGGAGTGCTGGAGGATTATCTTGGATGTTTTAAGAATCACAAATATCTACTGCAGGAAGAAAACCTCCTTAAAGCCTTGGTGGAGAAAAGCAAGAGCCCAGCCTATATTCTTCCACATGAACAACCAAATACCATTCCCAGGGACAGGAGGGAATCTGAACCCTCCCCAGACCAGGAAACCAGCCTGTCCCCACAGAGAAGTGGGGAGCAAAGGGGATGTGAAGCCACTTGGCTGAAATTGAAGCTATTTCAGTTAAGCTGGCTCCAGCACAAGCTTTCATGAGAACCCAGGCCAGCTGATGAATTTTTCTGTGTTTAAGATTCTCATCAATAGCTTGCCCTTTCTTTCCCCCAGTCTTTGTCCCTCTCTTGCCTATCTAGAATATAAATTCCCCAGGACACTAATTACCTCTTGCAAAGCCTGTGTACATGTTCAGTACATCAGGGTCACAAAGGTGACCAATGACTTCAAAAGCAGCAGCAATATAACCAACACATTTCAACCACTAATGTTAAAAGCAAAGGTATTTACTACAGAGAGGCTTTAATCCTGCACAAAGCTGGTGTCAGATGTTCATACACAGACAGCACCCATCACCTGTGCTCCTGAGCAAGAAAGCAGGAGATGTCTCTCTGCATACCACTTGCTAAAAGCTCTGTGGGATGGCTCTTCCCTGCCCCAGCCAGGTTGTATAGCTGCCTCTGGAATCATTGAAATAAATATCCTTCTCCCCAGTGAATAATAAAGAAACCTTTCTTCCCTTCTACAACAAGAATGGAGATCTCCGGATACAAGCTCATGGAAGAGCTGCACTGGCATATTTGGAGCTTCTCCAACCAGTCAGGCAAATCCATCACTGACATATAAATTGCTGCCCTGATGGATTAGCCATCCATGTCTTGGCTAAGGAAGGCAGGCTGATGTCAGATGACCTGAGTATTAGTTAAATGTGGTTGTTTCTCTGTAGAGAGGCAAGCTGGATTTGCAGCTCTGGGAGAACGAAGCATCCACAGCACTTCCCAGCTCTGCACTAACACCCATGGCAGCTGCAAGCTACGCCTGAAAATTGGCTTTGAAGGGTTTAGAAACTGCTTTTCACAGGGCTTCCCCACACAAGCATCAGTATGTGTTACTCCCCACTGCAGCTCAGCAAGCTGCAGGTGTGCTCCTCTGAAGGAGGAGCTGAGGACAGCAGAGCAAACCTCCCTTCACAGCTAGAGGAGACAGTGTGTGTGGAGGAAAGGGCTTCTGCAGCTTTGGGTGACAGTCTGCCAGACAGGGATGAGGAAGGGCTATGTATCCCAAGGGTTAGCACACTCCTCCAGAAAAGGAGGTCTCTCAAAGGGCTTAGTTCTGGCAGCAGGAACCATGTGTGCAGGAAGGGGAGCTCCCATCCTGGATCTGAACCTTGAACAAGCACCACCACATCTCTGTAAGGAAAAGCTCACACTACTTGCTTTCCTTACTGAAGTCCTTTGACATCAATGCATACAACAGCACTCTGGATACTTCTGGGGTCTCCTCTTTACCATATACTAACACACAGCTCTATGCTTTCTTTATTTCTGAGCAAAAGAACTTCCAAGAAGAGAGAAGATCTGCCAGGCGGGGTGGGAAAGGGAGTCAGTCACGCCGGGGAACAAGGCAGGAAAGACCTGAGACTCTGCCCAAGGCTATCCTGAGCAGAAGCTGTCTACCTAGCATGGCACAAGGCAGCTTTTGCCCCAAATATTTAGCATCTCCTGGGTGCAGGACCTGGGGGAGCTTAAGGAAAAGCCCACCCTCCTGGGAGGGGAGCTGAAATGCCAACAGCGCTCAGCACGCTGCCGCTCACACAGAGGCAGGACAAGGAGCAGTTATCCCTGGCATGTCATCCCCAGGCTGCAGTGATGTTTATAAAACTGCTCTTTTAAATGAAAGAAAAATATACCCAAGCAGAGCTAAATGGCAGATGTTTCTTTAGAGTGAGGTTTGGATGGGGATGCAGAAGAGGATTGGCTCTGGCCCCAGCTGGGGTGGCACTCATGGGGAGGGCTCTCTGTCTCCCTTTTATATATTTACGTGCTTCTTGTGAGTGTGTAGCACTCCTGTGGGCTGTGCAGAGCCTGTGTGGCAGAGGGTGGAAGGGACTCATGATGTATACTGGTGGGGGAACCTAAAATTGTCTGTGGACAGCAAAATAACCTCATAGGAGAGTGGATGTGTACCTGTGGGCACACACATGTGGTCATGGCAGCGTGGACGTGTTTGGAAGAGTGCCTGCACAGTCCTTCTGTGCATGACAGAGGCAGGAGGATGCAGCATTCCATGTACACACAAGGGAAAGCACCACATTCCTCCTAACCCTGAGGCAGCTTTGTTAACATTGCTGGTGGATCAGCAGCAAAGATAACAGCCTTTCAGTCCTGGAAGGAGCAAGTGTATGCTTTGGGGAAAAGGTCACCCAAAGACAGTCGAGAACCATCTGCTCTGATTTCCATCCAAGGAATTTTCCAAGACTTTCCCAGAGATCTATATCACATCTACTTAGCATCACCCCCACAGCCTCGAAGCATCTCTGGCTGCCAGGTGCCAAACCCACTTAGCAAAGCTGGGGAATACAAGAGCCTTGCAATAACAGCACCTAAAACCCTCAGAGGGAGGAACACTTTGTCCTTCCTCGTTCCTGAAACAGAAAGCTATGCAGGGATATAGAGAGTTTTCTGCATCCATTACCCTGGAAACACCTCAGCAGTATGTCAGAAGCACCCTTACAACTGGCAGACCCAGCTAGGTGCATGGTACAGAACAAGCAGGGAACGATGGCCTGGCTCTGCCTGCATGGGGCAAGCATCACTTGCAAGCAATTTGCTGCATCTATAATTATAGGAACATACAAATGGTTGTAAAGACTGCCCAGATCCAACCTGGCCCAGAAGCTCAGCCTGTTAACAGGCAGAAGCATGGGGGTGAGACTCCATCCAGCCACCTTGATGTCTGTGTCCTCCTGTAAGCACACCACACACCTCCATCCCAAGAGGGACTCAGATCTCAGTAGGGGCTGGACTTAATGAAGGGTCTCCTTGCATAGCTCTGGGATAGATGGGCATCACACAGGAGTCAGAGCATCAACAGGCCTGACCCTTTGATTTGATTCATAATTGTGTGGATAGCACAGGAGTTACAGAAAACATGGCTGGTTCTGAAGACCGACGCCTCAGGAACAGCATGCAGCCTCTGTAATGAGCAGAGCCTGAATACCATCAGTCAGCACCTGACAGCCACAGCAAATCAGTCTAATTGCCATTGTACAGTATGTGGTTATCCTACAGGAAATTGTACCTTGCTGGACCAAGCCACAATAAAAGAGCTTGATAGAACTCTGCAGCTCAATGCACCGGGGCCCTGCAGGAAATCACTATTATTTGAAGCACAATGAATATGGGGCCAATTGAAAGGCCACTGCAGAGGGTGAAGAGCATCCTGCTGACCTAGTAGGTTTTGGATCAGCCCCCATAGAACCAGGCTTTCCTGCTGTCTTCAGTCCTTGCCCATCATTTGTAGCAGATGGGTACATCTCTGAATCTCAGCTCACTTGGGTGTGAAATGGATGCTCACGACACTCAGAGAGAGTGGTGAGGGGCTGGAACAGGCTGCCCAGAGAGGGGGTGGGTGCCCCATCCCTGGGGGTGTTCAAGGCCAGGTTGGATGGGGCCCTGGGCAACCTTGTGTAGCTCCAGGCCTGGAGGTTGGTGGCCCTGCCTGTGGCAGGGGGTTGGAGCTCTGTGCCCCTTGGGGTCCCTCCCAGCCCAGTCCAGTCTCTGATTCATTTTGGCAGAGAGACAGACAGGGAAAGCAGGAAACAGCACATGGCAGGGGGGAATAATTTCCCCCTCCCCCTGACTACTAGTGCTTTCTGTGACATCCCCATGGCATTCCATATCTCAGAAATTAAAGAAGGTACTATAGAGGCGTGTATGACTGGGAAAGCTTTAAAATAAACACTTTATAATTAATTATTAGATAACAATGTTGTATCTGAAGCTCCTTAGATAATGGCACGTTAACAGCTGGCAGGACTGACAGTGCCTGTGCTGCTCACAGAGGCGCAGCCCAAGTACGTGGTTTATCTCCCAGGCATGCTGGGTGCAACACCCATTTCTCTGAAGATTTGGAAAGCACTCTGAAAACACAGAGAGCTGTCTGATTGTGCATCCAGCTCTTCCCTTGTCCCCCCTCTTCCTCAGCACTGCAGTTAGAGCAAAAATGCTGGGTCCATCCTCAAAAGCATGCTGCTTTTTTCTTTTTCTCTTCAATCTCCCACACGTTCACTGGTCTCCCTAATTCCCAGCCCCTTGCTCTTCTCATCAAACCCCAGTATTTAACTGCACAAGAATGCCTCAAGAGGCTGGCAAAAAGATTTACCACAGGCTTAAGAGGTGGAAGCTCATCCAGAGAGTCGGAAAAGCAGATTGCAGCGATTCAAACACTGCTGCAGACCAACCCCAAGCTTCAACCTATAAAATAACTCTGAGTTTTTTTCAGCATGGCCCCAGAAAAAGGAAAGGGGTTCTTAGAATTCTATTTCCTTGGGTAGACATGTTTACCTAAAGAGCAACCTTCAAAACTGTCACCCCTCAGTCAAACCCCTGCACAAACTTTGAGAACAGCCTTTGGGCAGAAGGGGGTGGTGGTTGTGTCGGGCTCAGGTATCTACCAGCAGTGCTGGGGTAGAAGTATGGGGGGTAAAGCCCTTGCTCCTGCCAGCAGGAGAGGCTGGCCCCAGGATGTGGGGTTGAGGAAAGCATCCAGGTCTGGCCTTTTCTAAGGCCTGAGGAACAAATTACCACTGCAGGGCATGGTGTCAAGAGACAAATACCAAACACTTTGGCTGTTGGTGCTACTACAGCCCTGAGAACAGATTAAGTAAACAGATGTCTAGAAACCAAGACCATATATATCAGGCAAGAAAGGAATCTGACTCTTTCCCCAGAGAAATGGATGTTATCACTGATTTTTTTAGCTAGGAGTCATCCTGGAATGTCACGTTTTATGGAAACACTCATTACCTTGGCATTCACTATGGGCCTTTTTGGAAGAGCTTCATGGTTTAAGCTTTCTCACAAGTGACACTTTCCCACCTTATGGAGTCACCAGACTTTTTAATTTCTCTCTCCATCCAAGGGAGAACAAGAACTGAAATCCCCATGGAGCATGAGGAGGGCTTGGCCCAGCATGAGACTGGGAGAAACCAGTGCCTCACACAGTGCCTCTCTGAGAGGACTCTTGGTCTCAACTCCCACAAGCAGTGAAATTTATTGCAGGTTGTTCTTCTTTCTCTTCCTCTCCCTCACCTCCCCCTCCTTAAAATGATCCTAAGTCCCCAATGGGACTCTGCATTTTGTTTAATTCTAATCACCAGCAACAGCAGTGGCTTTTGGACTGCTAAAAGCTGAGTGAAAAAGCAGACAGTGGTGGGAGAAACAACACACAGACATCCTAGTGCCAGCACTGATGTCATGCTGAATAGTTATTTGAAAGAATTTAGTGGCTCAGTATCATTAACTCCCAGAGGCAGCAGCTATCCAAAGCACTCCAGCATGATTTGCACTCAGAAATTCTGGTCTCTACGTGCCCAATAAGAAGAGCAAACTCTGGTTTGTATCTCACAGTACAGGGACAGGATGGGTTGAAGTGTCTTGGACTTTTGGTGTCTAACTGCTGTCATACAGCAATTTAAAGATCATCTTTACTGGTTGAAATGTGAAAATCCCCCTTCCCCAGGAGGTGACATAAGTCAAGGAGCAGGACTTCATGGGGTAACACCGAGCAGGACCCCTCTGTGTCTCTGCAGAGGGTCACCTTGCTCAGGCTCCCTCCTTACTCCCCTCTGCAGGGCCATGGTCTGCTGGCAGCATGGTGCTGGTCAGGTCTGACCTGACCAGCCAAGGGCAGGGCTGTGCTACAGCCTTGGCAGAAAGGAAGAAAGTCAAAAGGTAGAAACAAGTGGCAGTGGGAGATGCTCCCCATCTTCCACATGCCAGACCCCAGCCCAGCAGAATTAGGGATACGCTGCAGAGACTGGGGATGGAGCTGGGCTTCCCTTGGGCAACAGGGACCAGGCTGCATCTGCCCTGCACCCTCCTCCAGTGACATTCTCCCACCCCAGCCTGTGCCATGAGTGGTGAAGCTGGGCAAGAGCTGTCTCAGCAGAGACTACCCCAGTGCTCCCACTGCAGAGAGAGGGTTTCCAGCAGCAGGACATGCCACTCACACTTGGTGGGTGCACAGGCACCACGCTGCACTGGCACAAGCCACTGCCAGCATTTCCAACACCAGCAGGATGGCACACTGCAGAGGCTGGCATTGCTCTTCACCACCACGAGAGCCAGTTTTAATTAGGTCCTTCACCTCAAAAAGAACACATGTACTTTCAGGGTGAAGTGGGACCACTGACAGGGCCAGTGATGCTGGGAGAAAATAGCCTGCAGAGTAAGAGTGCTCCTAATCCTGTTATTCCTCAGCTTTACCAGGGTATTATCCACATTACTGCCAGCAGGTAAAATTCAACATGTGCTGACAGTGGGCAAAAGGCATCTGAATCATACCCTGCTTCTGCACCACCCAGAAGAGGATCAGATAGCTTTCAGCTAATTGTTTACCTGACAGACTTTGCATTCAGCAATTCTCTCCTTTCAGATGCTGAGATAACTACTAATTAAAAATAATGTTATTCACCATTTTTACTTCCTTCTAATTATCTAATAAGGCATGTTACTTGGCCATTACTGTCTTCTGTGCCAGGAGCTTTCTAACGAGTGTCACAGTGATAGTCAAAAAGCACAGTCTGCTCACAGAATCACCAGCTTTCTGGTCTGATCCTAAACCCATTTTGAAACCAGTGGGACTGTTTGAACCAGGTGATTTGGCAAATTTAGAGAGGAATGCTTGGTCCTGAGGGACAAAGCACAAAAGAGCTCCCAGTTGCTTTCCAATCAGTGCTGTCTTCTGGTGGCCTGGAACGTCTCTCCATGTACCTACACCCTTGTTTGCTCACTCACTGCTCCCTGACAACGTACCTAGTGTTATTTTGGTGCATAATATATCTTGTAATTTCATATTACATTAAAGAAATTCAAACTCTAGAACAGAAAAAGCAGCACAGTCAAGACTACTTAGGTGCATTGCTAAGAAATCCAGTGTCTTTGTGTTTGAGAAATGAAAAGCAAAGCCTGCCCGGAATTTCAGAGTATACAAATAGCTTTGATTCAGCCAAGATCAGAAAGGAGCCTTCTGCTCCCAGGCTGGGGAGAGCCAGTTCCCCTCCTATCCCTTGTACCCAACCAGGAAGGACAACTGTCTTCTAGCCACCCAGCTAGGGGTGAGACAGGTCTTCTCCAGAGCCCAGCAGTGCTTGGCTGCACACAGCAGTGGGGTCACTATGGGAAAGTCATTGAAGTTGCATCACAAATGAAAGCAGCAGTGCTCCTGCTGCTCACAAGGGTTGGGGGTTTTTCCTGCAGCGTGAAAACCCTGAGGGAACCGAAGCAAAGCCCCCGAGGCTGGCCAGGAGCTTCCCAGGGGCTGAGCACAATGCTGGTGCCAACCAGCTCCTGTGAAGAGAAGAAAAGGGAAGCTTTGCTGCCTGCACTTTCCTTTCCCTGCCTGTCTTCCACCTTTGTTTCTCCCACTCCAGCACATGTTCTCCTCTCCAGTGTGGGATGCAAGTGCCAACACCCAGCAACAAGCACCAGCATCCCAGCAGCAGCCCAAAACTATCCTCTGCCTTAAACATTGTGAAGGACCCACGAATGTCTGACCACTGGCTTAAGCACTGGCCTTTAGGCAGCACAGAGGCCTTAAAACAGATCTAGGTACAGCAGTGACTCCCATCCCAAGCCTTGCCAGCTCAGTTTCCCCATCGTTAAGACAGTGTAACAAATGAAATCTGGAACAAAGTGCTCTGTACCAAGCATGTGTCCTACACACCATACTCAACAAGGCACACACCTTGTGCCAGGTTTCCCAATAGCATATCACTAATCTCTGGTCCAATGCCACAGGTTGGGAGTAGGCACATTGCTGAAGTCAGGATCTGAAATCATGAATGAGGATATCCTGGAGAAACCTTTGGCAGGAAAATGGGCCCATATTGTGCAGCTAACCCAGCCAAACCCAGACATCTGGCCATCAGGAATTCTCTCTTTGCCTTACTTCGCACATCTGAAGGACTTGGAAAGCAAACACTGCCCAGCATTAACAACAGCAGGTAAGGGAAGAAAGAGCTGAGACATTGACAGATACAGCCTGAAGCATCAGACAGGTGGAAGATGCTACTGTACAACATGGCTGTGCCAGTACTTCTGATGCTGCAGCCACCAGACCAGCTTTAACTACAAGTAGCAGACACACACACGTACACACCCCAAGCTACAGTACACAAATACAACCAAGCAGTAATGTCTTTATTCTTTTATCCAGCATTTGCTAAAGATCAGCTTTTCCTTTGCTACTCCCAGATGAAACAGATCACATAGCTACACAGGAACAAGGATTTTTGAGATGATCAAAACAAAGAAAAATCACCACTGTTGTTTCTCACCACAGACTCAGCTGTCTGGCTGTAGGATTAACTCCCCTTGAAAAGAAGAAAGAAATTGGACTTTACACTGAAGCACCAAAGCCACCAGGTGTACTTTCCCTTCTCATGTTCTCCTCTAAATTTATTCATCAGCTCTATGACACAGATGTCAACAAATCTCATTAAGCTACCAGCAAAAATGTATTTGCCCCGCAAAGCTTTTTGCCCCTCAGTTAATGAGTATGGGGAAGAAAAAATGAGAGATATGGGACTGGTTCACTGGCACCACTATGGAGATAGCAGTCACCTTCATGCTCTGGGCAACTGATGTATTAACGGTGCATTAGAAGTGACAAGTTTCAAGAATTCATGCAATTCAGACAGTCCTCATTTGCCATAATAAAACAGACTGGGAAAGCAATTGTCATGATGCTATTAAATAGATCCTGAACCCAATTGTCCACCCTGTGACATGGGGGGTTTTTGCATCCAGAAGAGATATGTGAGCATCAAAGTAGTGTAAAATAACTATAATCATCAAGTGCAGGGTGGCCATAGACACATCTCACAGTGAAGCAAAGACAATTTCTTCCATCTATTAGCCTTTTTTTTTTCCTTTCATGATTTACAAAAGCAGTTATTTTCTTAACAGGATTCATTTCAAGTAGCTATTTCTTCAAAGTACACTCTGATTTTTATTGCTCAGTTAGGACTGGACACCAGTGTCAGATGGGATTGCCACTCATCCCACACTGGATGAGACAGAATCAGATTTCTGATGAAAATTTTCACACATTTGCTTCCTGTAAATAATCACAGTAGTTTTTCCCAAAGGAATTCCTGCCAGGAAAAGCATTAGCTCAAGTATCTGGGGATCTGACCACAAAGGAGGACAAAAAAAAAAAAACCCAAAAAACCCAGCAAAAGCAAACACAACATTTAATTTGACAAATATTTACTGAAAAAAATGGCATCCAGCCTCCATGGCAACCATCCCATGGTAATTACACTCCTCTCATCCGGGTCTAATTTAGAAAACCTGAATGGAAGGAAATGGCCTGTATTCTTTTGAGGAAGCAAAGTTTAACTTGAGTAAAAACTACCTCATGCAACCAGACACCAGAAGCCCCACCAAGCTCCCAGGCAGAGCTTAAGGGCAAATTTTGCCAGTTGTAGGTTACACAAGTCTGTGTTTTATAAGTGCAGGCTCGACAGTAAGTCCCTGGCAGCAGCGTGATGGGAAAGCGTGGCAGAGTTTGAAAGGCTCCAGTCTGAGGGAGCTCACAGATTTGTACTTGTCACTGATGACAGGGAGAAGCCTTTCAAAGCACACACTGAGAAAATTGGTTTATGTAATTATAGAGACTTATGTCTCTTACAGTTCCAGGAGTTTGCTGCTGTCCTGGAGCTCTTGGCACAGAGGAGTCGACAGAAGAATCATAGAATCATAGACTGGCCTGGGTTGAAAAGGGATGCCAAGGATCATAGAGATCCAATCCCCCTGCCACAGGCAGGGCCACCAACCTCCAGGCCTGGAGCTACACAAGGTTGCCCAGGGCCCCATCTAACCTGGCCGCCCCCAGGGATGAGGCATCCACCTCCTCTCTGGGCAGCCTGGTCCAGAAAAATGCAGCATTGCCTCTGGATGGAGACCATGGTAAATAAAGTGACCAGCTTAAATGTTTGGTTAGGTCAGAATAAAGCAACCCCTCCCTCAGAGGAGGCAGGGCCTGCGGGAAGGGCCTGACCGCAGCAAATCACCCCAGGGTGCAGAAAAAGCCATCAGAGCTGGGAACCAGCAACCACACTGTGTTTTATTTCCATCGGGCAGGGAGAAGCAGCTCATTATTGAAGGCACTGGGTTTGCCAAGAGTTCTCATTAATGGTGCACATTCATGTGGTTAGTCTGCAACAATTTTGGTGGTTAGGATGTATTAAAGACAGCGTGCTGAGGTCTCATTTAGGGGTAGGGTGTCTAGAGTAAACGTCTACAGCTATAAACCACAAGAGTCCTAGCCACAGCCCTGCATTTCCCTGGTGTTGTATGACATGAAATTAATCAA
The DNA here is from genome assembly GCA_013400835.1 of Zapornia atra. Lineage (NCBI taxonomy): Eukaryota > Metazoa > Chordata > Aves > Gruiformes > Rallidae > Zapornia > Zapornia atra. The sequence continues at coordinate 201,727 of VZTU01025533.1, read as the reverse complement.
ATAGCACCCCAAACAAGACTTCAGTGAATCAAACGTATGGAAAATAAATTTCAAAGTCCATCTATGTTATTTAGTGTATAAACAGGGCAGAAATAATGCATCTATATAGGTCTAAGTCAAGGACTTTTAAGAAGAGATCTATCATTGCCTTATCAGGATTACAACCAGCCATTGTGTCACCAATTCTCATGGTTTTCTACCAAAGCTCAGCAGTAGAATTTTTTCAAGTGGTCCTAGTCCTGAAACCCCTGGATTGTTAGAAAACCCCATCATCCTTTAAAAAAAAAGTTCCTAGCCCCTGAGGTTGCACAGATTATCTCATAAACAGGGTGAAGAGAAAACCATGTCTATTTTCTCATACCATCCTGTGATACCTAAGCCAGACCCAGGCCTGACTTCTGACCCAGCTCAAGGCTCCTGCTCCACAGCACCAATGGGTTCGCTGCCTGCCCTCGAGCCCCAACTCAGCACACCTCTGGGGGAAGCCTTGTACCAATGTCAAGGGCAGGATAAAAGAAACAAGGTAATGAGAAAGAGCAAACAAAAAATGCCATGTAGGGTCTTCATGACACAGCGTTTCCTCAGCCTCACAATAAATTCCTGGAGAAAGTAGCACTAGAAAGGACTCAAATCAACACCCTGCCATGGGAGGCTCACAGACTGCAAGGAATTTGAAAATCTGGCATTCAACTACACTTACAACATGGATTATAACATATAGGTACATATTGCTTTGAATTAATAACACTTGGAATTTAGTGCCTGAGCTCTGGGCCAGGGCAGCAGCACCTTCCCGGGAGAGGAAGGGTTTGCTCCGGCTGTGGGACTTGCTCCTGAGACAGGAGACTGAAAAGCCTTCACACAAGCACACTGCTGAGGTTTTCTCTAACTGGAAATGTTCCTTCTGTTATTCTGAACAGTCTGTCCACACTTCATGGCATAAACTGCTTTAGAAATTACAGTCCTGGAACGTAAAGCTGGGGCAGGCTGGCTGCTAGCCCTGGCTGCTGCTTGCAGCCTGCTTGCCAAAAGGTATCTGGTGTCAGCAATAGAGAGGGGGGAGAAGCATTAAAAAAATAGCAAATGCCTCACTCTAACAGCCATCCCTACCACTGACCAGGACTGTCTGCTATATGTTGCAAGAGAGGGGCAGACAGAGCCCCCATTGGGGACAAAAGTCCTCCAGCAGTTCTCCTGCAATACTCACTCCCTTCACATTTCTACTCCATATCTGGATTACCCCTCTGTACAACTGAACCTCTTGAATCGGCTTCTCAATCCATCAGCACCGAGGTGGGAAGCATGCCAGACTATTCTGGGTGAGACACACTCAGAGCTGCTGCTCTGGGGAAGGCTTGACCCAGGAGTTGGGAGCACAGCAGTGCATGGACCACGAATGTGCTGCCCCAGCCTCAGGAACAAGCAGGATACGTGTCAATCCATCTCAAACAGGGCCGGTGCTCAGGAATACAGCCAAATGAAGCAGTCTGATCCAAGGCCTGGCCTCCAGATGTTCCCAGATGAGATAAACAGCTTTGCACCCCAGCGATCATTTTCTCCTCCCCTCTACTCACTCCTAACTTACCAAGGGTTAAGAGGGGTAAAATGCACCCAACATTAATAGTGTTCAAATACAGTTTGGCCCATACTAAGGCAAAAAGAAGCATAGCCCACTTAAATCTCAATAAACAGGATAAAGGGTATACAGGGTTGCATTGCTCAGCTCTGCAATGGCCCCTGTTTTATCAACACACCAGCCAGAAAAGAGGTGTTGGCCCCACATGACATGCAATAATTATCTTGACAGCAGTACTTGAGGGACATATCTTCTATATTACTCCCCATGCTTTTAACATTAAACACTCTACCACCCTATTTAAGGCCAACAGAGGGTTTACAGGACAAATGCCAAATACTTTAAAAAGGTTTCATCACATAAAATTACATCTTAAGCACTAAAGAGAACAAATGAGAAATTGGGTGAAGGCAGATGCCAGAGTGACAAAGCTAATACTGGAACTCTTTATCTTCACAGAAAAATGACTGGGTAGCTGCTGATTTGATGTGTAGCAATTAAAGAGTAATTTACACAGTGCCACTTAGTGACAAGTATAATTATGTTCTACTCAGGGTACATATCAGATAATAATTGCCTCCAGCTGAGCTGGAGTTTGTAACTCACTAAAAGGGACTTTAATGATATGACCAAATGTGGGTTTCAGCTAGGAATTTTATAACTGACCAGAAGATCATGAGTTGCTTTTTGAAGAAAATTGCAATAACAGCTTGATCTCCTCTATATAAAATAATTGTATTAATCTAGGCACAGATCCATAACAGCAAGAAGGTACAGAAGATGTTACAGGCTCTCCAGGACAGATCACACACATCAAATCACAAGGCTCTAAAGCTTTGAAAAAGAAAACTAATAAGAGAAGGTACAGCAGATAGAAGGACCCTTCAAAGTATTCTTTCCCTACTGTAAAGTGTTTATAAAATATATCTAGCTTTGGAATAGCATCAAGATATAAAGCATCCTCAGCTAACCTGTATTGACTATAGCACTAAAATGCACACCCCTTTGTGAATAAAGAGCATACTAATTGGGAGACCTCCCTACGTGTTTCAAACCAAGTGAAATGTGTATATATGATGAAGGCAGGTGAAAGGTGGATAGGGAGTTTAGGAACATCAATCAGCTACACCTTGTCGTTAGAGAAGAGGCACACTTGATGCCCTTGGTGTGACAGCCAGTGTTAGATACCCAGCACCCTGCTCTGCAGACTAGAAATAAAAGTATCTTGACTCTCTGTGTTGATTGTCTTGTTCAACACCAGGTGAAGAACACAGATTTTGGGACAACAGTACTAGAGGTAGTATTGATTAACTACCATGATGTGACTCCAATGCACAAGCGTAGAAATGCATCAGAGTGTGGGAAGTCAGCTCAATGGAACAATCAAAGTCACTTTAAATAGAAGCTTAAGGCATCTTCTCACACTTTTCTTCCTCCTCCTCTGACATGAGGATGAGAGATTGTATCTCTCTTCTCAAACTAAATCATTACAAGTGAGATGGCTCAAGACTTTACCACACCCCTACTCATCATTCACCATGCCTCTAAGCCATGAAACACCCCATGGAGGAGAATCTGCACAACAGGACCTGGGGCAGTATGTCCTCATCACTGCCCACATGAGCAGGGTCCCTGTTTAGGACAGCCTGGGACTCTCCCACCTCTCACCTCGCTGGGTGATCACTCCAGACAGATGGCTGTTCTCAATCTTCAGGCAGAACCTTGCTATGCCAGAGGAGCCAGAGCTTCTGTCCCAGCCCCTAGTCCTCCAGAGCAGCTAGATGTCATAGCCATCTCTTGGGTCACTCCATAAGGGTACAGTAGGTACTGCAGCAATAAGAGGTTTCACCTGGCACTTAAGTTCTGCTTGTCCTTGCAAGTAAAGGCCTGCTAAGGTCAGCCTGGGGTGAGGAATTCCTCTGTGGTGATGGTGGCAATTTCAGCAGGAGTCCAATGACTACTATCATTAGATCAAGACTGGCTTAGCCAGGGTGGACATGATGTCCTGTGACCCTTTGTACGCTGTTCCCATTGTAAAAATAACTTCATGGGAGAGCATACTTCCAGGAAGAAATCCTGGTAACACACATGGCTCAGACAGTCCTATCCCCGAGCTCAGAGAGGATGAACATCCTATTCCTGCCTTTCACCATCCTCTCTCTGCTTGTCCAGCCCAATGGATGGTCTCTCAGGTCAGCACAGGGTAACTGAGCTTCTTGGGTCTCTTCTGGCTGCTCTTCCCTTCTGCACTTCCCCAACACAGCCAGAACAGCCAGCCCTCGTGTCCCCAGCCAAACCAAACCCTTCCTCAAACACACCATCCCAGTTTTTCTGTCAATTCTTGCCTGATTTGGGAGACAGCAGCACATAAGATGCTGGTGTAAGCTCTGGGATGGATGTGCTTGCCCTTACAGACATATCCAGACAAACCACCTTGTTAACTGTGTTCATAATGTACCAAAAGTTGTCCTGGTCCTGTACCAGAGAGCACTGGTAATTAACCCTTCATAGAAGACATTCACAATCAAGTGAAGGCCAGTGAAGGGGGGGAGGAGGTGTCCCAGGTGCCAGAGAGAAAGATGCCCCTGCAGCCTGTGGAGAGGCCCCATGCTGGAGCAGGGGGAGACAGGCAGGAGATGATGTGAACTGGGCTGGAGCAAGCCCCTGCCAGCACTTGCAGCCCATGGAGACAGAGACACAGAGATGAGCGAGAGAAAGAGATCCACACTGGAGCAGGTTTGCTGGTGGGTGGGAGGCTTGTGACCCTGAGAGGAACCAGGCTGGAGCAGTCTGGGCTTGAGAGACTGAGAGACATTCTGTGGTTTGTGACTGCACCCCATAGCAGTGACCCTGGGGCAGCTGGGGAAGAGCTGAAGCCCTGTGGGAAAGGAGTGGGATGTGTCAATAGGAAGCACAAGGATGCTGCTCCTGGAGGGAAGCACCCAGGGGATGCTGCAAGGCTGGAAAAAAAGAGTGTCAGATGGCCAAAGTTTTGTCAGCCTACAAAAATATGCTACACACTGCAAGTTTTAAAGGAGTAAAAAAAAATAAAGCACTTTGCTTTGAGTGGATGTAGCAGTGAAGCTGTTCCCACATCCAGTGCAAACTCCAGAATGATGGCAGGAGGTAAGAGGATATGCCAAAGCAGAGTTCTGCAGTAGGCAAGAAAAGACACAGTACCTTCAGATAAAGTACAAAATAAGAACATGTACCAGCAGTGGTTACATGCAGTATCAATACTGGCTGAAAGTCATGTAGAGAAACCCCCAGAGCAAACCAATACAGTCAGTCGGTAAAAGCACTAACATCTGAGATCAAAAAAGAACCAGCATACCTTGCAAGCATCACACTAGCAGCTACAGGGGATTTCATCTCAACCCTTCTTCCAATTGTGTGAAAAGGGAAGTTTTTCAGCAAACCTGCTTCTTCTAATTTATTCAAAATAGTAGTTTTATTTTTCAAAGTAAACTGCATGAAGAAGCCAGGCAAACACCCCACCACAAGCAAGGGTAAAGCTCCATACTGCTCTGGAAAACAAAGGGGACTGTGCCATGCTCATGGCTTGCTGTGCTCATTCCTGCTGCATGCTGATGTCCCATGGTCTTAGGAGTCTGTCTGGAGCATGAAAAGGTCCAGCAGCCCCTGGAATTGTAAATGTTGTCTTCTTTCATATCTTTATAAGAGGTAATTTTATTCAGAAGTAATTTGGGAGTTAAACAAAATAGGGGTCTGATATTAAAGTTGTTAATCATACAGGGCATGGTGAAAGGATCACTGAAGGAAATGGAGTAAATAATCAGAAGGAGTGATGCTCCCTTGGCTGTCAACAAGATGGGGTTCCTCATCCTGCACCTCAGCTTTTCTTGGTCATCTTTTACACGATGCTCATTCCTCCAAGCCTTCCTCCCACCCCAAAACCAGGCCAAGCTTTGCTGTATTCCAGTGTACCAGGGGAAGAAAACAACCCCAAATACCTGAACACAGCAGCTGCAGGGCACAAAGAAGAATAAAACCACCCCAGGGACCGGGAGGGGATTGTCCCTCTCTACTCTGCCCTCGGGAGGCCCCATCTGGAGTCCTGTGTCCAGATCTGGGGCCCCCAATACAAGAAAGATGTGGAACTGTTGGAGAGGGTTCAGAGGAGCCACGAGGATGATTAGAGGGCTGGAGCAGCTGCCCTACAGAGAGAGGCTGAGGGAGCTGGGCTGGTTCAGCCTGGAGAAGAAAAGGCTGTGGGGGGACCTCATTGCAGCCTGCCAGTCCCTGAAGGGAACTTATAAGCAGGAGGGGATTCAACTTTTTAAAAGGATAGACAATGGCAGGACAAGGGGGAATGGACTAAAGCTAAAGGAGGGAAGGTTTAGATTAGATATTAGGGGGAAGTTTTTTACAGAAAGAGTGGTGAGGTGCTGGAACAGGCTGCCCAGAGAAGTAGTGGATGCCCCGTCCCTGGAGGTGTTCAAGGCCAGGTTGGATGGGGCCCTGGGCAACCTTGTGTAGATCCAGACCTGGAGGTTGGTGGCCCTGCCTGTGGCAGGGGGGTTGGAGCTCTGTGATCCTTGGGGTCCCTTCCAACCCAGCCCATTCTATGATTCTATGATAAATATTTTCTCCAGTGAGAGCCACACTACACTGCTGACACCAAAGACATCTCCACAACCAGAGCACGTGGTGTAACCCCACTGCAGAGGCCCTGAGCATGTGCTTGCACAGCAGAACTCTGCTGCTGTGTTTTCCACCCAGCAAAGCACTCTGCATCCATCCATGGCACAGAAAAGTGCAGCAACTTTTCCAAATTCACTCAAGAGGGCAGTGGCAAAGCTGAAATGTGATCCAAAGCCCCAAGTCCCAGCCCAACACTGCAGGTACCAAGCCACGTATTCAACCCAGTGCCAGAGGGACAACGGGGACAGCTAGCACAGGATGCACCCACACTAGGAAGGGAAGCAACATTAAGCAGTAAAAGGGTTTAATATTTCATTATCACATCATTCCCTGCAGTTTCTAATATTAAATTAATCCCTGTCTGTCCAGATCAGCAAAGTTCATCCTCTGGATAAATTAGGTCAGCAATAGCCTGAATTAAACAAAATAATAATAATAATAAATCTGATTGAGTGGTGAAAGTTTCTGCCATGGCTGATTACTCTGTGAATTATTCATCCCAGCAGCAGCTCTGCATTGCTCAACAGAAACATTCCTATAGTCAGGAAAGCACTTCACCAGCAGAGCAGGGCAAAAGAGGCCAATTTCCCCTAAAATACGATGACAGGGCCACACCCTGGCCTGCTGTAAAGCATCCCTCCCAGGGCTGCATCCCTGCCCACCCACCTGCCTTTGCCCTGTTCAGCAAGCACAAAAACATTTGCCTCTGAAAATTTGGGCTGCAGTTGGAAAAACAGCTCAGAAATTCCACTGTGGCTTTTTTTTTTTTCCTTCACACTACCAAGAGCAGATTGCTGCAACAGTCATTGATGAAGTGACTCAAAGCCTCTGTGTAGCTACAGAATAAAAATGAAGAAGCAAAACCTCAGCTGTTCTGAAATCTTAAGAAGCTGCTGCAAAGAGCCATGTCGAATCATTTACTCTCTGTACTTACACACACTTTAGTTGGTCCTACAAGATTTTAAATGCTTCCTAATCTAGGGATGACCCAGATTATCTTTCTACCTTATATAGATCAATTTAAAAAAATACTTTAGATGGCTAGGCAATTCTCTGCTCCCAAATCAATGTGCCTGAAAACATGCCCTAATATCTAAAAATTACCTCTGGATGACAGACCTGGTGTGTTCAGAACCATGCAGCTTCTGCTTTAAGCAGTAAACTCTCCTCCAAAGGCTGAAAACCCACAAGTTTTAAAGATAAAAGAAAAGATGCTCTCACAGATACATTTAATTACCATTAGATGGAAGAATTACAGATACTAGATGGGAGATAAGCCCTTACAGGGGCAGAAGCTGTTTTCTAGCTCAAGGAGATAATGAATTGTGCTACTAGTCTGTCCCTGGGCTTTACTGGTAATAGATCACATTCATTTTCACACAAGTTCAAACACCACACAGAACAGCCACCAACCAGTCATGTTGCCAAAATGCATCTTAAATGAGACATGGAAAAATGGCCATGAACTAGTCAGGGTGCCAAAAGGCATCAAATGCTAAGCAGCCTGTGGTCTTCAGGACATCAGGGGGAGAGACAGACTGTTTGGGGGTTTTCAAGAGAACTTTCAGGGGTTTGCTTGCCACCCCCCAAACAGCCATGCTGCTGCAAAAGGAAAAGAGCACTGGGTTAATAGTGATCACAATTTGTGGAGCTATTTTATGAAGCCCTCTCTGAGAGGGCTGTCTTGCAAAGGGAGTAAGTGATGGAAAATATTTGGAGTTATGTGTCAAAAGCAAAGAGGGAAAATGCAAGGCTGCATGCAGCCAAGCTGGCTTCTGCAGCACTGGCAAGGCAGCTGCTGCCCAGACCTCTCCTTGTGGGGGTAAGGGGCATCGGGAGGAAACATGGGTATAAAAGAGAGAAAATTATGAAAACTGGTGAAAAAAAGCAGCCTGGGATTAAAACTTCAGCATCTCTGAGCTGACAGCCAGCTCCTAGGGCAAGGAAGGTAGAGAAGGGTCAGGATACAGGATCACACAGCACCAAGGTGGACAGCAGAGACCTCCGCACACAGGTGGATGTTAAACATCAGAGCGGTGACCATCAGCTGGTTCTCAAGGCCTCCCTTACACCAAAGCAAACCCTTCCCCCTTAAGGGCATAAAACTACAGCATTCCTGGGGACACACACCAGGAAAGTCAATGCCTGAGTGTGATGCATGGTACAAGGGTGGTGCACATGTGTCACCAGAAGTGCCAGCACGACCTCTCCGGTGCACAGCATGCAATGCACTTGCTTGTTCTGTAACCACAGGCAAAGGGAAAGAAGCATGACTATGCCCTCATCTGAAAGAGGATTCAAGGGGAAACAGCAGGATCCAGCTTCAAATAACACCAGTGAGTCAGCCCTGCTAGGATGCGAGCTGGCAGCTCCAGGGGACATTGGTGCTCTGCACCGGCTGCTTCACCCTAGCCACGAGTGATAGTTGCAGCTGAGAGAACAGGCACTGGGTTGGTACCACAGCAGTGGCCTTTGCAAGGATTGTCATGCAAAGAGCTGAGGGAACAGTTTGTGCCTTCACCAGCTATTTCCAGCCCTTACACAGCTCCAGAGCAGGAACTTGGTAGCCAGCCCATGAGCACATAGGAGGGCTGTGTTGTCACTCGGAAGGACTCATGTTACTGCAATTCTTCTGTGCTGAGAAGAGATGGAAAATAAAACTCCCATTTTCCTGAAATGATCCTCACTCTCCATACTTGCACGGTATCCGTGGCATGCGGGCACTACACCAGCTCTAATGGGGTCAAGGATACACACTGACTCTGAGAGCATTTCCTTCCTTCTGGTAAATCAATCCCAGCCTGACTTGCTAGTGAAAGTCCACAGGGTCAAACGCCCTGCTGAGCACCAAGGTGGGTTGGTTAGGTCAGAGAGGGAGCATCACCTGCAAACTGCTTCCAAGAGCCTGGATGCACCAGCAGATGACACAGGCTGTCCCATCACTTTGCATCATCACTCAGACCCTCAGCATGGAAGACCAGCCTCTTGCAGCAGATCACACCAGTTAACACCGTGGGGACAATAAAACCCATGGCACCTTGCTGCATCTCACAGTCAGAAAAGGAAAAGCCCCTATCTGCTCAAACCATCAGGAGGACTTAGTATATCCTATGATTGTGTGATTCAAGCATGCAACACCCAAAGGCTCAGACCAAGCTCCGAGCCTCTTCTCACCCAAACACTGGCCTTTCTGCTGTCTGCAGTGACACAGGGCTTGTTCTTGCCCCTCACATGCTGTTTCTTTGCCAGCAGTAGCTCCTTTCCCAGCCCAGGCTCTCCAAAGGCAGCAAGACTTCATATTTATTCATAAATGCAAATCATATCTCCCAGTGTGGAGCGAGCCAAGCGCCCCGTTCCCATGGCAACGATTCAGATGCATTTATATGAATGGGGAATTTTACAAACTGCAGAAAAATCCTTGACATCATCACAGTCAAGGGCAGACTTGGGGGCTAAGCAAACCAAGCCCTTAAACCTCAGTAAGAACTGTGGGGATGTAAATAGCCATGCAGCAGCAGCAGGAGGCCAATAAAATGGAGTCAGGGTTTCCATTGATGCTGACTGTGAACAGCCACAGTCAGAGCAGTGGGACATGAAAGTCAAGAGTAACATAAGCAGTGGGTGCCTGAAGAATTTATTTACCAATAGTTTCTTCTGCAGCTGATACCAGTTTTGGACTACTATAAATGGCAGGGAAATCTTCCCCAGCACACACCTACACTCCACCACAGAAGGGTCTCAATGATGGTGAACACCTGCACCAAGGAACAGGGGACTTTAGAGGCCTAGTTTTCATTATGGGATTGCAGGAGCAGCACAAGGGATGGAAAAGGAGAGGGAACCACAAGCCAGTGAGGCATCACAGTGCTCAAGTCTGCTTTGGCAGAAGCACCACTGGATGGGAGCCTGGCCCTGACGGTCACCTGTGCTGGGTCCAGCACTCAAAAACAAACCCTTTGCCTGGTCTGTGAAGAAATTAAGACTGAAAAAATGAGTGCACATGAACCAGTACACATCACTTGGTCACTAGAAGAGCAGTTGCTGGGGACAGAAGGAGCAGGACACACTGCTCTTACCACTGATGCCTGGTGGTCTTTCAGGGGTGTTCACTACCCTACACCAAACTGCTCTGACACAATGACCACATTTATAAGCTGTCATTCCCAGCATTTTTTCTGCCATCTCAAAATGAGCATCCAGTCTGCACCAATCTTCTGTTCATAAGGTGAGCAAGCCAACCTGAGTTTGATATCCAGAGAGATGGCCTCTGCACCAGCTCCAGGGAATGCCAGCTGACCTGTTTACATGCCAATCTGCCTTTATGTGGCTGGAGTGGATGGGCGAATCTCACCCCGACTCTCAGCAGAGCAGACACTGCTGTTATCATAGTGCTCTGAAAAGCAGGAGCACCACAAGCCCAGACACAAACTGCTCAGAAACACACACCTGCTTTCTGCAGCACGACACTGTCCTGCTTCTCTCTGCCATGGGCTCTCAGAGGAATCCAGTGCTGGAGAATCACAAAATCACTAGGTTGGAAAAGACCTTTAAGGTCAAGTCCAACCGTACCTGTCCTACTAAACCATATCTCTAGGTACCTCATCTACCCATCTTTTAAACACATCCAGGAATGGTGACTCAACCACCCTTTGCTGAGGCTGTTGAATATGCAGAGTGTGCTGCTCTGGTCCCTACAGCTCCAGATGTAACTCACTGCATCTTGCACAGCCACCACCACACAGATGTCCCTGCCAGCTGGGAAAAAATTGCCATGGAAAGGTTTACTAGCCACATCCAAAGATTATGTTCCCAGTTCTCAGCTAAGCCCATTCACAATCCCTCATACTTTGAAAAGCTTCTTAGGAGGCAGGGAGGATGGGCTCAGGAGCCTGGCTGTAAGCAGATTTCAATTCAGCCTGCCAGCTGTTTTCCTCCTTCCATTGATATATTTTATTGGACAGTGGAACGATGAGACTTACTTCCTTCAGCTGGGGTTTCAGCAGCAGCTCTGCAAACACCATCTTATAAAACAGAGATTTTTTTTCTTTCAAAGCAACAGATTGCCAAGATTATTGGATTTGGACAGCTCTTGCCAAATAACACCCACAAGTTTTGGAGATGGGACAGCTCGAAGGGGCAAAACAAGTTTCAGTGCTTCAGCAGAGTTAAAAAAAGGTCTTTCCTATTAGAGAGAATTCCTTTATATGTATATCTGCTAAGGGTCTTTTGCCATTCATTTTAAAGCTGCTCCAGAAAACTCTTACTGCTGTGAAGAGTTGGAACTGGTAGCGCTCCAGACTGCACAAAGAGCAGGCTGTGTGTCTGCAATGCCAGCCAGAACAAAGCAACAGGGATCCAAGCTCAGGCTTTGCCTATGTGCTCCTGCACTCATTGCTCCAATTCACAAACCAGAGATTATTTGCAAACTACTTTCAATTATATACAAGCATCAGAACTACTTTAAAGTTATACACTAAGTGCCATAAAATTACAAATTGCTCATAGATAATTCACTACAATGAAGAAAAACTCCTCAGAGGAATTTTGGGGCCAAAGTAATTGCTCAGAGAGGTTTGCAAGCACACTGTAAGTCATGAAGACCACTAGATACGGGGAAAATTAGCACCCTGGATTAGTACCAACCTCACCCATGGTTGTGGCTACATCAGTAGAAACTTCTTGCATTAACATGGTGAGCAGTGATTTCCCAAATACTTTCTCCCCAAGAGATCCCCTCTCAGGATGTGTCACAGATCACTCTGTGCTATAAGCACCAGGCAGATTTGCAGCCTTTGTGCTGGGATGTCAGAGACCACTTACAGTCCCCACAGAAGCCACTTGTTTGTGCCAGAAAAGCTTTACCTCTCTGAAATCGGGGTGAGATGAGCAGTGGGCAGCATTTCAGTGGCTGACAGCAGGGTCTGGTGCTCATCCCCACTGCAGGGTGCAGAGGGTTTCTGAACCTCCCTCTCTCCCTGGGGCTCCTTGACTACACAAGTGCTTTGCCAAACACTGACCCATTTCCCATTTAAATTCTATACAGCTGTTGTGTGCCACTAGATCGGAACTTAATGCACCAAGCATTCCTGATCTGGGGGAGAAAAAGTTGGAATTAACCAAAGGCTTTAATATATAAGAACAATTATCAAAACACAACAGCCAATAAACCACCCTCCAGTAACGGGTTTGATCTGTAACTCTCTAAGAGTTTGCCAGCTTAGATCTCTGAAGTTGCACTGATTGCTTTTTGCATATACCCAGAGACTCCTTCAACTTCTCAGCTGCTGAAGTGTAGTAATTTCTTAAGCTGTTCTCTTGGTGTCCTCTGGAAGGGCTTGTCTCTCCCTTCCATGACTAGGTACAAAGCAGGAGTTTCAGATGCTGAAACTACATGGGATAAATCCAGGCTGCCATGTGTTTGTACCCTCAATAAAATGAATCAAGCACTTTCTGGATGATGACTTTGGCTGCCCCACCTTACAAGGCTAAGGCAGGAAAAAGTATTCAGCATTTTCATGTAGGAACAGTGGAAGAGGCCACAGGTACGTTTAAGCACCAAGATATAAACCTCCTTTCTTATGCAAAATGGCCTGGAAACACTTCCCTAACCTCAGTTGACTTCTCTGGATTAAACAGCTTGCCTCCCTTTTATTTTGGTTACTGTGAATGCAGTTGCTGTTCTGTGCCCTGATGTAACATCACCAAGATCCAAGGAATCAGACCCTAAACCCCAACACAGCTTCAGACTTGCCAGAGGAAGAATCAAAAAGGATGAAAAATACTTTGTTAGAGCTTTGAAGAGAGGGGAACGAATGGTGTCATAACTCATGACATAACTAAAACCCCAGGCAGCACAGAATTAGCTCACTGCAAGCCCAAATTAAAACCTTCTCTCTAACAAACCATGATGTGACACAGGCTGGAGGTGCCAGGAAAGCAGCAGCCTGCACACACCAGCCCCTCAGCCGAGCACAGCCCCGGGCGCTGGCAGCTACAGTCTCCATCTCTCAAAATAGCTCCTGGAGTGAGTGCTCCCCAACCACGTGGGGACAGCACAAAAAGATAAAATGTGACATTGGACCAGATCCCAGGTATCTTCTCAGCTCTGTGATTGCAGTCTAAAGCCCACAGAATATTTATCACTTCACAAAACAAGTCACATCTGAAATTAGTTAATAGGTTTTTCCCCAGGGAATAAACGCCACCTCCCTTCCCTGCATCACACAAGGATCCAAAAATAGGACAGAGCCAGAGCTTTTCATTTCAGGCTAGGGTTTTGTAGACACCCTGTGTGGATGTGGAGTTAAATGGCTGGCCCTATGGAAATCATCCATCCACTGCCCAGCGGTGCAGAGCGTAATGCTCCTGGGGGAGCCCACCGGCCCCAGAGCTGCTCTCAGCTGTGGGACAGCACTTCCATAGTCAGAGCAGCTTTATCTAACATGGTCATTCCTGGGATGAGATAGATGCAGGACCATGGGTGTCAATCAGGGCATCAGAGCAAAGTAAAGAAGGGCCTTAACCTAAAACATTTCAGGGGGAGAGGAGAGCTCCAGCCAAGCCAAACCATGTTTACACTCCTGTGGAACTAAGTAGGTACAGGGCTTCAAGACCAAAGACAACTATTAAAAGATAATTAGTCTGGAGACTGGCAAAAATATAGCCACCTGTACTCACACTCAGATTAAGCACAGCTTTCTGAGCTATAATCTTCAATTGAGTGCTAGTGGTTTGGGCTTGGACCCAGTGTCTTCTGTCCAAGTTCTGATTAAGTATGAATCGGAGACAACTCATGGCCAGCCAACTCCCAAAGCCCTTCTGACATGCTACCAGTCTGGGAGGGGAGCAGGCTGAGTACAGAGTGTTTGGGGAATTTCAAGTGTATTCTTTCCAGTTGTTTAATTACAAAAGTACTGATGGAGAAGGGATTTCATTTTCACTGTAGCAGTGAGATTTCAGAGAGCAAGCTAAGCAAAGGTACTGTAGAGGGACAGAGCCTGACAACAAGTATTGAGTATTCCACTTTAATTCCCACCTTCAACCTACTCATTGCTTTCTACCCTTTCTGCTTTCTACTCCTTGCCTGGCTGTTCCTTTGCCTTTTGGCAACTTTTCAGGTGTCTGTTTTGTCCTCATTTGTAGCTCAGGTTTAACTAAGTTGTTTCTGCTCTGTGACCACTTTCTGCATCATTGCTCCAAGTCAACCCCATGGCAGATAGTAGAGCCCTGGCCAGAGTCTTACACTGCTATTAAATTCCACTCAGAATGGGGAAACTTTTCATCTTTGATCTTTAAACCTTTGTCACAGAGCATTCCTGTTGGGCTGGTCTTAGAGCAGCATGACCTTACGATGTTCAACTACCTCGGAGCTCCATTTAGAACTCGCTTTCAGCTTGTATTACAAGCCACAGCCTCCCCACACCAACTCCTCCACATCTACAGACCCTCTCTTCCTTCCCTTTCCTACGCAGGGTTCAGCCCTGAGTAGGGCTTTGCAACAACACAGTCAGCAGCATATCCACCCCTCCCAAAGACAACCAGAGAGGTCTTTGGCACAAGCCCTCCACCTTGCCTCATACCTTCTCCCCAGGCAGCTGGCAGGCAGATCCCAGCCTCAGCCACACTACCACGCAGTCATTTGCTTTGGAGCCCAGGCTTATTTTTGCAAGAGGCCTTGCCCCAGGGGTGTATTTCTTGCAGACTATTTAAGAGCTTGGCGTTTTCCCTGCCAAAATGACCTGCTGCCTGGTGGGTCACCTCCCAAAGCCCAACTTGCGACCCCTCTTCACACAGACCATTAACAGTTTACATAGAAACGTCTGTGGTCATGACCTTGAGGAGACTTACCATGTCTCCCAGCACTTTATCACTCCTTGCTGCACAAGCATGAGACAGCTATGCAGGGGAGTATTTAATAAGCAACTGAAGCCATCTCCTCAGCATGGTCAGCCTCACGTAGGAAAGAGTATTTTTCTTGGTAGCAAATACCTCAAAGGCAAATCAGGTGCCATCCTACAGCTCCAACCTGCCTCAATTACTCTCAGCAGCATCTGCTTTGCACAGAACTAGCAAGATGTGACACTCTGCATTTCCCATTCCTGCTCCTTTGGTCTTATATACAAAGAAACACATGGTACCTGAATTTAGACTTTTTGTAATATCTTTCTGTCTGACTGTGCATCCTTTACATCAACATTGAGCTCCATCATCTGAAGTATAAAATCACTTTCAAAGCCCATTTCTTGGTAAGCAATGCAAATAAAGTACAAAGAAAATGTTTCAGTCTATTTCTGTTTCTTTCACAGATATCCAAGCATTTTAGAAGCCAGCAATAGAGAGCAGGCAGGATGATTTTATGGCTGGGGCAAATAAAAAAAAAGAGAATCACAGAATTGTAGGGGTTGGAAAGGACTTCAAGGACCGACCCCAAGGAAATGACTTGATTTTCAGAGCCCAGAATGTCAAGTCTTCTGCAGTCTGCATTAAGGGGTTAAGGATGATTAGAGGGCTGGAGCAGCTGCCCTACAGAGAGAGGCTGAGGGAGCTGGGCTGGTTCAGCCTGGAGAAGAGAAGGCTGTGGGGGGACCTCACTGCAGCCTGCCAGTCCCTGAAGGGAGCTTATAAGCAGGAGGGGATTCAACTTTTTGAAAGGACAGACAATGGCAGGACAAGGGGGATGGATTAAAACTAAAGGAGGGAAGGTTTAGATGAGATATTAGGGGGAAGTTCTTTACAGAGAGAGTGGTGAGGGGCTGGAACAGGCTGCCCAGAGAGGGGGTGGGTGCCCCATCCCTGGGGGTGTTCGAGGCCAGGTTGGATGGGGCCCTGGGCAACCTTGTGTAGCTCCAGGCCTGGAGGTTGGTGTCCCTGCCTGTGGCAGGGGGGTTGGAGCTCTATGATCCATGGGGTCCCTTCCAACCCAGCCCATTCTATGATTCTACTGAAGGTTACAATAACTAGACTGTGATGCAAAGCACTGTGATTTGCCACCATAGGAACACAACAGAGGCCACCCACCTTCTGCCCTCACCTCTGTGCATGGTGTGGCTTTCCCTAGTGAATCCACGCTACCCTTTCTCTAGAGCTCCCCAGTAAATCCACTTGGCTTATACAGCTCAGACCCTATGCCATTCCTACAGCTTAGGTGAATCATAAACCCTGTAATGATTCGCCAGCATTTAAGAGACAATTCTGATCCTCTTCTCCTCCACATACCATGCCTTCTCCAAAACCTCCCCAGCCAAACCCCATGCTTCCACCTCCCCTTTAATTTGCCAGACCCCACCTCAACTACCTGAACCTTTCAAGTTTCAGCCTCTTAGACTCCTGAATCAGATCTTTGCTACACATCCTCCCCCCAGCCCTTCATTACTGTTGCCAACGATTTTTTTGGCCTTGCCAAATTCTCTCTCCCTCTTGTATTTAAATTTTTTTTTTTTCCATTTCACATCTCCAGACACTGATATATCCCTCCTGGAGGATCCTATTGCAATCCACAGGGCTAGTGGTCAGAAACACACCCAAAACACACCCTTTTTGTTACCATATTGGGGACGTTTCTGAGTATTTATGGGCGTTTTTCCATCCTACAAGGTGCACAAGCACTCAAAAAGCTTAATACACTGAGTGCTGCAAGGGAGGAAATCCATCACAGCTCAGAAAAACATAGAAGTGTATCTCTCCCCAGAACTGTTATTCACATTCCTAATTGGACTTAATGTTTATAGTCACTCTGTGCTTGTTGAAGGGCCTCATTAACCCACCAGAGAATCATTATGCCAAGTCACCTTCATCTTTCTCATTTATTCTATTCCAAGAGATAACCAAACAAAATTAGTAAAAAGCCAATTACAAAGGACAGTAAGTAAGCTGGAGATGGGCAATCAGGTCGGTGACAGGCAAAGACTGCAAAAACAGAGATCTGTAGATGTCAGAAGGGTCTGGCAGCAGGGTTAAAGCATCACCTCCCACCACCAAGGACACCAGAGCCTGTGTGCATGCCACCTGGGGACACACACACTGTTCTTTATGTGCAGATGGAGATGTCCAGATGGGGATGTGATATGATGTCAGTCTGGTCAAACTGGCCCGACTCTGCACACCAGATTTGATGCCAGTTCAGCTTAGAACAGTTTACTGAACGTTGATGTAACTGGTTATGAACAGGCACAGGCCCTCAGCAGAAGTTGGAGATAGAAGAGAGTTAAATGGCAGAAGTGAGTTACTAACCTCATCACAGACCATTGAACTTGAGCTCTCAGATGAAATGCCCAATGCCAGAAGGTTTATTTTCTGGAAATAGACCCAATCCAAAACCCAGCAACCATGTCCATGAGTGCTGTTTGCACTGGTTCCTGGCTCTAACACATGGGGGGCTGCGTGGAAGGCTAGGCTCTGCTGGGGGATGTCTCACTATCCCTATAGAGAAAACTGCAGTCCTTGTGTTGCTGCTGCTCTGTCAACCCTCTGAACATAGGTTGAGGTTTGCAGTTTGCCCCTCTGAACATGGGTTGAGGTTTGCAGTTTGCCCTAACCTCCCAGAATACAAGAGACAAAGCAGCCTTGCTGCTGCTGCTACCTAGCTTCAAATTAGCTCTTAAAATAAAAACAAACTCACACAAAACCAAACAAATGAAGCAAGCAAAAAAAAAAAAACCCAACCCCAAACCCACAAAATAACCTAAACCCCACAAAAAAAGCAACACATGAAACACTTGACATGATAATTTAACATCTCTGGGTGCTGCAGGCTCTAAGCACCATGTAAAACACTTGCCTGCTTTTTGCTGTAGGCAGATCTCCAGCAACACTGACTTGTTCTTCAAGTCCAAGGTCTTTTCTTATGTGATTCTTCCCAACAGCATCACAGAAGAAGCGAGATGGTGCCACACATCCTGACAGGAATACACTGAATTTCTGCATATGTAAAAGGTGGAGGAGAAGTGAAAACAGTTCAAAGAACAGAAGGCTCAAAAGTCAAGTACCAAGAGAGGAAGATTCACATTTTGTGTGTGTATATATACGCACACATAAGAATATCTACTTGGCCATGAAAGGTAAATCTTGAGTGGAGGATTTGAACTTGTATAATACATCCCAGAGTCAGAGAAACTAGACTGGTGCAGGGCTTGAACCCCACACACCAAACCCACACACATTATCCCCACTCTAGGAGCACACAGAGAGGCAAGAAGAGCAGACAGCATCTCAAAGAAACTGAGATAAACCGAGGTCACATGAGGTTACACCATGTACCTGGCAAGCTCAGGTTGCCTGCAAGAGCCATCAGTGATTTTGGGGATTGGACCAAATGATCTCTCAAGGTCCCTACCAACCCCTATGATTCTGTGATTTCTTACATACACCAATAAGGTGCAACAATATTGCAGCAATTCAGTCAGTTTAAGGTAAGGTCAGCATTTCTGCCCATCTAAGGATGCTTTTTCTAGCTCCTAGAGCTGTTTCCTCTTCCAGTTATCCCAGTTATTTGGGCCCATTCCTAAGAGTTTTTCCTTTCCATAAGGAATAAGTTTCTAGCAGTATCACTAACAACTAGCTGTAGTTTTTTGCACACAAGAGAACCAGAATGGCATAGCACAACTACCAATGCCTGTATCAGACCCAGTATTTCCACAATCTGTAGGTGTGGACAGCACATTACCTCATGCATTTTTTTAATCTCATGGTTCATAAAATTATTAGGAAGGATTTAGGTGACTGAAAGGAAACACATCTACCTTCTATTCCTACCTATTATATAATATGAAGAGGTAGCCCATACATCCCTCTGCTTCTTTTAAATACTGGACTCAGAAACTCCTTCAAGCTGAGAAGCCAAGCTTTCTCTCTGACCAGTGAGTTTCTCATGTAAACCAGAGAGCCACTAAATTTCAGGGTTTTTTTTTATCTGTAGATGAGTCCCAACCTCTTCTCAGCCAAGACAAACCCCTTCCTAAGGTGCCATCCTGAGACAAAACATGTGTCCCCCAGCCCTCCCTGAAGGTTTATGGCCTGTGGAGCTCCCATGCACTTTCCTAGAAGATTTATTTGTACAATCAAAACTGTTGATATCCAGCCTTTCCTATCTTTTCCTCTCATGATTAATATTAACCAATGTTTTGTCTGCATTATAAAAGCATCCATTACAATAGGCTCATCAATGCACTTCCTGACTCTCTTTGAATTAAATGGCTTATAAACTCTGTTCTTTAACTTTGCATTAGTAAGGTTGATGGATGAGCACTGTAAGTGACTAAGAAGGAAACAAGCCACTACATCTCAGCCACAGCCAATTAGTGGACACAATACCTTCCCCTCCCTCTGGTTGCACAGGAAGGACCCTGAATGACTTAAATGCCTATGCCTTGCTTGGCTAACCAGCTTTCAAAGTAGCTTACATCATTTTCAGCCAAAGAGGAAAGAAACTGATAAAACTGAACCCCAACACCAGCCCACCTTGCCATACATGCTCACGTCTCAGTCTGATCATGATATTCTAGGGTTAGTTATATGCAAGATATTCACCAAATATTAGCAACAGATTTAACTCTTGACTATATTTTACTTTCCTTCTCTCAACCAATAAAGACAAAAATGGGCTAGTGACCTTGGTGGGAGCAGATATGTCCATTCCCACAGCAAAAGCTGACAGCAAGACTTTTTATAGCTGGAATCCTTGGACAAGCAGGGCTCAGGGCTGATCTTTGCTCAGAAACTTGCCCACTGCTTTTAACTGGGTTATTTGCTCGTGTTTTATACCTGGGGGCACCCCATGCTAGGCTGGTAATTTCACACAGAGACACACTTGCTAGGAAGGACTTGAGTTGGAAAGCAGGCAATGTATTTATGCTGCTGAGCCAAGCAATAAATGAGAGGGAGAAAGGAAACAACACATAAAAAGGGGTAATGTGAGCAAAGCCCATTTACATGCAGAATCCATGCTTCCCTCCAGGGATTCATTAGAGAAGGAAAGGAATTTTGCTTCTGTTTGTTTGGAAAGGCAGATTTATTAGTAGCTGTGAAAAAATTAAGAATTGCCAGCATTTCCCAAGATAACTAATATATTTATTGTAGACCAAGTCAGATCTTAGTTTAAAGGGCAAACAGCTGATCTTCCTAGTTCAAAGCAAGAAAGGGATGAGTAAATATCCAGGCTGGCCCTAACTCTGTTTGGAAAGGGTCCATAAGCCACTACAGGCCATTACCATCACTATTAAAGTGAGCTTACACCATCCATAAATTGTTTTCTAACCAAAATA
This sequence comes from Zapornia atra, assembly GCA_013400835.1. Classification (NCBI taxonomy): domain Eukaryota; kingdom Metazoa; phylum Chordata; class Aves; order Gruiformes; family Rallidae; genus Zapornia; species Zapornia atra. The sequence continues at coordinate 181,228 of VZTU01025533.1, read as the reverse complement.
CACTCAAACTGTGATTCTTGGAGTTCAGTCTAATTCCAGAAGGGAATTTCCAAGGATCCTTTAGGGTTCTAAATTCCTCCAAGAGAGGAAGATTTAAACCAATTCTCCATTTCTGATATACAAAATGACACTAGATTTGATCCACACCTTGGCATTCATGTTCCCCACACCCTTGGGACAACTGTGCTCTTTCCCTGCAATTACTGTTTTAATGCATTGCCATACAGTTGATTATTCCTGGGACAAGAGCAGCACTGTTTCTCAGCCTCTGATTTCTAGCACTTGCCCTGCATGTCTCAGGGCAGCCCTGACCTTGCACCTTTGTTTGCCAGTGTAGTGGTTCACCCCCCAGTTGCAGTGAAGCGATGCTCAGGTGGTACTTCAGGTCCAGTGAGTGGGAGAAGATGCAGCAATTCACAAAGGTTCCACAACAGACCTTTAGCAGAAAGGACAAGCAGTGGCTCCCCAGAAAAAAGACCAACTCACTCATCTCAAGTTATATCTTTTAAGAATATTCACAAGAGAGAAAAACAGTCACTCTGCCATAAAGAGATGTGACCAGTACTGACATAGAAGCACAGGCTCAGCTCTCACTCTTTCCCCAGGAGAATAAGAACACAAGAATTAGCAGCAAATTCACAACCCTTGCCCAGATCCATCCTCATTTGGGGCTCAGTTAGCAAGCTCACTGCTAATTGCCTGCTGCAGATTACACTTCACAGAGGCTAACAGCACACCTCATTTCTCTCAAATCCTTCCCTGTAAGACTCCATTCTTTCCAACCCAACCAATGAGAAAGAAATTCTCTCATGTGTGCTCTTCCTCCCTTCCCTAAGGAGCCTCAGCTTCCTCCTGCTGCATTTTCCACAAGGTGTTATCCAAAAACCTCTACACTTAGGCTGACTGTCTCTAGGACATAGAAGCTGTTAACTTTTATGGGTTGCCTGCATTATTTTTTACTTGTAATATTAAAGATTTCCATGTAAAACCTCTTCACAAGTACCACAGCAAAAGCTTCAGGCAGTGTGCACCATGTACAACAGCAGCCAACCTGTTAGTTCTGGTGCTTATAGAAAGAAATGGCCAAACAACACCACTCAGCAGCTCACCCATAGTTATTTTCCTCAAAGGAGGCCTAGGAAGGACTTGTTCATTAGTGTTTGTTGACCATTTGGAAAACAGAAACGAGCTATTTAATAAGAAATGCTTCCTTTCCCAATATCTCATCATTATCCAATGTCTCATTGTCATTAGATCAGCTTGACTAATGGGATCCTAAATCCCAATTAAGGGCTCTAGATGTGACTTTCACACAATATAATCATCAAATGACTGCTACTCAAAGCAGCAGCAGAGTGCTGTCCATTGGGAAGTGCAGCTCTGCCAGAAGTGATGCCAGACAAGATTTTCAGCAGGAAATGGTGTCCTGGTTCCTCAAGCCCCTCAAGTCAGCTGGTGAGGAGCTGTGGCACTGTGCACAATTAGAGCATGAATGCTTAAATAAACATCCCTAAAATTTTACCAAAAAATGGCAAGTGAAGTCTTTGAAGGAAAACAAATTTATATACTTCTCTGAACCCAAAACTCTTCACTACTGTTATTTCTGTACTGGTATAGCCCAGGTAGCTCAATTGCACCCTATTTAAAGCCACAAAGAACACAACTGGACACCTGTGGCAGTGTTAAATGTGTGATTGAACTTTACAGTGGTAATCCAGGCTGCTCAGTTGTTCCCATACACTCAGCAGTTAAGGTCTCCATATGGTTCCAGTATGGAAAGGTTTCAGTGCTCCAAGCTCCAACTGGAGAACTAGCAAAGAGGAATGAACCTTGTGTGTCTGGAACATCTGCAAGTAGATTCTCTAGATGCATAACAGGGTTAGGAAGCCTCTGCCAAAGAGGACATTATTTCCTGTTTCCAGGTGTGCTTCGGATCTGTTTCTCTCTGGATCCATAGCTGCATCTGTTATTGTTGTTACAGATACTGTGCTAAGAGATTAGTATTTTTGGAGTTTGCATTAATTATTCCACTTACCAATGTGTGGAGAGATTTTGCTCTGCTCATTTTGACACTGATCTCCATCTCTTTCAAACTGGTTGCTATCAAATCTTATCGATAATTTTGTTCCTGATCACAGGAGTTTCCATCAATACAATTACCTGGGAGAAGCCAACAAAGACCATAGCTACAGTGTAATAATGAATTTATAAATTAAAGTTTGCTTTGCCCTTGAGTCAGAGCAATTAGCATCACACGACCTTCTTGTAGAGCAGTGATACAAGCTGTCTCTGAAGCCACTTATTGTGAATGCAATCAATAGCTTACACTTGGGAGTTCATAGTGCATCATCAACAGCAGTGGAGATAAACTCAAGCAACAGCCAGTCTGAGTAATGATGGCTTTGGTTAACCTGCTTGCTAGGCTCTGACAGAAGCATCAACTCGAACACCTCAATGACCCATGAGCAAGGACAAATGGGAAATGCTGTACAGCAGAGCTGTGAGCAAGGACTGCTGATCAGGTGTGGTACAGCACAACAGCCCACATTCCAGCACTTCCCCCTCTGTTCACTGCAGACTTCAGGTTCCTCGTTCCATATTTAACTTCATGAAGTTGTACCAAGTACCAGTGTCACCTCTAGCTTTGACTGAACCCATACTCCATAATTACCACAAGAAGTGACAAGTTCTATCATTCATGTGCTGGAACAGGCTGCCCAGAGAGGGGGTGGATGCCCCGTCCCTGGGGGTGTTCAAGGCCAGGTTGGATGGGGCCCTGGGCAACCTTGTGTAGCTCCAGGCCTGGAGGTTGGTGGCCCTGCCTGTGGCAGGGGGTTGGAGCTCTATGATCCATGGGGTCCCTTCCCACCCAGACCATTCTATGATTCTATATAGAGATCTGACAACACACTCCTCTATACTCAGCAACAGCTACCAGTAAAGGCACTCCAATCAACAGGACCTTGTTCTGGGACATTTATTGAGCTGCTACCCATTTAGTTTTACTTCTATGAGGGCAAAAAGGTGGAGTACAGCATGCCACAGATCACAGAACACCAAGATTCTCTTAAACCAGAGAGGATTTAATGCACCAGCAAACATTGCTGAGCAACAGGGAATGAAATGTATATTCTGCCTGAATCCTCTTCCAGAATAGGATGGCTGTTGCCAGAGGCAGAGCCAAGTCAGCATCAGGATCATTTGAGAACAGTGTTTGCACAAGCCCAGCCAGAAAACAAGACTAGCAGAGAAAGTTCTCCAGACACCACAGTTTTGCCTCCAAGTCAAACACCTCCCAATCCCCCTCAGAGATGAAACTGTGTCTGTGTGTGGCTCCTGCATGTCAGCAGATACAACTGATACTCAAGCACATGCCTAGGGCTGTGGAGACACAGGTTTGGGGAGGGAGATGAAGCCAGAAGTTGAATGAGGACTGCAAAAACTCTGCTGCTCAGAGAGAAGGAAAAGGCCAGAAGACACTGGGACATAGACTGCAACAGCAGCACCACTGAAACTCTCCAAGAGGCAGAGTCTGAACCTGGGAGATTTTTGTTAAATAATTAATTAAATAAATAGAATTGCAGCAGCAGAATCCATTAGACTTCAAGAAGGAAACATTATTAAAACAAAAACCTGCAGATCTGCATAGAAATACAAAAGAAAAAACAGGCTTGATTCCCAACTGGATCACAGCTCTTGAGAGTAATAAGAGAGCAGATGATTGGAGAGGATACCAGGGTTTTCCACTCTGATCATGATCACCCTCATGCTGCTAATATGTACTGGAATGCAGATTCAAGATTAGGATCTTAAGTTAGATTTAGGGCTTGGTCACAGCACCTGGTGACCAGGATAGCCCTGGACCTGGACATATTCTGCAGTTCCCAAGAGTGAATTACATCCCAAACCTGTTTGTTTACAAATGCAGATAAAAGTGCTAATCAGATAAAACATATCACCTGCACTGCTGAAACAGAAGTTGTGTTCTTTGTCCCTGTTACAGTGTGAAATTCCACTGTGATGCACAGCACAGCTACTGACATTACTGTGGAGACAGGCATAACAGAATCAAATACATTAAGACTAGAAACACAACAGCTCCTCTTCTTTCTTTATTTGCTGCTAACTTTATCACATCATTTTCACACATTCTTTGTCAAGAGCAGCACCTTGACCCTGCAAAACAGGAAAAACACTGATTCCTTGCTTCTGTTTTTATGTGCAAAACCCCCAAAAGCAATATCCTATTCCCACTGCAACTTGATCCAAAACACACCTCCAACATCCAGCATCATTTCCAGGCTCAGCATGACAAAAGCAATTATTGCAATAGCTCCACTGATGCACAGAAGCTTCACCCAGCATTTTACAGTGCAAAAGTATTGTAGTGAAAACATTTTTCTTTTAAAGGTCAACAGCACATGTGAATAGGGATTTTTCCTGAAAGACCATTCTGTGGGGACCTGCAAGCTTCACACTATTACTGGAGTCTGAACTACTCCAAGGTGCAAAATATATAATCTTGAAAGTGACTAAATTCTGAGATATCAAGAAGAAAATACAACTTTTGAAACTGGAGTGGTGGGTTGCTGGAGCATTGAAGATTTAATTAATGGTCTTTCCCTGGCAGAACTAGAAAGAGGAAAAAATAGCTGTAGCACAGCAGTAGCACAGTCATTTGCAATTCTGTGCATCTGATTACCATACAATAGCTTGGAATAATTGCAAAGATCCCATATATATTATAACCTTGGGAAATGCTCACCTTGGTGTGTTACTTCAAAGCACAGTACTTGGAGCAACGTGCTCTGTCAGCATTACTAGAAGAACTTAAAAGCCAGTTTTATCTTTCATGTCTTCATGACTACACATGGTTTTGTGTCATGGTCAAGAGCACTTCCCCAAATTCTAGGAAAATAAGCACTGCTGGAGAACTCATAATTCAGTGAGGGCAAAGCACAGCTTCAAATGCAGGGGGTTTTCCCTCAAATGGAGAAGGCACACAGCTACACATCCATACTCAGCAAGCATATATCATGTGGTGGTATAATGATTTCATAATAATGTCACAGTTTTACATAGCTGGGTGCTGGTAGAGAAGGGGGGGCTGCAGGGATGGCTCCTGCAAGCAGCAGCTAGAAGCTCTCTGCAGGCCCCAGAGAGTGAACGTCGGCCGATTCAAGGCCAGAGTTGCTGCTGTCCACAGTCGAGCCTGTCAGTGATGGTCACAGTGCCTCTGGGAAGCACATTTAGGAGAAAAAGCCCCACATTAACAGGTGCATTTTGCCCCAGAGATGGGAGTGAGGAGATGTAAGAAGCTGTGCAGACACCAAGGCCAGGGAAGAAGGGGGAGCGAGGGGCGTGGGGGGAATGAGGCACTCCAGGTGTTGAAATAGTCACCAAGAAATACATTTATAATGATACCCAGCAACTGAAATCTACGTCCAAAAGGGTCCTTAACTCCATGTGATAAAAACAGCTATCTCTGTAGTAGCATAGTCATTGGTTCAGAGTTTTTCTCTCTTTGTTCTCCCTCATCTCACACCCAAATTATTAGTAACGACCCATCACAAAGTCCCAAAAGTGTATCACATCTAGTGGTGGGTCCCACCAGTTGAGCTAGAAGTCAGCCCTAGTTCAAGCCTAAGGCTGAAGGGATAGGGATAAACTAATAAGGGAGGTATTTAAACAAGCAATCCTCTCCTTGGCTTGTATTAATCTTATTCCACCTAAGACCAGGGCACAGCGTAGATGTGGAAAGATTGATTAAATTACCTCTTGGTCTCTTCAGGTTAAGGAAATGTTTGTACCAAATACAGAACCTCTAACACACTCTTTAAAGATTCTCTTCCCTTCATTGTTTTTTCATTGTTTCCAAGCAAAAAATACAATTTAGGGTTTATAAGCAATTAATAAAACTATCCCATTTGATCCCTTGGAGCAAAGCATTTGCTGAAATTTATCTGTAAAATTTTTTGCCCATCTAATATGTTTTATAACATCAGGAAGCAGAAACACAGAAACATTTTGGCTGTGTTCTTTTGGCTTTTGAAATAAGACCATTAGCTTAGTTTTCAAAATGTCTATGTACACAGCTCCACATTCACAACAGCCTTTGTAAGGAAGGTTCTTTTGTGTCTTCACAGCACTAGTTCTTTTACAACCTCTTCTAGTCAAAGGTAAAAAAAAAGAATACATCTTTTCATCCACTTTTTTATGCTTTAGACTATTGATAAATGTGGAATGCAGCATTTAGAGATCATTTCACAGTCCTCATTACAAAAATAGAGCATTCTAAAAGTCCATCAAACATGTTCAGAGAAAAAAAGACACCCACAAACAAAAAAAGGACTCTGAGCAAGTTTTTCCACTGAGTTAGTTTCCAGCTTCTTGAAATAAAAATGTAAGCAGCAATATTTCCATGCAGATGACTTGTGAGATATTGTCACTTGTAGGGAAGTTAACAGGGACCCCAAGGATCTAGAACTCCATTCCTAGGGTGAGTCTTCAATACTTTTAATTCTTAGAGAGTTATAGAAAAGGAGAAGGAAGAGGGGTACATTTAGGGAAAGTTACTAAGGTCACTTGAGGTTGGTTGCTGGTGGAATGATGTTTGTTCATTAAGGATATGTCCCACCTACATCCATTCCAAAATGAATAAAGATAGGCCTATATAAGAACACTGACATGAATGAGGTTGGTTGTGTCTCTAAACAGCCACATTTAGGCTGAGCTTTTCCAGACAGCCAAAGGAAGCTTGGAGCCTAAATCCCACGAGTGCCAACCTTGTTAGCACAGGCTCCTTCAAAACATCCTAGACTTCTTACAATAACATACATCCATTCAATTTTTCAAATCACGTATGCTGCCAGGGAAAGAAAACTCAGGCTTTTTCTCCCCATTCAGAAAGGTCCTTCAAATGCTGAAAGGTAAACAATGAGATCCATTTGGTCTTTACAGAACAAAAACAAATACTAAGCCAGGCTCTATTTCTCCTGAGCTTGCATGGCACGAGGAGTACGTGCAGCAAGGACCATACATTTTTCAGCTCGCTCAGGGCTAAAAGCACATTCCTCTATGTAACAAAGTCTAAGAGGCAGCAGTGAGCATATATATTCAGGTAACTGGGGTGTTTTTCCCCCACCACTTTTCACCCACACAAGATTCCCCACTTAAGCTAGGTAATTGTTGCCCAAAATGGCAACACATGCTCTGCAATTATCATTAGAGTTAATTAAAGCCTCTATGCAGTAGGCAGCTTTGAATTGCTGTTTGCACTCAAGTCTCTGAACATGCTGCAGATAATTGAAAGAGAAGTTCAACCCAATATTGTTGATTTTATTTTTTTTTTATTGGCAAGGGTTTGATAATTTGATTTTGGTCATCACATATTTCTAAGAATAAAAAAATTAATAAAAAATTAATTTCCTCTGAAGGCGTCCCCTTCAGCACACTCCACTAAGGTATTTTCACATTCCCCTGGCAGTTCCTATACCAATGCTTGGATGTTTTAAGATATTTGGGTGTGAAAGGAGGTGATATACCAAAAAAATCTCATATATATAAAGGGGAAACTCTGAAGTTCTGCATTTCAGACCACTGGCAGCAGGTACCTGTGCAAAGCATATGCACCCCAGGACATCAGCCAGAACGGGAGGGAGAATTTGGCTGCTCACTTGCAGTTTCACCTGAATAATTCCACAGTTGGAATAATTTACCACTACTTCACAGACAGAAAAGAGGCAGCCCACACCAGTTCTTCTGCATATTCCTGGCTGATGGGCACAGTAATTTCTGTGTCTCCTCTGTGCATCTAGGATGCTAGCCTCTTTTAATGGTGGCAGTTCCCAAGTACCAGGTCCTTTTCCCCCTCATACTCTAACCTAGCAGAAGACATACCTGACTGATAGTCCAAATAACATTTCCCTGATTCCCAGCCACTGTCCTAAGTGTGCAGCCATGCAGACCTTTACTAGAAGAGGGGCCTCATTTGTTGACCTCTGACTCTGGACAGTTAGCTGGAGGCAATCGATTTTTGCAAGTCCTAAAAGTCCTGGATTTCCATTTAAGCACATAAGAACAAGAAGTACTCAGTATCTCTAACCATCAGGGTAATGTTCATCATGGGCATTTAGAGAAGCAGGCAGCCAGAATCCCCATCCCAGTGAGGACTGGTTTCTGATCTATCCCAGTACCTCATCTCCTCTCTGCTTACCACGTGCTCAGCCCTATGAAAGTCAGTGGGCTGGTTCTTAGGGTGGCCCAGGCTGGAGGAGAGAGCTCCAAACATTTAATTTCTGCTCTGTTTGGAGAATGGTCCTCACACAACCTTGGTTCTTTCACCCCATGAGCTGGGAAAGAGAGCCAAAATTGTAGAGACACCTCCAAAGCCTACATGCCCTAACTATTGCTTTTAATTGCTGACAAAACTGAAGTACACTTTCAAGTTTTGACTCAACTTCAAAACCTGCTCTAGACACACGGTGGTGGTGGGGGAAATACTTGCAAAGCATCAGTTGAGAGGTCTTACATATGTCTCCTCTGGGGATTCAGTCTTGCTCACTGCTTTCTATCTTCAGCTCCTTTCCTCCCATTATCCCCAGACAGCACAGTTAAGAACTCAGGGAAAAAAAAACCCTCCTTCAACAGCTCCTGAGGAGCACAGATGTCTCTGAATTAACCCTTCCTCTTGTAGATGCCATTCTACCCAAATTACTAATTTTGTGCCTCCCTTTCCCAGAGAAATACTTTTATCTTTCTTGCCTCTGAGTAAAGCAGCAGGAAGGTTACACTTACACCAAAATACTGCTAGCCAGCAGTGGAAACCTGAGTGAGTAATGCAAAACCATCCAAGGTCAAACAGCTGACAATGAAGAGAGACACTGCCTCCTCCTGTAAGTTTTAAAGCCCACTCTTTGAAGTCTGGTGATGCTGAGCACACATCTATTTATGTGCTGAAAGGGGTCCTGCCAAGAGAACAAGGGTCACTTTGCAAGTGTACAACTCCTCTGACTCCATCAAAACTCATCTCTTCTGGACATCCTGCCTTAACCTCCTCAAAATTCAAGCACAGTACACAAAGAAGCCACACTCTGACATACATTATTCAGCCTGGAAAAGACAGAATCACTGATGACAGCCTCACTACTGCCCCCCAAACTAAAAAAGCAGTTTTAACTAAATCCAGAGAAGTTCTGGATTTAGATCTATAAGGCTGGTGCCACCACCTTATGATGAGATAAAATGAAGTAGCAAAGAGGGGTCTTGGCACATGCTTAAAATAACCTCTCACCTCAGCCTGAAGGTTTCTGTGGCAGAACACCCACAAAAACAGAGCCCTGAAGTGCTCGTGGACAGGTTTAATACTGCCTTTATAAGCCCACAGCAGGTCAGGGTGCTTAGTAGAAGGCTGCCCTCAGGGCTGGAGCTTCAGACTTTGGGAAACCATCAGAAAGCTTTACCAGTGAAAACAAATGGAGGTCAAGGCACAAAGCATCCTGGCCAGAAAGGTCTGACTGAGCCAGCCTGGACAATTCCAAGCACTCAAGTTCCTCTGAGGACTTTGTAGCTCTCCCCACACCAAGCTCCAGCAGTAACCCACTGCTTTAGAAATGTACAGCTGAGAGGTAAGCATGCACACTTCATCCAGCTTGCTCACCTTGAAAAAGAAGGGGAAAAACTTTGCATTAACTCTGCTTCAGCCATTAAAAGAACAAAAGATTCAGATGTTCTCCATGTCTTTTAATTTCCAAAACTGATCTTCCAAGGAGAAGATAAAGGGAGTGACATAAAAATAAATTCATTTATAAAAAACACCGATGAAACATGACCTGGACACTGGAAAGCACTCCTCCAGGAAGATCAAACCCCAGATGATATTTATAACCAAATGTGTTTTAAGGAACAGTAGATCTTAGGCCACCATAGATAATCAGAGATTAGTGGAAAGCTGATTAAAATCCTTCAACATGGTTTAGTGACCACACCTGGGCACGGTCACCGAAACCTGAAGGCTGAGTTCTGTGTTAAGAGGAATCTTTTTCTTTATTTTCCACATGCCTTTTATCTGAGGAGGAAGAAAATCTGTTTGAAAACCACTCTGACAGGTGTGAGGAAGATAAGCTAGAAGCAGATCACACAGACAACAGCATTTGGAACAGAGAAGACTGGGGATTATCACCACGAATACGCATAAGCTCCATTCTTTATAGGAGAGCATGTCGTTATTAATAATACTACTTATCCCTCTTATAGCATTTTAAGCTTTCAAAGTGCCATACAAATACTAATCACTAAGCAAAGGTGCCAAAGAATCCCTTCCATACCCTGCTGATTGCACAGACTGAAAGCACAATAAGTACTACGTGTACAATGGCAAACATGGGTCTGAACAGTCATCACAGTTAATAACATTACAGAAAAGATTGTGTTCTGAAGGGAAAGGTATTAGTGAGCATCCATTAGGAAACTGTTCTTACCTGGTGCTATGGAAGCAGCAGTAGACATAGAGGAAGCAACAGATGCTGCTGGGAGAAAGATGGAGCACGGAGGACATGGAAACATCTACAGAAGATGAGGACAAAAGCATCCCCAAGAGACCCAGGAAAACTTTGCAGGTGTACTGGGGAGCAAAAGGTGAAGCTAGGGCAAAGAATCAGGAGCAAAAGCAGTGTCATTAAACCAGCCAAGGAGGAAAGTGATGGATCTTAAGCAGTTTAACTTTATCAGGAATGGGGGAAAAAAATCAAATCAGCAACTGGCAACCAGAAGGGCTGATCAAGACACAAGTTCATTCCTTGGAATGAGAAACAAATTACATTCATGTTAGGTAATGATGGGAAACAGTTGCCACATTTGGTGAATACTGGTTAGATAGTGCACATGATTTAGTCCTACCTAGTCCTTGAGTACTTGTACTGTCCAGCAGCACTTTCTGCAGAACACATAACAAGGCAAAGCCTGTAACTGTACAGAGATCTCCTTCATACAGCAACAGAGACTGGCCAGACTTTGCACTGCACAAACATTAACTACTGCAGCTGCTGAACACCTCCTGGGGAGGACTGCAGGATCCCAGTCTCCCTTTCCCCATCTTAAACCATCTCTTCTACCGTGAGGGTGCTGGTAACCCTGGCTTTCTGACCTCAGCCTTTAGTCATACATAAACAGAAAAGAAAATCTATTTGTTGACAAATATATCTCTATTTCCAATGAGAGAAGGACACAGAGAACCAATGCTCTGTTCCTAAAACAAAAGCTATATGACCTGCTTGAAAGGTGCCAAGCTCAAGCACATTTTTTCAGGCAAATCCTATATGGCCCATTCACTTCCCTGCCAGATAATAGCTGTGCTGTGTCCAAGGAAACAGAGGAGGCAGACCTCAGCAGTGTGTCAAATGAAATTACCTCATTAACATTTATTTCCTGGTTTACTGTTTCACCACTTAATACAGAAGATGCTTCAGCCACCAGAAAAGGGATCCACTGGTCCGTTCGGAGTGGGGGAACACATCCAGTGGTGAAGAAGAGGTCCCCAAGCTTTTCTTCCCTGAAGGTCTGGCACTGCATCTTGGCCCACAGTGAGGAGAGAGATAAAAATGCAGGAAGCACAATTCACCATAAGGCATCCAGATTTTCATACCTGTTCAACGATTCTCAGTCCTTTTTATTTTTAAATATTCATGTTCTATTTAAGTAGCTTGACTTGCAAACGCTATCAGAGGTTCAGACTTCTCAGTGTATCCTACCTCAGGGACACCCAAATGAGTCAAACAATGAGATTTCTATCTGTGGCTCCTTCTGAAAGTTTTGACCATTTTTTCCCTTTTTCAGCTAAGGAAACTAAGCAGGATGCTAGCAAGAGGAGGAGAAAAGTAACTGATGGCTGACTCTGCCCAGAGAAGTAGTGGATGCCCCATCCCTGGGGGTGTTCAAGGCCAGGTTGGATGGGGCCCTGGGCAACCTTGTGTAGCTCCAGGCCTGAAGTTGGTTGCCCTGCCTGTGGCAGGGGGGTTAGAGCTCTATGATCCTTGGGGTCCCTTCTAACCCATGCCATTCTATGATTCTATGACAGAGAAACAACTTAGGAGATGCTGAAGTCTTACCCTGTCATCTGCCTACTGCCAGGGTTTCAGCCCCATCCCATGAATGCACACGGCCAAACTCTGATATCTTCAAGATCATAGAATCATGGAATATCCTGATTTGGAAGGGACCTATAAGGATCAATCAAGCCCAACTCCTGGCTCTACAAGGCCCAGCCAAGTCAGAGCATGGGACTGAGCGCATTGTCCAGATGCTTCTTGCCCTCAGCCCAGCTCAGTGCTGTGACCCCTTCCCTGGGGAGCCTGTGCCAGTGTCCGACCCCCCCTCTCAGCACAGAACCTCTTCCTAATACCATGTTCAAGTTTAGGTTGATAAAAAAATCCTGTTTCATTTACTGATGAAGAATCTCCAACCAGCATCTTCCTCATTCATGTCACTGTTTCTATTTCAAAGATTTGCCCCATGGGCCCAAGTCCAACACACAACATCACTGGGAACACTGGCACCATCACCAGCAGGACCCAATTATACTTCTGCTCCTTTTACCACATCACACTTGATATGAAAAACACCTGGTAGAACCAGCTTGCACTGGGAAGCAAAGTCAAAGCAAATATCACAGGCAGCTGTCTCTCCCACTCAGTTAGAAGCTCATCCAAAAGCTGCCACATTTTACCAAATGAGTATTTCTTATTTTTCTGTTCTATCTCCTTTGCTCAAGAGTTTGATGGTAATTGCTGCCTCTGGTAATTTGCTAGTTGTAGTTCCCATTCTTAAATCTGATCATATTTCCCAAATCCCTTCCTGGCAGACAGCTAGCATCTACCCATTTCTGTATGTCTGCTCTAGGATTGCAGAAACACTTGTTCTCTCAAAAAGCTAAACACTTCTTAGCAACAGACAGTAATACCACCAAATTCCTCCAAAGCCCTTGGATGTGTTTTGGATGTTTAAAATTCAAAAGGAACAGCTGCCAAGTGAGATGATAATTGTGCTGTTAGTGTACCCAATGAGAATTAGTGAAATTACCCTCCAACAAATGTATGCTACTTAACCTCATAAGTTAAAAAAAAAAAGTTTATCACACAGGAATGGGGAGAAGATCTGAAATAAAAAACATTCAGCTGAAATCAGTGCTGTCTGAATGATGTAGAGAACTAAATGCATTGCTGGAAGCGATGCTAAAAGCCCACACCTCCTGCTTGCTTGGTTTAAACACAAGGGGAAGGATTGCAGTAGCCTATGCTCCTGGTGACAGGGGCCACCTCTGCTTCAAAAGGAAAGCTGTCCATCATGTGCAAAGCCCAGAACTACAACCATCTGAATATTGCCCTTCCACCTTGCCTGCTCCATTATGAACTACCTTAATGCCCCTGAAACTCAGAATGACATGGCTGAGATACCTAAAGAACCTGTACATCTATAAAGTACAGTGGAAGTGGAGACTGTTGGGCTTCCATTCCCTCCTTTTGGTGTTGTGAGCTACTCAGTACAAAGTCTTCCTGGCCCATGAGCAGTAATACCATGCTCAGATGACACTAACAAAAAGGACTTCAAAGCCCTCAGGTGGCATTGAAAGCTTCAGGACTGATCCCTCAAGGAACATCTTGAAGGACACAGCCACTTTTAGGAACAATCCCAAAAAAAGCTGTAGCAGAGACAGCCAGGAAATTCCTAGACTCCCACAACAAGGTGGAGATGGCACTGAGTCAGGGTGACTGAAATAAGATAAGGATGATAGCAGCTCATAAAAGATAAACCACTCAAATAGACAAACATTTTGCAATGAAGTTCAGCTTCACATAACTGATTTACCAACTCCAACCAGAAAAAAAATCAACAGCAATTTTCACACTTTGTAGAAAACCTTAATCAGGCAAAAATGAGAAAAGCATAAAAAATTGGGAACTGACGTGTGAAGTGGCTGCATTTATCCTGTGGATTTTCCAACAGCACTTGTACACAGCTGAATGCTCCCATTGCCCACCCAGGATCAAGACTCCCAGGGCAACTTTCATGCTGATATATCCCTAATAACTCAAAGGCAGAAATCAAGGCCTGTGTTTCAGTCATCATACAGTCATTAACTGTGATTTCTGCTGCATTTCCCTTGCTTCCGCTCCCACTGAAACCACTGACCTGAAGTAAAATGTTGTCTCTCCATCACAATTAGTCAGTAATGGGCTAAGAACAACCCAGAGGCTTTGCAAGCTCACAGGCTCCCATGTTTTTCCAAGATGCAAAAGGTCTCACACATGCTAGATAGACTTAAAACCATAGAGAAACTTGACCTTCCATTGACAGACACACAGACTGGGCGGTGGGACAAAGGAACAAACTGCAAATTAGAAATGGGAGCCAGGGTGAGAAGCAGCAAAAGAAAATAAACTTTCATCCTGTCTAAACCCAGCTATAAACAAAACCCACCTAGATCCATGTTAAGTGAGAAGCAGTGGTTGTCTTTCATCATTTCAGGAGGAAAAAAACACAGGATTTACTATGTGAATAGATTTGGCAGGTGACAGCTAATGTTAGAGCTGCAAACTGCAAAGCAGAGTCAGAACACAGTGTCTTACACAGTCCAAATGTCACTGCCATTATTTACTCAAAATTTCCATCACATTCAGAGCTTTGTCCAGAGTTAGATACCATGCTCAGTGTTTTCACTGTCTCAATGAAAATAAACCTACCAGCATTTCTGAGCAAAGCTGCCTTTTGATAGGAAGTTGGGTTTGAATCCAGTTAACTTTATTTCCTAGCCCCCCCCCCCTAAAAAATGCCTGTTCTTCATTGAAAACTGGTGGTTTCTCATTGTGGTTTTTGGAAGCCAACACTTCCTGACAGAAAAATGATGAGGAGGGAGATCATTTTCCAATAAAGGAGAAAAACAAAAGGTTGTAAGTGAATGGCTAGAAAATTAATAATTAGGTATTTCTCTACATCTCATAGTTTCACCAACTTAGATTTTCTTGTCATCCTCAGGAATATTTGACAAGTGGTGGTGAAAGGTTACTCAAAAAGCCTCTTGGAGGACAAAGGTCCTTTGCCTCTACCAGCCATAGAGGTCCCAAGCTGACAGCCACAGGCAGACGCCTCTTCTGCACGCTTCACAGGAGCAGCAGGAAGGGGCTGATGGATGGACTGAGAGCAAGCCTGAGAGAACACCTCAAACAGAATATACAGGGATGCACAGTCCCATCAGGGTGCTTATGGTGTTTCCAGGTCATGGGCAGCACACTCTGCTGAGATGTTACAGACTGAGCATTTATTTATCTGTAATATCAGAAGAGGATGACCCAGGAGACCTTAGAGTACCTTCCTGTCCCTAAAAGGGCTACAGGGAAGCTGGAGAGGGGCTGGTTGCAAGGGCATGGAGTGACAAGGGGGAATGGCCTCCAGCTGAAGGAGGGAAGATTTAGATTAGATGTTAGGCAGAAATCCTTCCCAGGGAGGGTGGGGAGGCCCTGGCACAGGGTGCCCAGAGAAGCTGGGGCTGCCCCTGGATGCCTGGCAGGGTTCAAGGCTGGGTTGGATGGGGTTTTGGGCACCTGGGGCTGGTAGGGGATGCCCCTGCCCATGGCAAGGGGGTGGAATCAGATGATCATTAAGTTCACTGCCAACCCAAACCACTCTGGGATTATGATTCTATTTACTGGTAGCAGAAAATCAGAATATAAGTCATCTAAACAATGGACCAGAAGCCTCCTAAACAAACATTTTAGCTGCAATACTAACAAGATTGGTTTGTTTCTCAAAAACATTATTCTCTGATCACTTATCAGAGTTATTTTCCTTATCAAAGTTTCATGCAACACAGCTATGGTGCTCCATAAAGACACAGCTTAATGCTATATCATGAATAAGTATTATATTCACAGAGCTGCTCTTCTATCAGCTCAGTTGTCAGTATCTTTTGCTGCCTTATGAATTATTTTTTTCCAACAGGTCTTTTCCACCCACTAGAAATTCATTTCAAAGAGTTTTGCAATAATACTTTGTACTTTCAGATTTTGAAGAATGGAAACTTTTCCTTCTTTGTAAGTCTGATCTTTTACCAAAAACACCTTGTAGACAAAAGAGAAAACAAACTGAGAGATGGTTAAAATATAAAAGGACAAAGAAAACGGGTCTCTGGGTGTAGCTTATTCCCAAGTAAAAATTCCTTCAAAGCTTGGCTAGACTAATTATTGTATTTTAGCCATCAATACATTTCCTTTCATTATTACATGCTTTCTGTACAAGACAGCTATTAGGAAAACCTGTAGAAGGAAAGCACATGGCATTAACCTGCCCTTTTTATTGCCATTTCTGTGGAATAACAGAAAGAAGAATAGAGAGGTCAGGTGCAGACTTCAAGGATGCCATGGTACAGCAGCTACCCTTCCCAAATTCCCAGGAAGCCAAACAAGCAAATGGATAGATATATTCAGACAAATGGGTCTCCAGGAGGATTTGCAGAGTGTCTACACAGATTAAACATCTGTAAAACCAAAAGGGGTGTTTCCAGCTCCGGAGGTGGCTCAGTATCCTCACACAGCTCCACACTCTGCTATCTCCCCACAGGACACAGAAGTTTGGGGAAATGCTGTGGAGCAGCATGGGGCACAGTCCAGACCCTCACCAGGGAAAAGGAAATTCAAGTTTCCAAATGTGTTTGGAGCAGGGAGTGCTGATGGTCACACACCAACTGGTCTTGACACCACCAAGGAGAGAACAGCCTCGAGGTCTGGATTCTCTCTCAGCCAGAGTTATGTAGCTTTTGAAGCCTGTACTGCTGAAAGGCATAAATTTATCTAATTTATCTGACCTTTTCTGCAAAAACATTGTGTTTGGTTTTTTTTTTCCCCTCCAATTTTTCTCATCCTCACTGCTGCTCACTATGTGCCATTACAGATGGAAGCTTGAGGTCTTTCATCCACATCACTACCTGGCTAGGGAAAAGCAATCCCAGAAGAATTTATTACTCCTATCCCTTATCAGTGTAAAGCAGGTGCAAGAGAAGCATTCACAATCAGAGAGGAACCTTCAATCTAGAAAGCTATTGCTTCTCTCTCAGTGTAATTGATAACCCTTATGTCTTAAGATTTGGTTACTGAAACTACTCAAATACATTTAGGGTGTTCCAGCAGTATGAAAGCAGAAACTATATATATGCATGTCCATATGCACATCTGTGGATGTACATGCAATTCCTCAGGAAATTTCTAGGCTGAGCATTAGATAAGCATATTTAATTGAGAATTTTGAGAATTTGGTTTGTGGTAACTAGCAGATACCAGTAAGAAATGTATTTATGACTGTCTAAAGTATATATGGAAAATTAACTGCTGAGGAACTATTTTTACCATGACCCCTGAAAAAGCCTTCACCCTTAAAACCCATGAGAGACCTCCTACCCCAAAAGCTGCTGAGAACAGGCAGGATAAAGCATCAGAGGGAGGTGAGAAGAGCTGGCTCCTACAAGGATCTTTTTCCCCATGCCTGACAAGATACAGAAGCACTTTGGAGGACAGCCCTATACCTTGGACAACATGCTGCCATAGGTTTTCCCAAGACTCACAGACATTTTCTTAACAGCTCTCTGCTCACAAGATTCTTGTTCATAATTGCTCTTTGCCATCTCATCCCATAGGGAATACTGACTAAAACGTTCTCTACTGATGAAGATGATGTTAAAAATACATGGCACATCTCATGTCTTCACCAGCCCTCGCTGTCAGGTGGATCTCTGTTCCCTATCAATAAAACCAAAGTGTTTCTTTTCAAATCAGCCTTTCTCCTTGCTTTCCCTCCTGTGCTAGGAGGAGAGGATCCACAGGCTCCTGCTAGCACCAGGAAAAGACCTACTTACGTATATAAGTTACCAGCAACACCTGTCTGCAACACATCCTAAAGGTCCTCTCTATCACACCTCTTTAAAGGTACACCCATCCTGTTACACTGGAGTTAGAATTTATTTGACCACAGCCCCCAAAATCATAGTAGTCTTCCATCATCATTGCATGCCTAACCCCTTTCCCATTGTGATTTGCATCTCTCATAATTTTTCCCATGAGCATTTCATTGTGGAGCACAGAGGGAGCGTTTGAGCAGCCAAAGCCAGACTAACAGCAGGCACATCCCAGCCAGAGAAGATGAGTTCTACTTCAGCATAAGGAATTGCACAACCACAACATGATTGTATTTAAATGCCCTTTCATGTTATTACAAAAGTACTTTGGTTGGTCAGAGACCCTCCAGCACTGAATAGGAGCACAGAGATCTACACATCCTGGGACGTGAGATCCATATGGGAATTAAAGCAGCAGCTACTGTAGAGCTGCAGAGTGAAGGGGGAAAGGAAAACCCACCACCTTTGTGGAAATTCCCCACTAGCCATGCAATAATCATGTTCTCTAATCAGCAGACAATTCAATCCCAGTAACAAACAGTATAACACTTCCAATACTTCATCTTCTCCTGGCAGGGAGTCTCCAAGGATTGCAGATTTAAGTTGGATTGGAAGATAAAGGAAGAACAAAAAAAACCCCCATGCAATGACAAGTTGGAGGAGGTGCAGAGAAGTAAGAGAGACCCAAGACCTAACCTGACAGGAGAACAAACAAAAATACTTGGCAGAGCTAAGAATGTTTGAAAAGGGAAGTGAAGTGTTTAGATGGCAGAGAGGCTTAATGGATTAGATGCTCCTTGTGGGAACATGGGCTTTAGCCTAATTAGATAACGCACCTTACCCACAGCTTCATTAAAGCCACAACTGAGCCTTTAGAGGAATAAAGGAAATCAAAATATTTGACAACAGGAAACAAATAAAGCAATGAACTAGACAAAAAACCCATTTGTTTTCCAGTCCCAGCTTACTTTCTTACCAGAGCATCTCTGGAAGAAACTCCTCTTCCAATTCAAGTCAACAAGATCCTTTGGGCTCTCAGCTCTGTGGGGCCAGATCATCTCTGAAACAAAGCTCAGAGCCACCTGCACTGTGGCAAAGCCTCAGCACACAGGCTGTAAAGTACCATCCCCAAGGGAACAAGGAAACTCGACTCTGGGAGTAAACAACCGATTCTGCAGTGATGAGTGTCAGCTGGAAGAAAGTGACTGCCTTTGGGTTTGGGGTTTTTTAATGGAATATGCAGAAGAGAGCCATGCAACAGAACACTGCCACAGGAATGAAGAGAAAACACAAAAAAGCATCCTCCCCACCTTAATGTTAAATTAAGAGTGAAGGGTTTAGGAAAATATTACAATATATGTAAGAAAAAGGCTCTGAAAAGAGCTCCATTGCAGATTAAGCATCAATGTAGAAGAAGGAATCCACCTACAATGCCAGAAACTCCAAAGTTTATAGAAGTTTGCAAGTTCTTCTAGGATTGATGAGCTAATCCAATCATAAAGTCCCCAAATTCAAAGCAGTTTGCCACCCCCATGAAATCCAAACAGCAACAAATTCATACTAAGTCACCCCCAGACTTCCTAATATGCTTATTCCTGTACGTTGTGGCTCAGAACTGTACCTATGCCACTATAAATATATATATTTATTAAACAAAATGACAACAGAGTGGCTTAAACAACATCATACTACAAAGCTCGTAAGAGATATCACCAAGTTCCACATACTCACCCTTCTGCCTGCAGAATAGGGAGAAAATAGGAATTTCAAAGCATCTCTTGAATGTTAATACACCTGGGATACTACAGACCAAAGGGAAATACCCAGCAAACTGTCTCTGTTACCTTTTCCCAGTTCTTCACACCATATTTTGTTGCTGCAGGACTGAAACCAAAAAGAAAACCACCACCCCAGGAGGAGGAACAGTACTGGGGAGAGGCTTCAAGAGGATCTGAAGAACCAAAAGGGACTAGGTAGACACACAGGTGAGCTGCTCAGCAGGGCCCTGGAGTAAGCAACAGCTGCATGAGATAAGCTGAGCTTCATTCTCCCTCCTTATATCCAGCTGAGCTGAGGCTCCAATCATGGTCTATCTTGGTGGGGGAAGTGGTGTTGGCTGGTCAGTATCTAAACATAGCAAAAGCAACAATTCTCTATTTTTATCCCAGATCCTCTTACCAAGGAGAAACTCATGTTCATCCTAATAGTCTTGACATCTTGCTGTTCTGGTAATTTAACACACAAGATTGCTCACAAGAGCCAGGCTTCATTTTCCTGTTGGTTATTGCAGGGCTCCTCAGAAGCACCAGGCTGCTGGCAGAGCTTTGTTTTGTTGTTACAAGAAGAGAAAGCATCACATCATTTATTCTGCAGGAACAAAACACTGTCACAGAGACTTTTTTTTTAAATGGCCACAATAGCTGCCCAGAAAGCTGTCAGCAGCAACCTTTTGTCTCCTAGTCTGCACCAGGAATGGGGAAGGGAGAACAGAGTGGTGAAGTTGCTGCTAAATAGATGAGCATCTGCCTCTCTGCAGCTGAGAAATGCTTCCCATCAACACGTGCAGCCCAGGGCAGCGTGCTGGTCCCCAGCCTGGCCTGATTAACACCAACCCAAAGCTGCAGGTGCCTCACACTGTGAGTTGTTAGGCATATAAGGGTTGAACTCCTGGTGCATGCTTGAGAGGGCATTAGCTGACATCATCTGTGATGCTCCTGGTTGGGTCCCTGTCTCCTAATAAAGCCTCTTCTGATTAGGAATCAGAAGATGCAGTAATTGTTTAAGGTCCAATCAGCAGGAAAATTTAATCAGTTACAAAGATGCAGGCTCTTTATAGAGCCCAGGAGGGGAAAAAAAATACCCACTGGGATTATTTAAGGAACATCTAAATGTTCCTCAGACCCTTCTCTGAATGGCCTTTGTGACCAAACTGTGTAATTTACAGAGATTAAGATCATTAACTCCTCAGAAAGGCTTCCCATAAGAAGAGAGCACAGGAATCCAGGGTCATACAGGTTTTTCCCTTTGGGCACCTGATTGCTTCTGCACAGGGGTGAGGAAAAGGAGGGACAGATGCCTCTACAGAGATGCAAGCAGAGGGTTAAACCATGGGCCCACCTGTGTGCCAGCAGAGAGGCAGCCAGAAGACCTTGTGTCCTGTAGCACAGGGGACTTTGGGCACAGAGCCTCTGATCAAAGGGCTCCAGGCCTCAGCTGCCTTCATTTCTAAAACAAAGCTAAACATTATTTTCTGCATTTAGAAAGTCTGCTGATACCTGTAAGAGGTCTTCAACTTACAGGGAAGTATCTCTCCTAAAGCTTTGGTCTGGCTTTTTTTGTAGACAAGACTATTTGGAACCATTTCCTGCCCTTAACAAAATCTGTCTCTCTAACTAGGTAAGACACCCTCCAAGTAGTCAACCTTTTTGCTCTGCCACATCACTTATTTTTCTATGCAGGAAAAGAATATTTTGTACCTCTCCTCTGTCTATTCCTGTTCTCTGACCACAGGGATTGGGCTTCAGTAATTCTTCTGAGTTTATTCATTTTATTTTACTCCTCTGCTCAGTTTAAAGGCTGGTGGGGTCACTTGGAGCTTTAACCTCTCCTGCCTTGTCTCCCATTGATAGATACCACTCCCAAGCTTTCATTTGCTTATTCTTTCCTACCACATCACTCAGACTCATGCAGCAGCTCCCTGTTAACCTGCTTTTATTTCTGTTACTAGTAAAAGGTCCACAGCTTTACGAAGCTGCAGCAGGATGCAGATGTTTGATGGGGTATGAGATCCATGGTGGATGTGCCTACTCCTTTCTCCAGTACCTTTAAAGCTGTACCACAAAACAACCACAGTCTGGGAGCAGCCCAGATTTGGAAGACACTTGGTTGCCCTGCTTGCCCCTAGGAAGTTCAGTAGGAGAATTTTGCAAAGCTTTTTAAACAGCCCTTGAGGCACTTTATAAGAAGATGTGCCATTTTAGGCTCTTAAGCTTATTATTAACTAAGCTGCTCAAGTAATAAAGTCACACTAGTTCCTTAAAGGAGTTTAAATCATCAAAAATTAAGCCTGTAACCAGAGAAGAAAGGAAGCCAATTTGAATTATCAGAGCTGCTTTTTCTTTTTGGTTCACTATTCAAAGAACAGTTGGAGGGCCCAACATCTGAAGTCCTGCCCAGACTGACTTCAGGCTTCAGCACAACTAATAAACTCAGCTATCCCTCAAAGACATCCAGTCCTGGGGAAAGGACTGTAACTTAAAATAATAAAAAAAAAACCAAAGCAGATTTAAAATAATAAAAAAATTAAATATAGCAAGGCAGGTTCTCTGTGTAGTGACTCCAAAGCCATTTTAAGGGAAACAAATATCTGGCTCATTGTTGTCAACAATTCATGCTTTCATCCTTTACTGTCCCCAAACTTAGACTAATTATTCTCTCCAACAGGTTGTCAAAAGCCTCCCTATTTCTTCTTGCAATTACTGTTGTATGTTTTAATAACCATCTCATCTAAGCAAATTGGTGGCCCTGAGCTATCCATGCCCTGACAACTTGCAAGTTCCACATGGGAACAAAATCCATTTTTCTGTGAAAAATAACGAAGTTATTAGCAAGCAGCACCATGGTAATAGGTGCTGTGAGGAAGGCACTCCACACACCCTCCAAAGCAAGCAAGCAATGCTGCAGCCCATCTCTAATAGCCAGCTAGGAACTTGAAGCCATTGTAAGCAGAGACCATCAGCAGTTGGTCAGCAGTTTAAGCAGGAGAGTTAGGAGGTGAAGATGGTCATTGACTTCTAACACAGTTAGAAGACCCACAGAGTTAAGGCCTAGCAGCAAAGCTGGAGATGCTAACAGCCTTGGCCTCCATCTGTGTTGCAAAACAGTCATAACTACTGGGTGGGAAATGGATTCAATGACAGGAAAAGAGAAGCCAAATGGGGCAGGATCCCTGATCCCACCAGGGTTTCCTGGGTGTGCACGTGTCGTTAACAACACCCCTCAGCAATTCAGTCCTCAAGGGGACACATACCTTCCCACAACACCAATGGTCCATTTTCAGCTCAGCCATGCTGCAACTGCCACACCATTCCCGTGGGCTTTGCTGCTCTGCATTAGGGAACTCCTGGCTAAGGAAGGGGACTAGTGAGAATTCATGTTTTCAGCAGGTTATCAGGTTACTCGAGTGTCCAGGTGCCAGTATTATTGCAGCACACTGGAATTTTTAGCTCTCCTGCTAAGCTCAACCCTGGCTGGGTTTTGTGGTACTTTTGAGTTCAAGAGCTGAGCCTTGCCCAGAGAAAGCCTGACTTCACCAAAACGTTCCTCTGGTGAGCCAGAGGGACCTAAGCAGAGAGCAGCCTGTGGAGATGCAGGAGGAGCCCATGGAGGAAGCTCCAAGCCTGGCTGAAAGCTGCTGGCACAGGGCGTTGCATCCCACCACACTCACCCATTAACTGCCCACTCTCCCAGGAGCACAGCACAGAATTGAAGTTTCACCAACAATTGTGGAACTTTCCCAGTCAAAATGAAGAGTACTTAAAAACTACATTAGAACTAAAGATGCCTTTATGTTACAAAATATAAGTCCTTTGACACAGGAGCAGCAGACAACAGTACAAACAGAGGGGTTGATGCCAGAGGTGGGAATTGCCAGCAAGCAGAGATTTATTTATATTTTGCTTGAGCTGTGAAAACCCCCAGAAAAAAAATGTAATTTTCCCCATGTTGTTTCCCCTGCTTTAAAAACAAGACAGGAAAGCAGCCAGTGGAACTGCATGCCCATTCCCTTCACCACCAGCAGAGCCATCCCCTCACAAACTGTGGGTTGCTCTGTCACATTGCATCACTAGTTTATTTTGGGTGCATCATAGCCCCCATGCAGAGTGTTACTAGTAGGAACAGGGAGGTAATTGTCCCCCTGTACTCAGCACTTGTGAGGCCGCATCTCGAGTACTGTGTCCAGTTTTGGGCCCCTCATTACAGGAAAGACATTGAGGCCCTGGAACACGTTCAGAGGAGGGCTACTAAGCTGGTGAGGGGTCTGGAACACAGGCCTTACGAGGAGCGGCTGAGGGAGCTGGGATTGTTCAGCCTGGAGAAGAGGAGGCTCAGGGGAGACCTTATAGCTCTCTATAACTTCCTGAAGGGAGGTTGTAGTGAACTGGGGGCCGGCCTCTTCTCCCGTGTAGACAGTGACAGAACTAGAGGGAATAGTGTCAAGCTGCGCCAGGGGAGATTCAGGCTGGACATTAGGAAGCACTACTGCTCGGAAAGGGTAGTCAGGCACTGGAATGCACTGCCCAGGGAGGTGGTGGAGTCACCGACCCTGGGGGTGTTCAAGGAAAGACTAGATGTTGTATTGAGGGACATGGTTTAGTGGGAGCTAGTAGTAGTAGGTGAATGGTTGGACTGGATGATCTTTTAGGTCTTTTCCAACCTTGATAATTCTGTGATTCTGTGTTGTGTGTTGGTGTAAGGTTGTTCCAAGTAACATCACCAGAGCCAAGGAATAAGCACAGGAGAGCTCCCTGCTCCCCCACACCTCCTGCAGCTTGACCCCTCCCAAAACACCATGGGACCAAGACCTCCCAAAGGCTCTGGTGGGTTAAAGAGAGCCTCAGCCTTCAGACCTGTACTGCTAAAAAAAGATAGCATCAAGAACTGAGCCCTAACTCCAAATCAGCACCTACTGCCTCAAGCCCCTGTCACTTGGGGCTATCTCCTTCTACAGGAGACTTGTTTTGGGGAGACTCAGGTCAGCATACACAAAACAGCACCTGGATGTGGAACACCAACTGAGCTGTATCCAGCTGTACATGCAAAGCTAAAACACACCAAAGAGAGAGTGAGCACACGTGTGGCTGCTGGAGATGAGTGATGCTGTGAGGGGAAAGGTACAAGCCAGGAATGCAGATGTGGCTTTGGTACCTGGTGCAGGGTGACTTCTACTCAAGCTTGAGCTAAGTCACCTCACTGCTTTGCTCCCCAAATGTAAAATGGAGGAAGGGAAAAAAAGGCACTGCCTTCCTGCCCAGGGAAACCATCAGGAAAAATGCAACAATTATCATGAGCTTGACTACAACAGAGTTTGGAAGCATGGAATTATTTTTAAAAGGCATCTTTTTTTCAAGCTGAAATTGCATTTCAGAGATATTAGTGCAGAAAAGAAAAAGAGCCCCGGTATGCCACTATTTTAGCCTGCTTCCCAGCTTGGGGTGATGCCAGTGTACCTCCCAAAAGCACCACCCTGGCACACTGCTCTTGGCCTTTGCTTCAGCAGGCTCTGCAAGCTCTGCACGTGGTCACGCTCATCCTCCGCTGGCAACTTGTATTGTTGCACATAGAAATTGCAACCTTTGTTTGCCAAAAGTCTAGCAAAAGATGGAAATACATGCAAATAGAACACATGGCAATGTAAAGTGCTGGAAGTGTTAACCCCAAGGCTTCCAGAAACATGCAGAGTAAAAGCAAGAGGTTCGAGTCCAAGGGTGGCCACTCGTGGGCTGCC
This sequence comes from Zapornia atra, assembly GCA_013400835.1. Lineage (NCBI taxonomy): Eukaryota > Metazoa > Chordata > Aves > Gruiformes > Rallidae > Zapornia > Zapornia atra. Next base: position 155,786 of record VZTU01025533.1, on the reverse strand, counting down.
AACAAGGGTCAGCACCATCCAAGGAGAGCAGTCTGCAAAAGCAGCTTCTCCCCAGGACTCTGGCAGGATGGCCAGGGAAAGAGTTGGCAGAGCAGCTCCTTGCCTTGCCAAGTCTTAGTCAGTGCTGTTAGCCCCCTTCAGCCTCACCAACACAAAGGTCACCCAAACGCTATTTCATAAAGGACGAGTGAAGTGCCAAGTCCAGAGCTGTGACCCATTTCATTTTGTTGGATGGAATGTATTTACCTTGGGGGGGGTTTTGTGGGTTTTGTTGTGAATCAGAACAGAATTGGATCCAAATAATAATAAAGATGCCCTGCTTTAAAGTTAATTGAGTAATGTGATCACCTCCAAACATTACACATCAGCCTAAAAGGGGGTCTTGCTATAGGATGAGTCATTTCAATTAAGTATAATTTCAGCATTCTCATTTAATGCCTTTTTTCCTCTTATCACTGAGAAATGTATTTCTATGTAGAAGCAACAGCTGAGTGACAGTCTTTAACCTTTTATCAGTATGTTGGTGCCTATGCAGAAGCTCTGGAAGACGTGGGGAGCTGACAAATTTGGTCTTACCCAACATCAGTCACCTTTTTACACCTGGTCCACAGGCTCCCTTCCTAGAATCCAGCACAGATGATTTCAGGTGCTGCAGAAACGATCCCTGATTCTTGCTGTTTTGGTTTTGGGGCTGGTCCTGCCCATACACATCCCATATGGTGAGGGATGGAAGATCCCACAGAAACTCTCCCAGGGAGTAAAGCAGTGGGCTGAATAATTGTCCCCCAGACTAGACACAATGATATAAGGACATTTGGAGTATTTTGGGAAGAGAATGAAAAAAAATTAAAGACTAGTGACAGATACCCAATAGAAATGATTGAAAGACAGTGTCTCTGCACCCTGCAGCACATTTTACTGCCTTCTTTTCTGGCTTCTCTAATGCAAGAAGAATTTCACTAAGGAACCAGCAGTTTGTTTCAAAGTCAACTAAGTCATAAACTGGCCCAACAGCCCTATGTCAGATGAACTGTGACACGTTGCATTTTTGCATGTTGAAACAAACCCTTTAAAAAGCTCTGTGCTAACCATCAATCAGGAAACAAATCAAATGAAAAGCGTACAGCAAACCTCTCATCTTCCAGGAGCTTCCAGCCCCATGAGGGCACATGGGGAGGAAGCTGATGCTGCTGTGAAGTTAAAAACAGGAGGGTACCTGCTGTGGCCAGTCTTCCAGAAAGAGGAATCTGAGCGTTAAGTCTTTCCCCAGCTCATGTCTTTCTTAATAAAGTACCTGACCGAAAGGAGACATAGCATAGAGAGGATCATTTTTATTAAAGGATCACTAATATATTTGACAGAGGTATTATTCCAATTGAAAGACACAGAAGCCTTTTAAAAGTAAAGAGCAACACCATCCCCCATCAGCACCCCCAAAAGTCAGGGAAAACACAAAAGATCAAAGAACATTTCATTCTTTGAAAGCACTCTGCCATACCCCTGCTATAGAACAAGTGGGGTCTGATCCAAAGCCAGAGTTTGTAGGGAAGGTGGACACGTAAAGACATTTTAGAATTACTTTTGTATAACCTGGAGGTGATGCTGGTTTCAGGTCAGATGATGTAATTTTGTGCCATTCACATTCATTTTCAAATAGCTCTTGATTATCCCTTTTTTTTCCTGAGTGCAAGCAGACACTAGCAGCATGGCATCAATAGCTGTCGACAGGGATCAAGGTAGCAATTAAGGAGTTTAACTGGCTACGCAGAAAAACAAGCATTGACAGGAAAGAGAAAACACATCTCTTCTATCTTTTTTCAACATACTCTTCCTTTCCTCACCTAAAGCCCATTTCAAGTTGTCTCCATGTGATGCTTCTCCCAGCAGCTCTGTGGACACACTGGTGTGATGCTAGCACTACCCCTGCCCAGAACAGATAAGGTCTCTTCTCAGCCCGTGTTGAGTAAAGCTGCATAAGAGACATTGGAGATAAGCAGTTCTGAATCAAGTGGACAGGGAACTATTCACAGAGCAGAGCAAAAATATGCCTGAATTCCCAGAGGGCTTCAAATGGTCACAAATCAAAGCAGAGTTGAATTGCATTTTCACCCACAGCGGAAAGTGACTTTGAGCAAAACCAAACCCAAACAGAAAAAAAACCCCACCACATTCATAGCAGAGCTGTTTGGGCAGAAAGAAAACATCTCAGCTGCTCTTTGAGCACTTGGGAGCACTTAGGGCTCTGCCCAAATGCACCAGAGACCCCCCAGAAATCACAGAAGCCCCACAGGATGGGAATGAAACCATTCACCTCCAACTCGATGCAGAAAGCTCTTCCACCCTTGAACCAACACCCACCAGAAGGAAGGTGATTTAATGCAAACTGGAGAGAACCACCACAACTCTGGGATCATGAGGAGCTAAGCCACAGCTATGGGGCTACAGAGGGAAAAGAGCAAAGGAAGGAGGTGGTTTCTGGCAAAGCACCAGCCTCTCCTTCCACGCCGGCAGTCTCCACTCACCGAGACGGCGAGACAAGGGCAGACGGTGGAATTCCTCCTGGCTGCCCCACTCCAGGCAGAGCTGCTCAGTTTAAGTAGGTTTTAAGGCCAGGAAGGTGGTGTTTTCATGGCACTGTAACCACGACACAATAGCAATCTTGCTGTTAAATCCTAGTGAAGCGGAGGCAGCTGGAGAGGGTTTCCTCCCCTGCTTTGTCAGACACCAGTATCTTATTTCCAGTAATACAGGGGCTTTAGAGCAGGTTTGCCATTTTTGCAAAGCCCCTGTTTTTTCTAGAGTTGAAGACAAACCTGCAGAGCAACTGCTCTTGGAGAGGTAGCACGAAGAGGTAAGAAGAAGATGGTTTTCAGAAGAGCTAAAGTAACACTTACTCATTTGGCAACCTCAGCAATCACATTCCTTCCTACCTGTGATAGTTTCCTTCTCCCAACCCCATGCTCATTCCTTCCAGCCACATCCTTTCCTCTTGCCATCATTGAAGTCAATGTTATTCACATGAAGGCTAAGGCAGGGCACATTTTAAGCCCAAACGCTTGAAAACAGAGTCCCTGTCTTAGTTCCAGTGTTGATGATGATGAAGGTGAGGTTAGCCTGCAGAGCAAACAGTCCATAGTAGGGCATGGGTGTTTCAAGGCTCCCAAAGAACCACATGAATAAGACATTCAGTGAGAGCATTAATTCACAAGTTCAGATAGGAGGAAATCGCACTCCGCTCATATAACACACGTGGCCATAAAGGAAAGTGGCAATACTTACAGGTAATAAAACTCACTCACTGTTTGAAAACAGCTGCACAAACCACTATTAAAAGTATTTTCTCTTAAAGTATTTTTCCTTCTACGGAAATAATTTTGCCTCTGGTGGTGATGGCTCTTTTCTAGACTTCTGCATTGAAAGGCTGTGCCAGCCCCAAGAAGCACCAAGCCCTTCTCCCTCCCCCACTGCACCAGCTAAAGCCCACGAAACATAGAAAAGTGATGTTTTTCACCCCACTCAACAGCAATTACTTTAGCAGGCACAAGCACCAAGGGAGAAGGCCCAGAGGTGTCAGAAGTGCCAGCAGTTTTGGGGAGAACCCAATGGTCTGTGACCCCATTTGAGTGGGAAACAAGCAGAGGCACCATGGACCAACCGTAGATGCCCAGATAAGAGGATCCCAGAAACTCATGGTTATTAAACACTCAGCCAAGCAGTCCGTTCTTCCATAGGAACATGGTAGAGTGTTTTACAAGTTGGTACCAAGCCTAGATTCCAGAGTACTTGGGAGCACACAGAACGTTCTAGGATGACTGACCCGGACATTCAGCAAACCATTTGAGTGATCTCGATGCCCTCCCAGACTCCCTGCACAGATATACCTCCCCCTCCTCCCCAATTAAAGAGATTTTTCTCAACACCCCATTTCTCCTGAGTTAACAATGACACTCAGTGGCCAGGAGGATTCCCTGCAGTTTCTACTCAAGCTACAGCATCCAACAGTTAATATTCATTGTCCATCACACACAGCAAATGTCTTCCATGAGTTTCAGGGTCCTAAGACAGGGCTCAAATTATGCATGGAAGGAAAAGCTTAAGAAAAAGGTGAAAGAACACCATAATCTTTTTTTTTTTTTCCTTCCAATTTGTGCAATGACCTGGGAAATATTTTCCATCAATCCACATCCAGGCTACAAAAAAAAGCAGACCAGAGGATGCAAAGGCAGCTCTACATCAAGTTATTAAGCAGGCACACTCAGAGAACATGTAGTCAAAGCAAGTCACACTGCTAACATACAAATCCAAACCACAAGCTGAAGAGTTGGGATTTATAATGTAAAACCTTTCTCCAGTTAGCCTCCCCCACCTCCAAGGATGGATGCAAATCAACAGCAGAAAGTACAGCTTGGAAGTCTGTCTCTGGAGCTTTGTCCTGTTGCTTTCTTGACACAACAGAATTCTTATCTGTGCTTCAGTTCTGATAAGTCAGAGCCTGATGAATAACCAAAAGAGGATCAAAAGAAAAACGCTATCATACGTGGACAAATAAGGGATGAATAATTTGAGTCCCTTCTCAAACAGCGTTTCATCAGCAGGACTGAAGGATTCCTATGCATCTCTCCAGCAATACAAATCACCCTGGTATGATGCCTTTCAGGTTTGACATAGACACAAAACTACTGTTTCAATGAATTAAACATTTGATTTACAGCATTCCTGTGCTGAAAGAAAACCAAGTAATTAATTACCACACTTCAGCCATTGAAACATGAGGTATTTCCTAGGATCCATTTCTCATTGTAATGCCTTTCTTCCCTAAAAGTGTTGTGCTTCCTATTTTTCAGGAAACAGTTTGACACTGGTTTTTTCCCCCCAATAGATCAGCTCTAGACTGTATCTTAGGCAAAAAGCACAACAAGCAGGAATTATTCTTTCAAATTACTGTACAATGCAAAGCATGTGTAATTTTTAAGTGCACACTTACACTGACAATCTCAAACTATGGATTTTACTCCTTCTTACAATAACTATTCTGCTTCATTTAAGACTGCTCTCTTCTCTTTGGACTAGAATATTAACACACCACAAAGGAAAAGGGTTTCCATCCTGTTTATTTGCCACGGGAATTCATTTAAATGTTACACAGGGTTTTGGGTTTTTTCCTCTTATCATTGTGGTGTAAGTGTATTTTTCATCATCCCAGCCAGATCATCAATAAGATATACTTTATTATTAAACATTATCACAGCTGCCAAGTCAAACACCCAGGAAATAGGGAATGCAGCAATTCACTTATCTCCCAGCACGTACACATTACAATACTAACTTTATAATAAGATCTGCCTGTGAGTGCTCTGAATTTTTTATGCTCAGAACTGCACCCACTGAGCATAATTCAGGCACCCTGAATGCACCTCTGGCCATGCCTGGGTCTACTCCATCACCTACAAGCAGGGTCAGGGACAAACCCCTTGTGAACATCCACCATGGACACACTGCCAAAGGAAGATCAGTGAACAAGACACCAGCATATCAAGCAGAGCACTCAGTATAAGGAACATAATACTGAAAGACATTTGGAAAAAGGCATCATTTAAGCAAATTCTCCAGCATCACATCAGAATTCAATATAAGGTGGAGAGGGACTGAACTGCCACAGGGGCCATCCCTGCAGGGATGTGCCATCTAGCCCATAATAGGATCCACCAAACACTCAAACACACTTAAGGGCAGAATTTTTGAGGTGTTAACAGCTGAGGTTGAAGGACTGATGTTTAGGTTGCACGTAGACTAATGCAGTTCAGCACTTGCAAGCAGATTGCATGCCCTCACAGTCGTGGGGCCTTTTTATAATTAGCTCCATCTCCTTAAGATGAATAGCAGCCTAGAAAATAGCATCCTTAATCCTCACACCCTTCTTCCCCATTTACCATTCTAATGATGGAGAAGTAAATTAAAAAGCTCTAGTGTAAAGAAGCATGAGAGAAATAGGGGATTCTACCTCTCAAAGTATTAATCAGACAAAATAACATTTCTGATTATTAAACAGACATTTAAATTACACCTCAAAATGAGTCCAGCAAAGCTCCAACACATTTACATAAATCCCTGTCAAATTAATCAACTAGAAAAACCAGAGTGACCCAAAGCGTGACTTCTGCCCAGAGTACTCAACTTCCCTGGTTAAGACTCACCCAGGTTTTACACCAGTCAGGAGTTAAGCTTAGAATGGAACCCAGCTCTTTACAAAGATTTGCTGATGGAAACACACAGCACTGGAGCCTACCACCTCACTGCCACAGGACATATTAGCCACGCAGGTCGCTTTATTTACATGGCAAGTGCTGAGCACTTAATTGCATAGCAAGACCATGCTATCCAGGTAATTACAGGCTACCTGCCAATTAATTATTTCTTCTCTTTCCCCCATCCTCAAGCTTGCAGCTGCTACCTAGCAGTGATCACACTGACTTTACTCAAGCAACCTACCGTAAATACACGGTTAACCAAGAAGTCTATTTAGCAAATAAAGGCTACCATTAATATTAATGACAACTTCAGGTGCATATTGCTGAGGGAACTAGTGTGTATGGTATTTGCTTCCTAAGAGCTGGGAGGCTGTTGCAAAGCAAATAAAGGTCAGTCAGATGTTAAACTTGTTGCTTGTGCCTTGCTTAGCGTAGGTAACCCAACCAATGGCTGGCTCCATCTCAAAAGGCTTTTGTACAGGCATCCCATGAGGATTTCTTAAAAACAAGTCAAATATCCACAATAACATGGATTTCTCACCCACCTGAAAAGCAAGAGCTACCCACATTGCAGCCTATGCCCAAAGGCTGCCAGGGCAGGTACCTCCACCATGGACTGCAATAAGCATCCAGCTGGTTGACAGACCAGATCTAGAGTGATCCTACTCACTGGCCAGGTGATTACAACCAAAACCAGAGTTGCTTTCTCAACAAGAAAAGCAGGAACGCTCCCAAATCTCCTGATCTCTTCCCCCATCAGCCCTGATGCACAGTGTAAAGCCCAGATGCCCCATGGAGTTGTGCAAATTCTGTGGAAATTCTCTCCTTCCCCATTCCATCTTTCAGAAACCAAATTGATTTCCTGGAAATACACCAATTGAATCCCCTCCCTTCTGAGTTCTGGTTGAAAATGGCACCCTGGGATCTTGCATCACATCCCAGTGAAAGTAAAGGACAAATGGAAAATAAAGAGAGCCTCAAGATACATGAGCTGAAGAGGTAAGAAAGGCATATGGTGTAACAGCATAGTAAGTCATTTATTTCCAGCATTTTACCTGTAGAAATCAGAGCATTTGAACAGTGATAAAAATTATAATCTGTCTACAGCAGAGAGACTGAGGGACAGCAAGGAATTTATCCTAAAACCCAACAAACCAGGAACAGCATTGGGAATTGCACCCACCTCCCTTGCAGCTGCTCTAAGTGCTCCATGCCCAGCCCTGCACCATTCTAGGACACCAAACAACTGACAGGTGACTGGGAAAATTGAAACACTGGGATCAAACAGGAATATTGTTCAGCTACACATCATGACATTCAATTCCCTTAGCTTTAAATCACTGCAGCACATACATCTTCATCAGATCTATTCAGGACGAGATGAATCAAGTCCAAGAAGTGCCTCTTTTTCTGCCCTCATTTTCAATGCAAGTTGTCTGAACAGTCACACTGACACAGACATTGACACTACAAGCATTTAAACTTCACTGGGTGATAGTTTTGTGCCAGACCTCTGTGCATTTCCCTGAGCAATAACAACACCAGGACAATGAATACACCTCTCAAAGCATCCCTATTGAGACAGGGACCTGGGCAAGTATTTACCCAAGCTCTAACTCCTCTAAGGATTCATATCAGATCCAGCAGGTATCCTTTCCATGTGAGTAAGGTCAACAGCAAGAAGAGGGAATTCTATATGTTGAAAAAAAAAATCTTATTTCTCTGGTTTTTGTCAGCCAAAGTCACTTATAAAACACTGAAAATAGACACTTTTCAGCCAAACCCTACAAAAATTTGTGTTTGGCCAAGAACAGGTAGTTTTCAGTTGTCTGAGAAACTAGAAGGGTGTGGGGAGGAGGCTTATTTTTAAAAATTTTTTTTAAAAATCTAGCATTTCATCAGAAAGTGTCAACAGACCTAGTTCAGGTAAGTGCCACATGCTCTGTCCCCACTCTGATGTACTGGGAAGAAAAGTGAGACAAAGATGGGCTGGAGGTGGCCCTCACAGTGGTTCACATCACATCTGGGCAAGACATACAGTTGTCTGAGGTCCAGAGTACATCCACAGGTGCAAAGAAACTTCCCCAAGCTCTCCATGGGCAAACATCTGTTCTTCAGCCTTTCTTTTTCAGTGTAAACATGCAGCAAAAAGGACATTTAAAAAAAGTAGATATAAATATGCATAAGACTGTCTAAGTATTACAAGAGTGCCACGAGCTTACACCAACCCAAAACACAGGTCCCCCCAAAGCACTCTGTGGCACAGCAGTGATGTCCTGCCAGCCAGTGTCACCGTGGAGTCAGAAACACTGAGGCTCTGACAAACAAGTGACTCATTTCTTGGGCATCACCAAGCTTCAGTTGCTCCAACACCATCAGCAGAGAGCTGCCAAAATATGCAAACTGGCTTGATAGGAAGATTATTTCAAGACATTTCTGCACCATCCAAGGCTGCTTTCATGCTTGTTCTGGTAGTGCAGAGGAACCTCTGCAAAGTAGCACTTTGCTTTTTCCTTGGATCATGGTGATTGAGCTGTTTTGAGCCCATTCAAGGCAAAAGGCTGTTCACACAAGTGGTTCCAGCTGTAGCAACTATCCAGATGGTGGTTTCACTCAGGCAGCCCGGATGCTGGAGATGCAGCCCATGCTGACCCAAATTCAGCAGCACAGCCAGCTGCCACAAACCTTTCCCAGCTCTGCATCCTCCAGAGACACTGGCAGCATCCCCAGAGCTTCAGACCCAGGCTGATCATTCCTGGACACCCTTATCCTACCAGACAAACGTTGTACCAGACTTTTTTACAATTTGTAGAAAAATCCTTAGTGGGGTTGCAGCAATTTGAGGCTACAAATACAATTTGAGTAAAGGCTCAGTAGGGAAGCAAAACATCAACACAGCTTTACAGCCAACACAACAGTGACTTGTGCTATGGAGCCCAGAAAGAGTTAAACACAGCTAAGCTTTCTCACTGCCCCCAGACCTGTAAAGTAAATAAAGAGCAGGCATTTCTAGGCTGAGGCACGGCCCCATTATCAGCCTGAAGGGAATTTATATCCATGAGTGAAGCCATAAGAAGATGTGCTTATGTAACTGAACAGTTTATATGGCACCAACGGGCTCCAGGCACTGCCTTAATGCCTCATAAACTTGCAGGCTATGGGGCACTTTGTATTTATATGCCCCCCTTCCCTACCTTCAAGGTTTCCTAGGGTTCTAGCATAACACTGTTACATTTTATTTTAAAAAATTAAAATAACCAACACCAAAACATCTTTTCATGCCTGTGTTTTCATTGCTTTGTCAAAATTAAGAAGAAATAGTGTCATGTTCCTGTTCACAGCCATTAACATATATTCATGAAGTTCATTTTGTTAAATAATACAGAGCTGAAAACAACAACAGTCCAGCACCATGCAGCCACGTGATGCCCCCTCACTGCCCTGTGATGTTTGTGTCATTTCATTTATTCAGACAAGCAGAAAGCACAAGGCATAGCTGGTGCAGCACCTTGGGATGATGAAACCCACAGTGCCCCTTGGGCAAACTACTTCTGGCTGCCAGTACATCTGTGCTCACTCCCAGAGCATCTGACCAAAACATCCCAAAGTCTTTGTGTTGGGAAACAATGTGCTTTCAAATGAAGTCACAGCTTATTAAGTGAACCCTAATAAAGCTGGTATATCATTAGGGCAGCTGGTGTATCATTAGGGCAAAACTTTACTGTAGCTGCACAGTTTTAACATTGATGGGGTCAACCTTGAGGATATTTAGTCTCTGCAACTATTCAGTCTTTGACCTCTCTCCACCCAGTTTTCTCCCTACATCCCACAATTCTCTGCTTCATAGAGATAAGTTATCAAACTAGCAGAAATCTTCAGCCCAGCTTGTCCATCGGCCCATGAGGGATGAGCAAGGGGCACCTCATGCATCTTCCCAAGCATTTGACTGTCCAAGGGACAGGTTCAGTGGTGCCTTTGTGGCAGCAGCAAGCCCAGGCCAGCTCTGTGTTTACAGATCTACATCCTCTTTGGGGAAGGATCTCCAAGGGCTAAATGTCATGATGAAGAATTATTTGGTATTCATCCAAAACCAAAACAAATCAGTCTCACTCAAGCCAGGACACCTCACCCTTGAATTCCCTCCAGGCAAGATCAGCAGCAGTTGACATAGTGTCATGCTTTATAAATGTCACATAAAAGGCCTGAAACAGCTTCTGCCTTCACCGATTATAAAGGACAAGGGTCTGTTGTGCTTTGGCTGCCTGTGGTACCCAAGCCAGGAGCTCACCAGGAGTCACTCCAGGTTGAAGTTGTCAGGAACCATCCCCTTGCTACTCTGAAAAGCACGTTTGCCCAAGCTGCTTGCCTTTGGAAAAGGCTGGTTTATTCATACCTGGAGAGCTGCAAAAACCAGCATTTAAAACTGATTCTCAAACAGGTGATGGGAGAAAGGAGAAAGAATTGGGATATTTTTAATCATGTACTGGCTGAAGAGCCCAAAAACGAGCACTAGAGCACCTGCAGCTTTAGGATATGCCTCCACAGTTGGTGTCTGAAGCAGGAAACCTGCAATCTGTCTGGGTAAGCAGGAACAGAACAGGAGCAAGCCAGGGAGGACCTACCGTAACCCACCCTGTGAAGGGACACCCCGTTTCCACCCACTGGAGAAGAACCCAGGAAAAAAAACCAGGATTTCTCTCCCAGCCTCAGGGATTTATCACACTACAACTCCTCAAGTCACCCAGTTGTGGTTTTTTCTTCCCCAATATCTTCCTGATACCTTAATATTCCTATTAAGGCTTTAAATCATTTCAGAAGCTACACAGGCTTTAACTACTACAGGTTTATGTACAGGTGGAAACAAAAGCCACACGTATGATACTGCATTACATAGGTATAAGCACAGTTACCTTGTGTAGATCATGCTCAAGCTACATGAATATATACATACACAGCCCCCTCGATACCTCTATATGCTAAAAGGCCCCCCCAAAAGTTATTGTAGAGTTTTATATTAAGACAAGCAATAGAGGTTCAGGGTTGCATGTGCACAATTTTAATACCATTGCTATTTTAATACCATTGCTATTGAGGGCCACAAGGATGATTAGAGGGCTGGAGCAGCTCCCCTACAGAGAGAGGCTGAGGGAGCTGGTCTGGTTCAGCCTGGAGAAGAGAAGGCTGTGGGGGGACCTCATTGCAGCCTGCCAGTCCCTGAAGGGAGCAGAGGAGCAGGAGGGGGAATCAGCTTGTTAAAAGGGCAGAGACTGGCAGGACAAGGAGGATGGGTTAAAGCTAAAGGAAGGAAGGTTTAAATTAGATATTAGGGGGAAGTTTTTTACAGAGAGAGTGGTGAGGTGCTGGAATGGGCTGCCCAGAGAGGTGGTGGGTGCCCCATCCCTGGGCGTGTTCAAGGCCGGGTTGGATGGGGCCCTGGGCAACCTTGTGTGGCTCCAGGCCTGGAGGTTGGTGGCCCTGCCTGTGGCAGGGGGGTTGGAACTCTCTGATCCTTGGGGTCCCTTCCCACCCAGGCCATTCTATGATTCTATGATTCTATTTACTTATTGTCTTAAAAAGTGGTGTGTGTTTTTATATGAAAAAAAATCACAGGGAAGTTTTGAAGTGGCTTTCTTGGGGTGGGGGTTAGAAACCAATCACAACGACATCCTTTGTATTTATAAATGCACATGACTCACTCAGGCATCTATGTTGAAGTGGTGGCTTTCTTTACAGTCATTTAATAGCTGAACACATTGATCATGAAGAAACAAGCCACTGTCATTGATATTCACACCGAGAAACCAGAGAGGTTTTACAAACTCTACTTCCACTTGTCATTCCTCCCAGCTCCAAACAGTGTGTACACATTCCATGGGACTGTTTGTTCCTGGGAAACGCAGCCCCAGCTCCACTTCATATAGCAGTTTGTCTCAAACAAACATTGTGTACTTACAAACAACATCTTAATTGACTAAATGAGGGAAGCGGAACATTGGCTCTGCACAACAGGCAGAGTATGTGTATTCTGTGTCTCCTGCCATGTTTCCAAACACAGGGAGAAGAATAAACATGTGAACACATCAACAAATCCTTTGGGCCAGAGAGGTGGTGGATGCCTCATCCCTGGGCGTGTTCAAGGCCGGGTTGGATGGGGCCCTGGGCAACCTTGTGTAGCTCCAGGCCTGGAGGTTGGTGGCCCTGCCTGTGGCAGGGGGGTTGGAGCTCTGTGACCCTCGGGGTCCCTTCCAACCCAGACCAGTCTGTGATTCTAGGATTCTCTCACCATACCCAGAAATTGTAAGTACCTCTCACATCTCCCATCAGAATTCACGGATGTTGCAATTAATTTTTGTTAAGGATTAACAGAAGATACAAAGCCACATTATTACGCAGTAAAACTAATTAAATTTCAACAGACTGGAAAATCATTTCAGATTTCCAGTACAAAAGAATGTTAATTCCCAAAGATGCCATTCTCAGCACTGACCTGACTCCTTTACACCAAAACAAGAGAGGGTAGGAGCAGGACCATCATAGACTTTTAAAGAGAAACTGGTGCTGAAGAGAAGACCCACCAGCTTCTTCCCTTCACCCAGCTCTCAATCCACCTCACTGCTCGCCCTTCCTGACCACGCTTCCTCAGTTTAGCCCCAAGGATGCTGTAGGAGATGGTGTCAAATGCTTCACTGAGGTCAAGGTAGACCGCATCTACTGCCCTACCATCATCTATCCAGCTGGTTATATCCTCAGAAAAGTGGCACCCACCAGGAGATATGGAACCTCCTCACTTCACTACACAGTGCCTCATTTTTCTCTTAACACCCCCCAATGCCCAGATTAATTACCCAGGGCTGACAGAACACCCTCTCAACTCACTCTACATGTACACGTATATAACACCCACTCCAACTGCTTTCCCACCCTGATATGTCAAACTTTCATATAACTTATTCATCAGTTCAGAATAGACCCTCCAAGAGCCTCTGTGTTTATGTTGAGGCACCAAAGCTGCTAAATCCCCAGGACTGTGCTGTCCAGCCCAGCAGCTATTTTGTCAGCGTACAGAACTACATGTGACGTACACAGCACAACAGCCAAAGCTCTATCTGCTCTTTCTGATCTTTTTGGAATGGAACAGGAGGTATTTTTCTTAAGTGCAAAGTGTTTAATATTGCAACAGCTGCTAAACTCATTAAGCCAGCCCAGACAATGATGGCATCATTATCATAATTCCATTTAAAGCACTTGCCTCTTCAGAGGACCAACACCATACAATCATTAGAACACTTTCCTGGCAGTCAGCACCCTTATTTGTTCTGAGGTTGAGAAGTGAATTGAAGCTACCTCGTTTGGGGTTTGGTTTTTTTTTTTTCATTAAAGTCTCAATTAGGAAAAACAACGAATTATTGAGGCTGCCACAACATTTCAGTGTCCCAGTGTTTCCACTGAGGACCACAGAAATTTCACTGGATTCCAAAAGCTGAGCAAATGGATCTCCTTGCTTGAGGACCAGCACCAGTATGAACTTTACTCATTGCCTCTGTCCTAGCTAGTATAAAATTCATGTATCTTATGACTCTATGCAGCAAGAGAACACTGGAATGGTTTATATAGAAAGCAAACCAAGCATCTGAGAAGTGATAATCCCTTGCCACACCTCAAACCTGCACGCCCACAGGAGGTTGAACATTCCCTAAAGCACAGCATGCAAAGGAAACAGACTGCAAAGCATCCCATAGGCAGCTCTGAGTGGAAGCACCAGGAATCCACCCCCTCCTGCTGCTGCCCTCACATCCCTCCCAGCACCCTCAGGGAAGAAGTTGCTGTGTAGGTGGTGAGAGACAAATCTTGTCTGACAGCAAGTTAATGCCACCCAAACCTGAAAACTGTCAAAGAACAGGCTGGTGGGCAGATATCCAGTATCAGCTGAACCTTGCATTCATTTCTGGGCTAAAAAGATGCTAAATAGCATTTCTTCCATTAAGGGCTGTGTGCTCACATTTTAAAGCTGACAGGTGAAGGATATAAAAAGGATAACTTCATGTCAATAGGATAAATGGCTTTCCACAAACCACTACCTTGCTCAACTACTCTCCATTTCCTGCAATTCACAGGCTAGAGAACAGGTTTTAAACCAAGACATGGAAATACTTTGTACCCAGGATTGTGTAATTAAGCTGGGGAAGGTCTGTGCCAGCACAGAGTGACCACCAGCCAGTAAGGACACTGACTGGGTCCACATCTCCCCCTTCCTGACACTCATTGTATGCAATCATCAGAAATGATGATCACTGTGATTTATTTTTTCCTTACTCTTGAAAATGCATACCAGGAGATCACTATCAGCTTGAAGTGAGTTCCTCAAGATTCCTGCAGCAGCGAATCCAGGAACAAGATGAACTGTATTAATACAAGATCTCCCAGTTTTCATTCTTCATTCCTCTCACACCAGAGTCAGGGCAAGAATACAGCTAGAGGTAACATGGCTCAAATCAGCTCACACAACCACAACCAGAAAAAGCTGTCCAGCTGCCCTACACACAACTCCAGCACACATTCTGTGAGTTGTAGGGATGCATGTGGGCAAAGGTTTTTTTAATAGCATCAGGAGCTAGAGCAAGTCTTTAATCACATTTACAGCCTTGCACTTCTCTGATTTCAGGCTGCTGGAGCTTGGATTCAGGCTGACATACAATAGCACCAGAGGAAATGCAATTAGTGTGCTGGCCAGGCACTGGGAGCAGCATGAGAGAAGAGTTAAGGAAGCAATGCAGGCCTAAAATCAGGAGAAAAGGCTAAGAAAAGAAAGAAAAACTGTTTGGAGAAGAAATTATCTGTACTGTTACAGTAAACAAGGATTTCCAATATTGCCAAAAGTTATAAATCCTCATTGGCAATGGAGCTGTGAGAGCATTTCCACAGAATTATGTTGCAGCTGCTGTGTCAGGGTCCTGCTTACTGCACACCAGAGAATCCAAAGGGGAGAGAGTCTCTGCCTTGAGCCAGAAGGTGGTTTGTGCTTTCTGCTGCAACAAACTCCTACTGCAGCTTTTCTGAGCTGGGGGATTCCTAATGCCTCCATCCTTTGCAGATTCCTGCAAGCCCAGTGAATCCCAGGCTCACACCTTCTTCCCCTCCACGCATCCTCTAACTGGGTTTTCCTCAACTGCTGCCTATTTTTTACAAACCTGGCATTTCTGAAATGCATTTGTTTCACCTGAAATTGGCCAAGGCACCCCAAATTTACAGGGGAAACTGTCAGAGAGGCTGCATATGATTACAAGAGATTCCTTTTCTTAGGAAACAAGGCTAAGATGTGCTGGGTTTTTTTCCTGGCAGTAGCAAGAATGTGTCATTTCAAGGAGAAGACGCAGAATTAATGATCAGAAAGCTTTGATATTCTACATTCTGGTTCTTTTCTTTCAGGGCTGCAAGTCTGGATAGCTTCAGACAGAGAAAGTGAAAACTGTGATAACGAGTAATCTGTCCTGGGTGTGCTGCCTCCTGCCTGTGCCAGCAGCCTGGGAGCATCTGCTGCCAGAGGAATTCTTTTATTTTTTTATTTTAATTCTTTTTTTTTTGTTGTTAGGAATCAGAATCCCTAAACTTCTTCCAAAATACACAAATCTCTACTTTGCACTGCTTCTCACTGAAAAGCCTTCCCCCCTCATCCCTGCATTCCAGCAATAAAATCAAGGTTGCAGTTATAGCAGGATTGTCAGCAGTAATCAAACACAGGCTACATCAAACCATCTTCAAACTTAAAGGAATCAAAGAAAAAAGCCTGCTTACTTCCCCAAACCCTCTAGTAAGATATTTTGGTACTAAAACATCATAAGGACAAAAGTTATACTAAAAGAAACTCTGGTGCCAGGGAGACATGGGAGTTTGTTTCCTCATTCATTATGAATAGATGAACATTTAGATAGCATCCACGATAGGCATCTGTGTCTGTAGCAACAGGGGGAGTTAAGGGACATGAGGAATTTCAGCAAAAATGATGTTTTATAAGATAAGGAATATGCACAGGGTACTTTACATGCTCAGGTAGGTGTTATTCCCACACCCCAGGGCTGCTGCTTGGTTTTGTCCTCATTAAACCAGGCTGAGTTAGCCTTTACCCAGAGCCTTTACTTAAGTTTCCCAGGGAAAAAGCATTGGCACCACAATGGCACACTGAGATTCAGGGCTTTCTGCACAGAAAAGGCATGGAGAACTTCTCCAGCTCCAGAGTGAAGCATTAGCTGGGTAACTCCTGCTGGCTTCTTCTCAAGATCCCTTCAGAACAAAGTGATTTTTAAAGATGTTTTTGCTACCCAAACACAAGTCCAAAACTAGTGGAAGAGAGAAAAGCAGATGAATTTAAAAGAAAGGAAAATAAAAAGAACTGCAGGCACAGATCCCTCTCCACAGGAACGAAAGGATGAGGGAATGAACAGCTCTGCACGCTGCGGTACATGGAGGAAATCACAGTGTCTTCAGGTATGAAAAGCAAAGCTGGCCCACTGCAAGTCCCACAGGCTGTTTGCACAAGTCTCAGGGCATTCAGAAAAGCAGAGTTTTGGCAAAGCATGTGCTTATTTGCTTTGGTATTTATAGTTCTTTTCTCTGGCCACAGAGAGAATCTCCTTGAGAGCAGCCCTGCTGAGGAGGACTTGGGGATGCTGGTGGATGAGGAACTTAACAGTGGCTCTTGCAGCTCGCAAGGCCAATGGGATCCTGGGCTCCATCAGCAGAGGGGTGGCAGCAGGGACAGGGAGGGGATTGTCCCTCTCTGCTCTGCCCTCCTGAAGCCCCATCTGGAGTCCTGTGTCCAGATCTGGGGCCCCCAATACAAGAAAGATGTGGAGCTGTTGGAGAGGGTTCAGAGGAGCCACAAAGATGATCAGAGGGCTGGAGCAGCTGCCCTACAGAGAGAGGCTGAGGGAGCTGGGCTGGTTCAGCCTGGAGAAGAGAAGGCTGTGGGGGGACCTCACTGCAGCCTGCCAGTCCCTGAAGGGAGCAGAGACACAGGAGGGGAATCAGCTTGTTAAAAGGGCAGATAATGTCAGGACAAGGGGAATGGATTAAAGTTGAAGGAGGGAAGGGTTAGATGAGATACTAGGGGGAAGTTCTTTACAGAGAGAGTGGTGAGGGGCTGGAACAGGCTGTCCAGAGAGGGGGTGGGTGCCCCATCCCTGGGGGTGTTCAAGGCCAGGTTGGATGGGGCCCTGGGCAACCTTGTGTAGCTCCAGGCCTGGAGGTTGGTAGCCCTGCCTTTGGCAGGGGGGTTGGAGGGTTGGAGCTCTGTGATCCTTGGGGTCCCTTCCAACCCAGACCAGTCTGGGATTCTTGCCCTAATGGCATCCTGTCTGAGCTCCTCAAACTGCAACATCAACACCCACTGATATCTCAGTCCTGTAGTTGGTGATAACAGCCGGATTTCCCCATTTCACAACCCTCCCTGTATCGCTTTAAGTTCAGGATGACTAATCCAAAATGCCTATTGAAATGAGGCATGTCTAAATGTCAGTGCTGCACATTTCCTGATGACAACCCTTTAAATTGGAGCTAGCCAAAATACAGGCTTTCAGGCTTAGTCAACTTCTATTTGTTCTCCTTAACTAGCACAAGAAAGGGGAAAAAAAAATACAGGAGGGGATGGGAGGCAGACAAGATAAAGCTACAGCTTCTTGCAATGTTTTAACTTTCCTAAAGAGAGTTTTCCTTTGAAATTTCAGTCCTAGTATCATTATTTCCTGCTAGCACATCAGAGCAAAGTGATGTCTAAATTAATTACCCTGAAAAATTCCCTCAGATGAAAATCTGTGTTCCTGCAAAATACTTTGCTATTTTTTTCTGAGCAAGCATTTCCTGTAAGAAAACAGTTTCTTCAGACAATTTTCAAACAGATTTTCAAGATCTTTCAAATTTGCCACCTAGAAACAAGAATGCAAAAACCTCTAGATGATTCTTTAATATTTGGGCATTGATACACACAGCCAAGCAGCACCATATACCAAACTTTGTGTCTTTATTGGTCCTGTCACTGTATTAAAAGCTGCTGTACAGTGAAAAGAATAATCCAGCAAGTCAGAAGTGTGAATTCAAAGTAAACTGAGTCAGATTTCTCACAAGAACAAAACTGTTAAGTCTACTCCTCCACTTATTAAAGATCAGATTAAAAACAATGATGTTGCAGTATAATTTCTGTCTTTACCCTCTCCATCTGATGAGTAAAGAGACAATTTAACACATTTCCCAGGAATCTCACTGCCTGGAATGGGAATACAAGAAGTCATTTTGAATCCTGGAGCTGATAAAAGAGAACATGTCCATCAAAAATGGTCTCTTAGGTCAGAGGGAGAACTGGATTGAAGAGATTATCAGTGCAATGGCAGGTTGAGCTTGTAGTATTCCCACTACAATAAGCAGTACTTTAAATAAGTAATTAGTGAGAACTGCATGTGTCACTTCAATTATTCCTACAATGCATGTTGTGCTGGAGAAAGTCTCTCTATAGTACATCCCAGTGAAGGGCCACTGAGCGTAAACTACAGTCTCCATTGGGGAACCACCTTGCCCCAGGCCCACCTTATGTCCTCAGGAGATCCGAGGACCTGGCCCAACCCAGCCCAAAGCCTGAAATTTAGTTCTTGGCCTCATCATAGGCTGGTCTGGGTTGGAAGGGACCCCAAGAATCAGAGTTCCAACCCCCTGCCACAGGCAGGGCCACCAACCTCCAGGCCTGGAGCCACACAAGGTTGCCCAGGGCCCCATCCAACCTGGCCTTGAACACCCCCAGACACGGGGCACCCACCCCCTCTCTGGGCAGCCTGTTCCAGCCCCTCACCACTCTTTCATTAAAGAACTTCCCCCTAATATCTAATTTAAACCTTCCTTCCTTCAGCTTTAACCCATCCCCTTGTCCTGCCATTATCTGCCCTTTAACAAGCTGATTGCCCTCCTGTTCCTCTGCTCCCTTCAGGGACTGGCAGGCTGCAGTGAGGTCCCCCCACAGCCTTCTCTTCTCCAGGCTGAACCAGCCCAGCTCCCTCAGCCTCTCTCTGTAGGGGAGCTGCTCCAGCCCTCTGATCATCTTCATAGCCTCCTCTGAACCCTCTCCAACAGTTCTACATGTTCCATCACAATAAATCCTTCCCAAAAAACCATCCCCACTTTGAAGATCATGTAACATTTCTTGACACTGATGTCTAGAAACATAACACCCAATATCAGCTTCCAAAATACCTATTTGAATTCCAAGCACAACACATGCCCAGTTGCACACAAGGACAGAAAATTTATATTAAAAAGAAATGTTCTAAGCAAATTAAAGATCATGAAGCTTTCAGATACATCAGTGGTGGTGACCGTACAGGGCACTGATTCACCCACCTATGTGCACCAATGGTAGTGCTGAGCTTTCTGCAGACCTTCAAAATAATTAACACAGGCTTTTATCCATGAAAAAGTGCATCAGATTTCTTTAAAAAATTAATGAGGAGCTATAAGCTAAAATGGATCACATTTCTCAGCAACTGGCACCCTCTTTTGCTGACAGGGAACAACATAATCAGTGCTAAGATTTTGTTTCTGAAACAAGGCTTCTATTGTCATCACATTTTGACTCACCAGCACGTAGTATCAGCCTGTAGTTGCCAGTTTTAATTTCCTCCTAGTGCAAACACATGGCCCTGTTCCAAGCCAAAACACTTGTCTACCAATGTAACACGTGAAGCATCATAAGCTTATATTTCAATTAAATAAATAGCCCAGATTCTCTGCTCTTGAGACCCACAAACAAAGCAATATCCCTGAGCCAAGTTCTTAATTTTATCACCCCAAACGATAAGGTAAAATTCAAAATGGTGATTTGAAAAAGAGGGTGACAAATGGAATTTGTAAGATACATGACAGGCAGAAGAAATATTAATCCAGAAGGCATCTGGGATGCTTACAAGCCTGCTGTATCACCACATGTATTTACATGATGCTGCCCCTTGTGCAACAATATTTCAGGTCCTCTATTTTGATAACAACAGAAAAACTACCCAAAATTCATCAGCCCAGAGGAACAAACTTGCAGCACCAGCTGCCAGCAGCGTTTCACTGCACTAATCAGGAATCAACACCAGTTCTCCATCAGAGGAACTCACAGTGCTAACAGGTTAACTTTTAAAACAATTGGCTAAATTACTAGAGATGATATACACCAACATGACCACCACAAAGGCCTGATCCCTCAAAGCCTGGTCTAATTACCACAGGCAGAGAGGAGACAGTCGGGATGGGCAAGATCGCCTCCCTGAAAAGAAAGGAGGGTCTGGGTTTCTGCATCAGTGAGATGCTCAAGTTGATTTTATACTTCCAGATATTACCTGCTGCATTTCCCACAACACTCAGGTGCCCTCTGCAAGGAGACAGGGGTCAGGAGCAGCTTTCACTCACCAGTGGCTGCTGCTCAGTGGGCTGCATTGGTTGGTGTGTTATCCTTTCTCTTCTGCCCCTTCTCCAGCATCACCAGCACAATGCCAGCCAGTGGGATGGCAACTTGGGAAGAGGTGCCTTGAGTTTTGGGAGATTTCTCACAGGCTACAATTAAAAATGGGTTGGTGTGAAGCTTTTTGCATGACCTAGAAGTTTAAAGTATCTAACAAGCCCCCTGGAAAGATTTCTGGTGTGCTGAGGCAGCTATTTCCCTCTTGGTGCTGCTAGGAGGCTTTTTGTGCTTTTAAGCTGCTGCTGGGCATGGGTTAGGAGGGAGCACAAGATCTGTACAAAAGAGAAAAGAGACTCTTTGGGTCTAACTTTGTACATCACGCATCAGTTTGTGGTCCTTGTTTGTCTCCAACTTGTACTGTGGGGCAGGGACAACAGGTTAAAGACAGGTTGATATCGTTGTAACTACACTCCAGGCTCTAGTCTGGCCTCTGGTGACACAGCCTATTTTCTCTCTCTCTGTATTGTTTTCTGCCAAACAAATAACGTCCCTGCAGTAGAGGAAACATTCGTGCTCATGTATCAAAAGGCTGTGCCTTGAGATGAAGGACTTTTCACACTGCTGTGCAACCCACAACTGCTCAGTGCCTACAGCTGCCTGGAAACATCACTCCAGCAACTCAGAAAGCTCATAAAATCAACCAAGCAAACAAAGAAAAAACCCTAAAACAACTCAAATGCATCAGTTAATATTCTTCCTAATGATTATACAAATCTGGAAAGATTTGGAAGGAAGAGCTTGTTAATCATACATGGGAGAGCTAAGAGATAATCCCAGAATCACAGGGGTTGGAAGGGAGCTCCAGAGCTCTTTGGGTCCAACCCCCCTGCCAGAGCAGCTCCCCAGCTCATATTGCACAGGTCGGTGTCCAGGCCAGGCTGGAATCTCTCCAGAGAAGGAGACTCCACACCCCCTGGGCAGCCTGTCCCAGGGTTCCCTCACCCTCACTGGGGAAAAGTTCTTCCCCAGGTTGGTGTGGAACTCCCTGTGCTCCAACTTGCAGCCATTGCCCCTTGTCCTGTCCCCACAGACACTGAGAAGGGGCTGGCCATTTCCCCCTGCATCCCATCCTTCAGATATTGATAAACATTAATAAGGTCCCCCCTGAGTCTTCTTCTCTCCAGGCTGAACAGCCCCAGCTCACTCAGCCTTTCCTCACAGGGGAGATGCTCCAGGCCCTTCATCATCTCTGTAGCTCTTCCCTGGACTCTCTCCAGGAGATCCCTGTCTTTTTTTATCCCAGGGAGCCCAGAACTGGACACAATACTCCTGCTGGCCACGTTCCTTTTAATGCACCCCAGAGGATTACCCCTTCAAAAAACCAAGAAAATTTAGATTTTCTTCACCCTTTTTTCTTTGCCCCTGTAAGTCTCTCTGAGAGTTCAAGCAGCTCAAGATGTAAACATTTTGTCCTCCAAGAAGGATGAAGTGATATGTAATCAGTAAAGGACTTTATCTTTACTGAAGATGGATTCTACCTATTGAATTTCAAAAGTTAAAAATCTATTCCACTGGAGAGCTGTACTCAGTCTGATTAAAGCCTCTTTCTCCCTCATTTAATGGTGCAGAGGGTAGAACAACAGCACTTGGAAAGGTCTGCAAGCTGCACATTTGTACTGGCTTTGCTGGGTTTGCAAAGCTGCCAAAACCAGGCCATTGTGTCTGAGGAGCAACATGGATGATGCTTGGAAATATATCCATTATATGTGAGCAAATAGCCCAGTTATTTGGGCATCAGCTGCACGGTGTTGGCTTGAACAGCACTGCTGTTTAAGGATGCAGTACTTCAGCATCACTTCAACATGCTGTCACCAAATCAACTCCAGAATCATTTGCTGTCTTCTGCAGGATCCCACCACGTCTCTGCACATCAGCCACATTAGGGTTTGACACAGGATCAGGACAGACCTGCACTCACACAGGAGCATCCTGCACGCTGGTCACTGAGCAGCACATCACGGACAGACATCCCTTGTGCTTGGGAAAGGAAAAGACTAGGAGCAAAAGAAGAGGTGAGTGGCCCTTTGTGTGCACAGTAGTGTTGTGAGGTGACAGGCATGCAAGAGACCACAAGACTCCTACAATTTGAGAAAGGATTTTGTGCCCCAAAAGGGTAGAGAGAGATTCCAGGGAGGAAGAGGAAGATGGGGAGCGCTGGAAGATGCCCCCAAGAGAGAAGAAGTGTTTCCTTAAGACTAAGGAAAGACTAAGGCTGTAATTTCTCTTACTTTCTAATCCTTCTCTCCCTATAACATTTTGGCTTTTAATTGGCTGTCTTGGATCTTGCTATTAGACCCCTGATCAAGGAGCCTTTTTGGAGAGAACTGGGGGATTCAGTAGCCTCACTTAATACAGGAGGAGCAATTCCCAAATGCTCTTCCAGGAGGGGGAAGTTAAAACACCACCAGCCATGTAATAAAGGCAACCTGCTACCAGCTCAGATTGGATTTGGTCTTCAGAGTGGACTCCGAGAGAGGTGAGATTGTTAGATCCTCTTAACAGCCTGTCTCCCTCTTGCCTTCAACACAAAACAAGAAGTAATTTAAAAATAATCCTTTTTCCTTTCCTTCCAGACCAAAATTCTGTCACGAAACGTTCTGAGTGTCACAGGACATCACAGCCCAACACGCTGGTTTCAGAGCTTTCCCTAACAGGCTTTCATGCCCCTTTGCAGTCAGCGTTCTGGAAACCTGCAGTGATGGAGAGATTGGCTCTGGAGAACCAAGGTCTAAAATTCTCTGATTCAGACCACCACAGAGCCATGTTACTTAATAACAAGCAACTGCAAACTACAGCTGGGCTGTCCAGGGGCAGTTTGCCACAAAACCTCAGCAAGCTTTTACCTAGCTTCCACTGTTCCTTCACTGCATTGAGAACCATTTTAAAACACTCATGTTTTACCATTTAAACATTAACTTTTCTAGGATTCAGAAGGTTGCAATAAGGCTCTAGTGCATGAAGCTTTCATATCTCAGGTAGAGAGAAAATAATTTTATGATTAATTAACTGCAGTTTGTAGTTAAAATTCAAAACTTACCAATTATCTTGAATTGTTTTACTCCAGTTTCAATGTTTCTACAGTATCACTATGACTTTCAAGCTACTAGACATTGGTTGAAGGTGGGAGTTTTTTTATGCCCAGACATTTTTCCTTCAGAAACTTGTGGGTTTAGTAAAATAAATGTTTTTATATGGAAAATACCATTTGAAAGGATACTAAAACTATATTTTAAAGATATTAACCTTCATGGAAAAAGGAACAAGCTTCTGTTTTTAATCTGAGAACATAAGCATTCCCTTGGGGAAAAGGGAAGAAACTTAAAAGGTAAAAAGGAAATCAAACCCAGAGAAGGAAAATGGAAAACTCAATACTTGCATTGCCAAAGTGGCATTGGAAATGTATAGCAAGCATGTTTTTGTTTAGAAACTGCCCCAGGAAGAGCACAAGGTGGAAGGGGTTGGTCTAAGTTTACACAGCAAGTCAGAGGATCAAAACCTGGGAATGCTCAGCTCCCACCCATACATAGCTTCCTTTCTCTGGCAAGAGGCACCAGAAGGAACCAGCTTCAGAAGAATAAAGGTTTGGAGCCAGGAGTGGTTTCTCTAACTCCCTGCAAGGCTGTTTCACATCAAAACTTGTAGCCACAGACCCTGTTGTGGTAGTGGGATCACACAGGTCCCCAAAGCTGCAAACACTCATTCCCTTGTGCAAGGTGGGAGAGAAATTTCAAGGCAGTTTTAAATGCCAAAACAGAAGATGAGGGGGTGAAGTGCAGCAATACCAGCCTTTAGCCTACCTAGGCTCCTCCATGTTCAGAAGTAGGAATACAGAAAGCTTTCAGACCTGAGCTGCAGTTTCTTCCTTCCCATTTTTTGAGGGCTCATTTATGCTGGCTATGATTATTGAGCTTGGTTCATGGAGAGTCAAGCCCTTGGCTCCACACTACACTGCATTTCTAAGATTGTTCATGGGAACAGTCTGCATCAAAGCACGGATGTACTTTGAAAAGCACCAGAATGCTAAACATCCCCATAGGCTGCCTTTGTTTATCATGTCTCCTGGGCTCTGGAACGTACTGGATAAGTCAACAAGAGAGCACATTACAAGCTACAACCTTTTCCTTTCAGCTCTGATATCTCTGTGGCATCTGCAACCCATATTCAGTCCTCCCTTGTTCCTACAGTCAAATCACAAGTGGGACAAGACAGATGTGTTCTTAAATACACCTAAACTAGCATTAAAATCCAACCTGGTGAGTTCAAAGTTGCTCCAGTGGGAATGAATCAGCCAGATTTCCTTAACCTGCAAGCCAGGCAATTAGGAGGTGGGGTTTTTTTGCTTGTACACAGTGAAACAGTAGAAGCAGTCAAGCACAACTGTTGGTGTGGTTTTTGCCTTGGAAAGAGCATCACAGTTCAATTTCTACATAATGATGACTCTTCCATTCATTGAAGCTCATTCATCCCACACAGCAGCACTGAGAATAGCTGTAAATCTTGGTACCTCTCCCAGAGATGACCACACTTACAAAAGAGTATGCTGAAGTGAAAGGATATGATATTTTTCCACTTTTTCTTAGGATTCCTTTCTGGCTCATCCCCTCCAGGACCACATTTCAACAAATCCAAGAATTTCTGACATTGCAATAGCTCATTTTCTAGCCCTGCTCTCAGGTTCCCTTTGAGGGTTTCATGACAACCTCTGTCCTCCTGGTTTTCCTTCTCCAGTTTCAGGAATTTTGAATGGAGGTGTTTAAATGGACAACTTTTGGAAGAGGGTGGAAGGGAAGAAAAGAAAGCAGACAGTTTCTGCTCTACCATTCTGCTTCATTCAGAGACACTTTGCAAGAGATAATGAATTTTGAGTATCAGCATGCCTGCATAATCCAGCCACCCACTATCAGGCTGCTTAGCACAAATTTGGCTATATTTTTCCCCATGCCAAACTGTTCCTGCAGCAGGCCCCTGACTTGGCAGAAATGCTGCTGCTATTCTGGCTGTGGAACACATTTAAGGGGAACACTTCGTTCCACTGTGTCAAATTTATTCTCAGCAAACTCTTCCTCCCTGCTCATGGCACTCCATACTCCAGGAAAAGCCACTGACACCAGAGCAACCTCATCCCATCCATCGTCCAGCTCCTTTGCCAACATCTTTTGTTGGGAGTCTTGAACAAGGGTCAGAGTCCCATGGATGGAAGCAGCAAGCCTGAAGTAACTCATCCCAGTGGGGAGCACAAACAGTGCTCTCTGCACGGGACTCATCTCATATGGAAGGGCAGGAGCCATTGTTAGAGGCTGATCTCCAGCCCAAATTTGGGTTTCTTTGCAGCTGGGACAAAGTCATGTTGTTTTTCTTGTGCCTCAGTTCTCTCTGTACACACCACACAAAATAAAACTGCCTGTGAAAGAGTCTGCTGAACAGAATTAATGTGGAGTTCCTTCTCCCTGCCCCCCCTTTTTGCAGCTCATCAGGCCTGGAGACTGCTGTAGCAACCTACTCTCCTCCTTGTCCAAGTACTCATCATCTCCATCAAGACACAGTGACTGAAAAGGCAGTGGGGTGTGTTTTGAAGCCACACCTCTGAAAGGGCCAGGATGTGCCATTGGTTTGTTTGGTTTGGGGGGGCTTGTTAAGTTTGTGAGAAGCATCCACCCCATTCCACCTAGGACTCAGTGAAGTTGCCCATTATTGCTGAAACAAAGCTAGGAGACAACAGCTTCAATATCTAAACACCAGATCACATTGCAGACCTTTAAAACAGCCAGAAAAGTACCACTACCATTACAGACACTGCTCCCAAACTCTCTCTCAGGAGACAAAAACCTGCCTTTAAATGGAAGAAACAGACATGCACTGCCACAGAAAGGAGAAACACAACATGTAATGTTATCAGTGCTTATATCTGGCTTTGCCTTAAAACCATTAACCTTTTGAAAGCTTGCTTTGTGGCTGAGCACTTTCTATTCCACATGATGTCCTTCTGACTAGAAAAGCACTCTCAACTGAATTTAGCCTAATGAGAGGAGTCTGTGACGACATCTAACATCATCCATTTAAAACCCAGCATAAGTACACTCCCCATACTCACTGATTTGCTTCAAGTTTGTCCTCTGCAGCAAATTTAATCCCAGGCCATTAGCCTTGGCTTTGGTGGGTTTATATTGTGCTCTGCTGCTCTCTGGGAAGTGGCTTGAGATCCACCAAGAGCTCCCACTGGAGAGCCGTGGGACAGTAATTAACTCTGGGTTAACATCAGCTGCAGTTACAAACCAACAAGTGGGGCAAAGGTTAAAGACTCCACAGCAATTCCCCAGATACATCCTCACAGAGACTGCCTTAAAGTAATCCACAGTAATTAATACATGTAATGAGCTGGCAGAACCTGCTACAGAATGATGCTTTGATGGGAGACAGGGGGACACTGCTGGCAGGGAGACACCTGCCTGCTCAAAGCCCATCAAAATACAACTATTTTACTACATCATCACTACATTTGCTGAGCTAGCCCAACAGCTCTAAGGCAAAAAACCTACTGAGGATGCAGAATTGTGTTTGGCCAACTATTTAACACCCCCATCATTGCTGCATCTGTATTACTCAGGTGAACGTTACACTTGTTGCTCCTGAGTCTACCATCCAGAGTGGGGTTTGTTCAGGGCTAAATTGAACTTTTAGAAAAATGGCTTTTTTTTTTTCCCCTTGTTAATATACACCAATAAATCTTGCCATTAGGAATAGGAAATTTTTATTTCTCTGTTGAGAAATAGCATGATTGGGAAAGAAAAATAACAACATCAAACAGAATTATCTTGCCTTGGTATTCCTAATTATTAAGGAGAAAAAAAAGAGATGCAGCAACTTGAAAGGAAGCACAGAGCCATTCTGGCAAACAAACATCTTGACTTGAAAAATTAGAATAATTACTAACACTCTCTTACCTTGTTGATGAAGTCTCAAGTGAGCTTCAGACCTAAATTGTCCTATAAATGCAGCACAGCTTGAGTTCAGAGAAGTGTCTTAGGAAAACACTTTGAGAAGTGCTTGAACTTAGTTCCCTTACCTGTCACTGAAGGTGATTTGGGTTGATTGGTTTCTGAATGAAACCAAGTGAACTGAAACCCATTTAAGGTATCACCAGCTCCAGTAATTAAAGGTAAAGATCCTGAAAAATCAGTGAGTGTGATTCCTCAAAGTGAGAATGAAGAAAATAAGAAGAGTGGGAAGTAAAACTAGTATTGGGATGGTTCTAGTATCTGGAACCCTTACATGGTGTAACAAGTGACTACAGAAATTACAGGCACTTAAAACAAAGCACAAATTGACATATTCTTAATTAATTTCAGCCCAGTCCTGGGTTGTATGGCAATTGGGGGCATTTCCAACAAAAGCAAATGCATCAGGGCTTAGTAACTACTGAAACTACATGAAAGAAGTATTAAAGTCATGTCAGATACACAACAGAAGCTGCAGGAAAACTCTTAATTCTGTCAGTAACCTTTGACTTGGGAGCTCAGAGAATTTGTTGCATAGGGAAGGTTTATTTTCTACATTATTTCTTAATTAATGAGAGAAAAATAAAAAAGAAAGAAAAGGGAGAATAATCAGGCAATCCAGCACAGGGACCCCCATGCTGGCTGTCTGCAGGACTCAGCCTAGGGAAGCTCTGGCTGAAGCCTGGGGTTAACCACATCTCTGATGGCCATCATCAGCTGTCATCCCTGCACACACCAGCCAGCCAAGAGGAGTGGGGAGACTCCTCTCCAGGGGGGTTGCAGCTGTTTGGGAGTTCTTGGGGTAGACACTAATGTTACCTCAGACCTTGTTACCCCATTCCTAATTGCACAGCATGCCAGTTCTTAATTACATCCCTCATCGCTCCTGCTCTTCCTCCTTGTGCCCTGGTCCCCAGTATCTCAGCTGGCTTTACCCTTTTTTTTTTGGGGGGGGAGGGGGAAGGTGGGACATGAGATGAGCACCAAGAGCCCAACACTGCAGATGCTCCCAGGCTGACTGGGGGAAGTTCCTGGGCAGGACTCCCAGCTCTAGTCCTGTCCTAGCCTTGGTGCAGGCAAAGACTTACTGGTATGTGATGGAGGTGTTCAGTGTGGTGGAGCCCAGTGTGAGGAAGCAGGCACAGGAGCAGGGGTACACATCCCAGACTGCAGGGATCCTGGCCTAATCCTGCATGGTCAAAACACCCCTTTGGTTAACCTGTTTATTCATGGAGGAAATGGCTTCCAAGGAAAAGGCAATCAAAAGCAAACACCCAAGATGGGAAAAGTCTGGGAAGGGCTGCAAAACAAAATCCAGACCTCATGGGAAGTGCCAAGCCATCTCAACCATCTTCCCTCCACCTGTAGCTACACTCCTTGCTGCCTCTCCACTTCCACAGGCGTGTTGTGCCACTGCCCTCTGCTACCCCAGGCATTCTTAGGCACAGGAGGACACACGTGCTGCCCTCAGTGAGCACAGCCACCACTCTAAGGTGGCCAGTGACATCTTCATCTTCACTTCAGTGCCCTGCCCCACTGCACGCTACAAGCCTTTGGGTTTGCTGATTATCAGCTTGCAGCAGGCAGCAGCCAGCATGTTCAGCTTTTCAGCTCAGACTTGTCCCCCTACCCAGGCCTAGAGCACCACTCTAAACTCACAGCAGAAACTTCCACCAGAGACAGAGCACACAAAAGCCTGTTTACCTCTCTGGCAGCAGCAACTTTGAAAGCCTCTTAAATCAGAAGTATCAAATGCTCTCAGCTCCATGTGGACTTTGATTCACTTCCACAGAGTTCCTGAAGCCTGCAGTCAAAGAGATGTAAGATACCCTGCCAGAGCCAGAAAGCTTCAAACTCCACAAAGAAAGATGAGTGGCTTTCAGCAGCATATCTGGATTGCCTGGATGGATAAAGCATGAGTAAACCCCTCTACCTTGCAGGGTAAAACTTAATGAATTTGTCCATATTCTGATGGTTGAGCCGTGTGCCAGCACAGTGTGAACAGCTGGAAGCATTAATGTGCAATAATGTTAAAGTAGTCAAATACATTCTAATGACTGTCACTCAGGCAGCAGTAGCTGTGTAATATGAATAAAGAGCACATTAAGTCTGTTCTAAATAATTGGCACTGTGTTTATATAGGACTAGGGTTGCATATTAAACCACACCTGATTTATTCTTCAGAAGCAATGAGTATTTACTACATCTGTGATAGCTGTATAGATTCAAGCCTCATTTTTTAAAATGATTAATTGGTATTTAATTAGCATGTATTGCCGTACTAGTTACATACATCCTAGTTGTGAATGCAAATATAATTCTAATAATTACATAACTAGCTATGCTTTCAAGAGCCTAATACATAATGCAGCACAGACAGCTTGCCTTGCCAGAGAAAAATAGCATGGAAAACATGTTTAAAAAATGGCTGAAATCCCCCTTTCTAAATGGATTTGGGTTTAAATCACAAACTCTTAGGCTTTCTAGTGCTCAAGGGCAAAATTTATGTGCCCTAGCCACTCTCAACCCCTGTTACACAACCCCACGAGCACTTCTGTCCCTGCAGTGTGTGCAAGGCCAGCAGGCAGCTGGTCAGTCCATACATCAAGCTGATCCCTTGAGGATCCAAGGTGGGATCCCTCATCTCAGTGCTCCTGTTGGCAGTTTCCAGGTGAGCACCTGCACCCTGTGGCAGGTCAGACCATCCAGGCTTCCTTAGGCTCTTTGCCATTCCTCTTGCTCCCCTCTGGCTCCTCATAACAGCAGCGGGAAGCTAAGATGTGGGATCCCACAGCAGATCTAGCTGTGACAGCAAATCACAAGAGGTTCCACAGATGACTAGCCTGAGCAGTGTGAACTACCACAAGTAGTAGGCTTCCCTGTCATCAGCAGCTGCTTTTTCAGCTGCTTTCTGTAATAGATCCTGAACCCCCATCCATGTGGAGGTTGTCTTATGAGCCTGAGCACAGAACAAGGAGCTGGGAGCTGCACAGGGATGCTGGAGGGCTGAGCTCTACATTTGGTTTACAGCTTGGGCCCTCTTTTGGTGCCTAAATCCCAGGGATTTACAATCAACTGTATGATCCTACACCTCTAAGTCCTTTAAAAAATAAGATACAGTATTTTAAAAGCACATTAGGCAGCTTGGAAAGACCTTTATACTGGCACCCTTCCTAGGAGCAGTGAAATTGCCTATTTGAGGACCATCACAGGGGCTGGAGGCGGCTCTTCCCTTCACAAAGATATGCCTTTGTCACACTGGTTGTAGAGCAGCTACTTCTTTCAAATGCTCAGTCAATACGTGAGGTTTGAGATGCATGTTTGAATCTCAGCCGAGCAGCAGCACTGTGACACCTCAAGGACTGCGTAGAGGTGTCCCCTTCAAACAGTGTGCTAGGACAAGTGCCAAACACGAGCCAGCATCTTGGCACTTCTCTGGGAGACAACTACCCTTAGAGTCTCCTTCCGTAGTTCAAAGTGGCAGTGGAGACAACATTCATCATTTTACCAGTATCTAAGAAAAGTCCCCAAACCTCACCCTGAATCACAGGGGTCCTGTCAGACACTCTCCTCAGCTCCACACTGCAAACAGGGAGATGCTTCTGAACAGGTTCAGAAGGGACAGGGAGCACTCTGTGTCTCTCATCAGAAGCCTACAAGAACAATTTCCATACCGTGGGCCACAGACATACAGCCTCCTCTCCACACCTCCGCTGTTAGGTGTGAGCTGGCAGCTCAGCGAGAGGAAGCAGGTACCACTGTCCTCAGTGCACCCCAAAGCATCCTCCAGCTGTTGTCAGCGAGGGCTGCATTTGTCAGCCTGACAAAAACAACCCCGAGCTGTGGCTTTTTCTCCGAGTTCAATGACTCCCCACGCAGAGCTTCCTCTCCCCCAGCAACGCTCCTGCAGCCCTTTATCCAGATCTCTCTGCTCTCCACCAAGAGGAACAAAAAGCCCGAAGCTATTCAGCTGCACTGACCAGGCTTTCCCTCCCCAGCCTCTGCCTGTGAGATGTTTATCTTTCATTTCTCCTGTTGAGCCCAGCGCAGGAAAACCCCACTGAAGATAAATCCCCTCTTTTTTAAACATTAAATTTTAATGGAAGTAGTTTTCAGTCGAAGATTTGCTGATCACTAACCACAAATAATAAAGCCCTTGGTTTATAAACAATTGTGCTTGTATTGCCTGGTCTCTCTTTTTGTCATGCCTCACTCTTTATCTTGTAGAGGTTCCTGAAGTGGGTTCAGTCAGTTGATGCTCAAAAGAACCATTTGATTGTGCTTGTTCAATGCAGCCACACATCTCTCTATCGGCACTGCCGGAGTGGTCCTGACAGTCATTGCCAAATGAATGCCCAACCATCATGAGAGTAGCACATGTACGGATGGAAGGATGGCAGAAGGTAGAAGAGTTCTTTATAGCTCCCCACCTGTCACCCAAATGGGAAAAAAAAAGAGGGTTTGCCTTGTTTTGGCATGGCTGCACGAATGGATCTGACTCTGCAAATACCAGCTTCACCTTGAAGACACATCCTTCACATCAAACCCCCCAGCCTGGGGAAGCGTGCATCAACAAAGCCTCTCTTCTGGAGATTCTGAGACAATAGCAGCACCCAGGACTAGCAACCCCCCACCTTTCCCAATCCCAGCTACAGTTTACATTTAAAGGAAGCATTAACATTGCATGTTTTGAGAGCACATGAGTATGAATTATTGCAGACAGTTAAAGCAAAGGCACGAATTCCCATCAGGAAGCAAGGAACAGTTTTGTGGCCATGGAGCTTTGTGGAGTGGGGAATATGCCCACTGCAACATGAGCAGATCATATGGCCCAGCAGATTTGGATGTTCTCTTTGCCGTATGTCACGTACTTCAGAGCTTTTGTGCAAACTGCCAGGAGACAAGAAAAACATACTATTGCAGGGGGGGAAATGAAATATTCCATTTTCTAGGCAAACTGTAGGGGCCAGAGTACTGGGCTGTCTTCAGTAATAAAAGTATTAGTGGTTTTGCATAAATATGCTGGTTTCGTCCCAGGCTGATTAGTAAAGAATTGTAAATGTACCTGGGTATCCACAGCCTGCAGGGAAAAGGGATGATCCTACTGGATAGTTCTTAAGTCTTTGGGTTTCTGAGCACTGATTGCCTGACTGCTTACAAGTTCCCATGAAATTAAGAAATGGGTCCAACCCCCTCCCCCCCTCCAATAAACAAACAGATCCCTGTGGTTCCTTTGTCACTGTTCCTCTCCCTGTGCTTCTGTTTATCCTCATCATCCACCAGCCAGCACGGTGACACGCAGGAGAGAGTCCCTGGGGAACAAACCTCTCCAGGTCAGCGTGACCGAGGAGCCGGCAGCAGCTGGTGGCACATGGTCACGCCATCATGCAGCTTCTCCAGGCCTGGTTGGAACAGCCCCCTCTGCCCGGGGAGCCCAGCTAGCAGCCCCTGGGGCCCAGACAGCCCGTCACTGCAGCAGCCCTGGGTGGGAGAATTGTAATTTCAGGACGGGAAGTAGAGCACATGGTGTAAATCCTCTGTTCCGTTCTGTCAAGGCTTTGAAAATCAAGTTTAACGGGGATCTAAAGAGAGACAAAGTCTGCTCCAAAGGCAATGGAAAAACTGGAACAAAGAGGACTTCGTTGCTCTTACTGAAGCCTATGTAAGTACCCACCCAGCTGGAGCTTTCACTGACTGAAATCCCCTTTCAGCAGCAACATCTGACAGTGATAGACTCTGACACATACCCTCGAATAATTAAGCCAGAGAAGCACTCGAATAAAAATATAATAAATGGTTCTCAGCTTCCCCAGAGCACTAAAATCCAGAGGCAAAAGTCAGCTTAGAGATAAAACTGGCAGCAGTAGGAGTCCCTGCCTGGTGCTGCCGGGCTGCTGTGTAGTCTCCTTTTCTGCATACAGACCTGCACAAAGCATCTCTCTGAGGAGTTTAGGAGGAAGAAATCTATAGGAGGAGGTAGATAACGAGGAGAGAAATGACTAAGCAGAGGCGAGTGGGACTGAGTCACACACACAGCTATCACCCTCACCCCAGAGCTCTGCCAGGAGTCAAAGCGCTACCACCGAGAGCTCTCGGCGCGGCTGTGCGATGCTCAGAGAGTGGTTACTGCTGGAAGAGGTTTAAATAATCCACCCTAAAAGGGATGCTGCGCTGCCAACCTCTCAGGCAGAATCACCACTCAGTTCAAACATCCCCAAAGCCAGACCCAGCTCTGGTCTGAACCTCTGCTCAGAGGGAGGGATACATGTCCTTGTTTGGGTTTTAATCACTAGCTGCCTCCAAATCCCATTGAAATCCAAGGAGAAGCTGGCTCAAGTGAGCCCTGACCCAGACACCAAGCACAGAGCATGACTGGTTTCTTTGGCAAAAGGGCGTCCACCTTTTTCTCACATCTGACAAGAATTTTTATATAATTCTTATAAAACTGAGATGAAAAAACATCCATTTTCCCACTAACCATTGGTAGAGTGGGAATTCCCCTCTGCACCGCGCAGGATGCACTATCCCAGCAGCATCCAGCTGCTCCCCACCTGCTCCTCTTGCTGTTGCTCCAACAAGATGCAGACCTGAAGGTAAATTCCTCCCTGTGGACAGAGGAACATTACAGAAGCTGGGAAATAAAAGAGAATTTCCAGTGTCTGAAGCCCTTTGTTAAGAAGAGGTTGAGGTGCGGTGATGAAAGCTTACCGTAGGTTTTGCATGCACCTTGGAGTTTAGAGTGTAGAAAAGGATGATCTGCCCTTTGGGGAGACATTTGCGAGTACAAATGCTATGATTTTTTTCATCAGGGGTGTTTAATGGGACTAAAAGCCTCCTTACCTTGAACAAAACCAAATCAAGTACCAAAAGCAACACTGCACTGAGCCCGTGACTTCCAGGGCTTCTTCAGCTACACAAAAGGCAACTCAGATTGCCAAACCAAACCACCGTTGTCCCCAGCAATGCCCTCCACTCTCCAGGTCAGATCTCTGCTAGCTGTTTGGCACCATCCCTGCAGTGCACAGGGCTGCACAGATGCTGTGTTGTACAATGACACAGAACCTCTCCATGAGCCTGTGATGTCTCCTTTGTACTCACCTACGTGGGGTAGGAGAAGGATGTTCCAGTGTCTTTTAGCTGGAGGGAGGCAAAGTTCAAATCTCAGGGAAAGAGTGCTTAGAGGTTCCACAGGAAATGAGTTGGGCTTATTAACATCTATTGTTTTCCATGATAAAACGATCTTCTCTCAAATGCCATAACAGAAGGAGAAGATCTTAAAAACCCTGCCAGAACACTGGCTGCTCGAAGGCACTCTCAGAGTGCACAATCTAAATCTAGTGCAGAAACCAAGGACAAAGCCTTTGATCTCCTGCCTTTCCTCGTGCTCTGCTGTAGCCTCTGCCAGGTGCAATCTTCAGTGCGGAAGATCTCAGGCTTACTGCAGCACTCTGAAGCAGCTCTGACGGCTTTGGGTGTACAAGAGGTGAGAAGCAGATTTCTCTGATCTCAAATCTACTGTGTGGTCGCCTTCAATTACATGGAATTGGACTCAGCACCCCTGGGAGTGCCTCCCAAAGGCAGCCAGCACCACCGGCTTGATTCTCCACGGGTTCAAACCCATG
Source organism: Zapornia atra (assembly GCA_013400835.1). Lineage (NCBI taxonomy): Eukaryota > Metazoa > Chordata > Aves > Gruiformes > Rallidae > Zapornia > Zapornia atra. The sequence goes on along the minus strand of VZTU01025533.1, from coordinate 120,439 downwards.
CAGCACCTCAGAGCATACACTGGCAGTGGTGACTCTACTCCTCACTCCTGGCAGCAGGAAGGAGAGAGCAAAGCACTTGCTCATGCACACTGTGATTAAGAGGTACAAAAGCAAGTCCCTCCTCTGTTCCTCATATCTGGGAGGGCTGTTAAAAACCCACTCAATTACATTCCTGAAGTAATGCTGCCTGAAACCTGTTACAAATACGTCTTTAGATATCCTGGAGAGGGTTTGGGCTCTCTCCAGACACTCCTCCAGCACTAGGACACTTGTCTCAAACACCCGAGTTGGGGGAGAGAGCTCTAACTTTGAATTGAAGGAGATCTGTAAATATAAATTTAAGGGCATCTTCACCTGTCTAAGGCAGATGTAAACACAAGCATTTAAGACAAGCTTTCAAAAGTGTCATAGAATCATAGAATGGCATGGGTTGGAAGGGACCGCAAGGATCACAGAGTTCCAAACCCCCTGCCACAGGCAGGGCCACCAACCTCCAGGCCTGGAGCTACACAAGGTTGCCCAGGGCCCCATCCAACCTGGCCTTGAACACCCCCAGGGATGGGGCACCCACCACCTCTCTGGGCAGCCTGTTCCAGACCCTCACCACTCCCTCCATAAAAAACTTCCCCCTAAGATCTAATTTAAACCTGTCAGATCAAATTTGCTTTAGCTTAGAGCTTTGCAGGTCAGGAGTGCCTGAGCTGAGCTCAGCGGGTTACGCTGTGCACGGTCCCTGGTTTTAAACAACCCTTTGCACCTGAGCCACCAGTCTGGCACAGAAACAGCTTCAAAGACAGGTGGAGACCTTCACATTTACTGCAGAGCATAAATATTGTGCCAATGAGATGCAGTTGCCAACTGCAGAGAGTACCTACTCGTGTATTTGCAACCTGAGGAAAGGTTCTGTAGGGCACATGCTATTGAGTTAAGCAATGCAGCCAAATCCCTCTCTGGGCATCCCAGGGGATATGATGCTGCAGTTGCTTTTGATACCTCGTTGTCATCCACTTCCACTACAACATTACATTCCACTTACAGGCTCTAAACCAACAGATGACAACTTTGAGCCTCTGAGTTTAGGATTAAGAAATTAATGTCTGGATCTCATCTGACAGCACGTGTTTGGGATGTTATAAACCTCACCCTTGGGCTTCTCCAGAGCTGCCTCAACCTCAGCCCTTCTCACATGGATGCCGTATCGAGACCCCTCTGAACTTGGCAAAAGCTAACTACTTTCCTGATGCTTGGCCAAGTGATCAGTTAAGTCTTTTCACTTCCTGCTGGGTAGGAATCCGATGGGAAAAGCAGCAGCCGCGTGGTGATGGGGCACAGGAACAGCACATGGAACAGCGGCGCTTGCCCGGCCAGCCAGAATTAGTACAAGCAAAAGCAATCCCACCCAAAGGCTGGAGATGCCCACCCCAGCAGCAATACACTCAGAGAAGGAGGCAAAGTTGGCATTTCACATGTTCCACCACAAAATTGACTCTCAACAGCAAAGCTCCACTAGGATGGTGCTTCAGGAGGACATCAACTTGCAGTGCCATCCCCTAAGAGGGAGCCTCTGCTTCCAACCACCCACTGCCTCCCTCCTTCCCCACCAGCAGAAGTCTGGAAGCCGTTACAGCTGAACAGAGCAGTGCCAAATTGAACCTTTCAATTTGCCAAGGCTACAGCTTTCAGCTGCCCACCATATATACACGCTCTGACCCTCCTAACCAAACAACCAGCTATTCACTGAGTAAACCCAGGGGTGTCTAAAGAAGACATTGGACGTGGCTACTCAAACAGCCCTCATCACGTAGACTGCTATTATCTACTTCCTGAGCAGCAGATGATTTTTGTTGGAAAATTCTAAAATTAGGCACTAAGCACCTGAAAAAATTTCCAATTCAAACCAGACAATGAAAAGCCCAATGGAGCTGAGGTTTAAGATGGCTGGGAATGTTTTCCTGCATTAGCACAAATGCCTCGTGAGGGGAAATTTTGCACATTAAGTACATTATTAATCATTTTCAAATCAATACTTTTTAGGATATTACAAGAAAAAAAAACACGTGGGGATTAACAGATTTTGAGGTACATAAAAGACAATTTGATCCTTGATGACTTGGTTTTGTTACACTATGTCCCCAAGGACTTATTCTGACAGTAATTCAGCACTGAGCTCCATATTTCTATTTGATTAAAATACATCTTCCAGAAAGGCACTTGCAGTCCCTACTCAGACATCTGGAGAAATGGAAAATTCACCACTTCTGGGAGCTTGTCACCCACACTGCTAAAAAATGGGTATCTTGTGTACACACACAAATGGGAAACATCTCTATTCCAGACTCCTATATCCATCCCCTTCCTAATTCTGATTGATCACAGTTGTCATATGCTCCGGGCCCAATTCCACCAGGCATCGAGGGCTATGTCAGTTCTTGTGGGTGCAGAAGGCTGGGTGCATGGCAAGAGCAGAGCATCAGAGGAGACAAGTGCCTCTTGTGCAGAGAACAGGCTTTGCTCTGCTGCCGAACGACTTCAGGCAGGAAACTATTTCTTAAGAGTTTAATAGGAGCAAGTTCCCATGGATACATGTGAGTATCCTACATGTGTAAGAAAACAAGTGTCTCGGGGACTCACTAATGCTTAGCATTGCTCAATTAAATATTCTTCTACTGGAAGGAAAAAAAGGGAAGTAGAAATTTTACTAATCAGATGAAGTATTTCTTAAGGCACGACTCTGCTTCTCTCTTGTGTGACACACCCCCCCCCCCCCCAAAACAAATCAGGTAACATGGCAAAAAACAAAATACCTATCCTGTTCTCTTTTGGCACTCCATCCTGGCCAGGAAACAAAACTGCAGGGAGAACAGCTTCAAAACAAAAAGGAGATGGGGCTCCAAAAAAGTTGCGTGCAACCTAATTCCCAGCGATGATCTATTTATGCCAAAGCCGGATCTCACTCGGAGTCTGTGGCAGTCAATCCCCTCGACTGCCATGCAGGCAGGATTTGGCCCCAGTAAAGTATCTGCCTGCATTCCCAGCTGCTGGGTCCAGCTGCCGCAGAGGAATGCAGGGCTGCCGAGGGCGCTGGCATGGGATGGAGTCCAAACTTCCAGTGAAAAGTAAAAAAAAAAACAACCCTCCATCTCAGCGCCTGGATGTAAACTTTGAGGTGTGATAGCTGAACCTGATAAAGCAAACCCCTGCCTGACCATAATTCAATGGAGATTCTTCTCCCTCAGCAGCGTTCGAATCGTGTTTGAACGGGCTGCTTTATTGAGTAGAGCTTGAAGCAGCTGGAGAGCTTTGGGAAGAGACCCGTGTGTTCAGGAGCAGCACGGGGTAGGAAAGCAGAGTTAGATGTGTGTGCGTGCTCACTCTGCAGCAAATTACAACAGAGGATTCAATACAGTGTCTTTAGAGGGCTGAATCCTGCTCCTACCAGCCAACAAGAGTTTCACCACTCCGTAGCATGCCACAGAGAATTAGTATTGGGGGGTTGGACCCGATGATCTCTTGAGGTCCCTTCCAACCCCTGCGATTCTGTAAGGTGACAGTTTGCACTTTGCAGAGGGATTAAAACAAGCAAATAAACACATCACAGTCATTTTAGCACTCTGGATGCAAGCAGAAGTGTCTGAAGGCATAGAAGGCAGTTAATTCCAACTCAAATCAATGGTAGGTGGAGAAGCGCAGCACTCCTGCACCCCTGGAAAGCTGCCCATTGGCTACGGACTGCCCTAATCTGGGTTTTCTCTAAAATCAGATGGAAACATAAGGCTCTCACTGGTTTTGCAACTGCCCCCAGATTTCCCATCCGTGGGGAAAAGTTGCCCCTGTAAAACTTCACCCTCTTCAGGTGAATCAGCTGTCACCAAGGCTCAGATTTCAACCTGACAGAACAGCCGCCGCGCTAGTCAGAGCACAGCGCAAAATATTTCCACGAGAAAAAAAAGAGAAAAGA
>VZTU01025533.1:52995-115827 GCA_013400835.1 Zapornia atra | reverse complement strand
CGGCGGCGGTCCCCCCGGGGGCGGCCCCCTGCTCATCCCTTCGGCCTTCGGGACGGTGCTGTCGGTGATGTACGTGGCCGGGGTGGCGGGCAACGTCTACACGCTGGTGGTGATGTGCCACTCGGCGCGCTGCGCCGCCCCCATGTACAGCTCCATCGTCAGCCTGGCCCTGGCCGACCTGCTCTACCTCTCCACCATCCCTTTCATCGTCTGTACCTACCTGGCCCAGGACTGGTACTTCGGGGACCTGGGGTGCCGCATCCTGCTCAGCCTGGACCTGCTCACCATGCACGCCAGCATCTTCACCCTCACCCTCATGTGCACCGAGCGCTACCTGGCCGTCACCCGGCCCCTGGACACCCTGAAGCGGTCGCGCGGCTACAGAAAGGTCACGGCCGGGGCCGTCTGGTCGGTCTCGTTGCTCCTTACTCTGCCCATGATGCTGATGGTCACCCTGACCGAGGGGGGCAAGGCAGAGGGCAAGGTGAAGAGGATGTGTGCGCCCACCTGGAGCGTGGACGCCTACCGGACCTACCTGACGGTGCTCTTCAGCACTAGCATCATGGCCCCGGGAATCATCATTGGCTTCCTCTACACACGCCTGGCCAGGACCTACCTGGAGTCCCAGAGGAACCCCCCCCACAAGGAGAAGAGCAAGAGATCCCCCCGGCAGAAGGTCCTCATCATGATTTTCAGCATCGTGCTGGTCTTCTGGGCCTGCTTCCTGCCGTTCTGGATCTGGCAGCTGGTGCGACTCTACAGCAGCTCCCTGCAGCTCACCACCCAAACCCAAAAGTGCATTAACTACCTGGTGACCTGCCTGACCTACAGCAACAGCTGCATCAACCCCTTCCTCTACACCCTGCTCACCAAAAACTACCGGGAATACCTGCGCAACAGGCACCGCAACTTCTACAGGTTCACATCCTCCTTTCGCAAGAGGGGCTCCAACCTCCAGTGCTCCTGGGGACGGTCCATGTCCTCCAGCAACCAGTACGACTACAGCTCTGAGGCTCTGGGCATGGCCACGCTGAAGGACAAGTGAGGAAGAGGAGGCGCTCCGGAGATACCAGGACCAGCAGAGCGTCTGGCCAAGGTAGGGCTTTGGGACCCCTTAGCCCTGCAGGGTCCTAAAAACTTATTTTTTAGTGGTCACTCTAGTTAGGGGCAAGAAATTGCCTGAACCCAAGGACTGTGAGATGTGTTTGAATTTCCATCTGGCTTAGAGCTGTCAGGAGGGTCCTGCGTGGAGCCAGCAGGCAGCTAGGACAAACCTTTCTGGGTTTTGGGTGCAGAAGATGAGGTGGATGCTTTGTTCGGTTCTGCCACAAACTCTTTCCACCCTTTGCTGAGTTTTGCCCAGCTCCAGCTCTGCACCATGTCTCCTGTGTGGTTTTTCTGTGCTCTCCTCAGGCTGCAGCTGGGTCAGGTCGGCAGAAGTCTGAAATTGTCCTGGTATTGCTCAGTTTAGCTGCGAGCCCAATATATTACCCTTGTCTGTTTCTAGAGTGTGGAAAGAGACCTTTAAGCCCCTTTTCCTATTTCCTGTTACATTATTGTTGCCCTATGGTTTCATCAAGCTTAAAGTCTCTATTTTAAAATTCATTGCAGCAGCACTTCGAAATCTGAGCATTCAAAACCCACAAGGTAAGCTGTCAGAAACCACAGGATTACCTAAAAAAACCCCACCTTGTAATTTTTTAAGGTCTCTACCTAAGGTGATTTGAATTTGCCACTGATTTTTTTTTTTTTTTTTTTAAGTTGGTCGTTTTCTCACCAGTCACCAGGGCTTGAAAAACTGAAAATTTACCTGGGAAATAAAAATGTCTTATAATCCTCTTGATCAAAGACCTGAGGCTCTAAGAAAAAATGACTGAAACCTGTATCATGAGACTCATCATGAAAGAGACATATTTATTTGTGACATTTCAGCAAAAGCATTTTGCCTCCATGTGTTTTACTGATTTTCTCCCCACTAAACATCTCATAGTAAACCTTCACCACAGGTATTAGAGATGCCTTTAAGCATCTAAACAATTGTAAAAACCTCAGTTTATAAAATAAATGCTGATTAAAAAGTAGATCATCATCAGGTTTCCCCTTGCATGGTCTCTTCACCCAGACTGGGAGGGGGAGTTATTTACCAGGGGGGAGGCTGCTGTACTCAGCTGTTCCCTGAACAAGTCAAGGAATGGAGCTGGGGTCCATACTCCCCTTTCCTGCTCTGGGACAGATGCTGCAGATCAGTAAAGCATGGTACAAGTTATGAGCAGGCAGCAATGCCCAGGGACTTCTGAAACAGCAGGGAGTTCTGAAGGAACAGTCTCTTCCACTTTCCTAAGGCACACCCTGACCCCCATCCACTCCAGAGGAGTCCCACTCCAGCCCTGCAGCAATACTGGGTTCCTGCATCCTTGGGTGATCCTCTCATGTCCCATGCCAAACTTTAGGGTATGTTTGTGCTAAAGAAGAGATGCAGAGAGCCGACACCGCAGCCAAGGGTTGGGAGCAGAGAACACTGACAGGAACATGCTGGATTTTATGCACTTGACAGCAGAAAAATACAGCCTTTGGGGCACATGTTGGATGAAGACCAGGGAAACACGTTCCTGCTCCAGGAATCGGGCGTTCTTCTTACAGATACAGTTGTTGGGGAACTTTTTAGGGAGGGGGAAGTAAGTTAACTCCCCTTAAAACTGCTTGTACTGCAGGACTGTCCTCAAAACACTGGTGACCTCTTTGTCACGTCCCAGTGTTCTGCAGACTACCAGACTGGGCAGCATAAATAGAAATTAGGGGCACTAACACCCAGTTTGTGTTGGGAGTTGGCAGGGAATTCTTCAACAGTTTTTAGAAACAACTTTTCAGGAGCTAAGTTATTTTTTAATCCTTCATTCTGAAGTCATTGTTCCTTTTCCTTTGCTTCCCGTTTCCAAGGCTGGAAGTCACTCCCATATAAGAATAGCAAAGATAAGACTTAACTCCAGAGGTGGTGTGGGAAGGCTGGAGAACGTGCGTCAGTCTGTGAGGTGTGCTGGGCTGTCCTGCTCCTGGGAAGCCTAATGGTGTGGCTGGACAGACATCCTGGCAGAGCCAAGCATGGCCACATCCCTTCCGGGTGTTACGTGTGTTATTTGCCCACCTCTGAGGAAAAAAATTAATTCCTTATGGCTACAGAAAGAAAAACTCACCCTGCTTTGGGTCATAGAATCACAGGACACTTTGGGTTGGAAGGGACGGCAAAGATCATCTAGTTCCAACCCCCTGCCATGGGCAGGGACACCCTCCACTAGACCAGGTTGCCCAAAGCCTCATCCAGCCTGGCCTTAAATGCCTCCAGGGATGGGGCTTCCACAGCCTCTCTGGGCACCCTGGGCCAGGACCACACCACCCTCAGAGTAAAGAATTTCTTCCTAACAACTTCCTAACCCTGCCCTCTTCCAGCTCGAAGCCACTGCCCCTTGTCCTGTCCCTGCACTCCCTGGTGCACAGCCCCTCTCCCACGTTCCTGTAGGACCCCTTGGAATATTGCTAGGCCACAGTTAGATCTCCCTGGAGCCTTCTCTTGTCCAGGCTGAACCAGCCCAACCCTCTCAGCCTGTCTTCATAGGAGAGATGCTCCAGGCCCTTGATCATCTTCATGGCCTCCTCTGGACTCGCTCCAACAGCTCCACGTCTTTCCTGTACCCAGCACCCCAGAACTGAACACAACACTCCAGATGGGGTCTCACCAGAGCAGAGCAGAGGGGCAGAATCCCCTCCTTCGACCTCCTGGCAGGTCTTGATGCAGCCCAGGACACGGTTGGCCTTCTGAGCTGTTAGGTCCTGACCTGACACCATATGGATTCATCTTGATTTCCACTGCTTGGCCTGAGAAGGTTGTTAGAAGGCCACTCACCCACCACAGCGTTCCAAGGCTGCTGTAGGTGGTTCCCACGCATTAAATAGTTGCAAGGCATTGTGTATATGATCAAGAGATATGTGAAGGGGAGCAGGTGATGGAAGAGGTGCATGGGTATCAACAAGAGCATTAGGGAATACACTTGCTGTTTTAAAAAAAAATTAAAACCCTAAAGCCAAGCAGTGTAAACACAGAGCTGGAAGTGAGAAGGGGAAGCTGAAAAGGTGTTGTGCCTAGAAAAAAAGGGATGAAAATGCAGAGCAGATGAAATCTACGTTGTAACCTTCTCACAGCCTGTCCCAGGGTGAGGGAGCCCTGGGTCAGGCTGCCCAGGGGGGTGTGGAGTCTCCATCTCTGGAGATATTCTAGACCCATCTGGACACCGACCTGTGTGCCCTGTCCTAGAGACCCTGCTTTGGCAGGGGGTTGGACCCCATGATCTCTGTGGGGATAAGAGAAGAGTAGGGTTTGATTTGGGGTACGCTTCCTGAGACGTCCTGTCAGTCCCCAGAAGGAATTCTGTTACTCTGCTCTGCATCATGAACGGTGCGTGGGGGATGTGCTTTCTGTGCCACTCTGTCAGAGCGCTGGACAGCAAGGGGTGGTGGTGCAGCACTGGACAGCAAGGGGTGGTGGTGCAGCATCCTGATGAAATGCAAAATACTGGATGTTGTCACTCACTGGGTTTCTCACCCAGTCTGTGCTTTGTCCCACTCCCATCCCAGCACGGCTCCCCTCTCCCATCGGGCTCTGATAAACCGTACAGGGTTACTTTAATGAGAGAACCAGTAAATATGAACACACCCACAAAGCCTGTCATGGGGGCAGAGGAGAGCCTGTTTAACGTGCAAAGCTGGCCAGCAATCAGAAGGAGCTGCTGTGGGTGATGAATGACAGTTCTCCAGCAGCGCAGGAAGCACGACACGGTGCAGACCTCTGCAAACACAACTCCTCAGGAGCCTCTCGTACTCCTGGGGATCAGAGTGCAATTTAAAAGATGAATTACATAAACAACATCCCTCTTATTGTCCCATCGGACCAGTTCAACTGCCAAAAGTCAGCAGGCTTGACCCATTTCATAAATATATCCCACAAGAGCAGATGCTTTAACGGAGTGCCTCTTGGCTGTGACTGGGCAAGCCTTCGCTTTTCTGGGTGTCCTCCTGTTCTGGAATTGAAGAGACAGTCTTCACATATCTTCCTTTAACAACAAAAGCAAATGAACTGGGTAGTTAGCTTTGGAAGGGGTGGTGCTGCTAGAGCAGAGAGTCCTGTCCAGGGCTGACCCAACCTTTAAGTTTCCCCTGAGGGTTGGCTTCGTCTGTGGCTGACCCAGAGTATTTAAGGGAGAGTGTTGGTTTGGGTTTGGCGGGGTCTTGGTATTCATAGACCCACAGACTGGTTTGGATGGGAAGGGGCCTCTAATTCCCTCCAGTGCCACCCCATGCCATGGGTAGGGACACCCCTCACCAGCCCAGGGTGCCCAAAGCCCCATCCGACCCGGCCTTGAACCCTGCCAGGGATCCAGGGGCAGCTACAGCTTCTCTGGGTACATCTCCCTGTGTGCAGGCCACACAAAACTTCTCTAAAGCCCCTTGAGCTGTTCTCTATGTGTGGAAGAGATTAAACCCTCCTCTTTTCTCCACAGCCACAGAGACCTTCAAAGTTACTGAAAACTGAGATAGACACATAACCAGAATCCAGAAGACAGGACTTCACAGGCTCTGCATTATCTCTCCACTTTGGGTAAATCTAAAGCATCTCAGGCCAGGGCTGGAGTAACAACAGGGAAGTCAGTCCAGCTACAAGGCAGCAAAATGTGGTGATTTCCTTCAAAACAATTTTACTTTGGCTATTCTCCTACATTCCAAGCAGTGTGCACCCTGGGCTCATTTCTCCTACCCAAATCATAGTAATCCTAGGGTGTTTAATGTGGGTGGGTTTCTTTATTACAACTGAAATTTCACTGCAGGTTGAGTGGCACAGCAAGTTCTTCAGCGAAATGGGAAAGGGAAATTTGAGAGAAAGCAATGGCATTTTGTATTGTTGGGGCAGAGGTTGTCCCTGCAAAACTCCATGCATGCTTTACAAGAAAGAAAATAGTTTAATCACTAGAAAATCTTTTCCAATATGCCTCAGGGGTATTAGAAAAAAACCACCACTAACCCAGACAGTGAAAGAAATGCAGTTTCATCCTGAGTGCCCTTTCCTTCCTTTAATCTAGGGTAGGATCTACTGCAGCAACAGCAATTCTTCTCCTTTCACTTGAAAGAAGAAAACGCTGGTTCTTTGTGGGACAACTGAGACTGGTTGTTGTCCCCAGGCACAGGAGAATCCATTTGAACCTTACTGAATTTTTGAAGACTTTACCTTCAATCACATATTTTTTATCATCCTTCTCCTCACTCTTTAAAACCAGATTTGCAATAAATGCTGGGAAGGGCCACATTACAATTTAATCACCAGGGTGAGCAAATCATTAACATTTTAACTCCCTATTTTAGCAGCCAGTTTTGGTGCTTAGTGGGTGATTGAATACCAGGCAAGCCAGTGAAACTGAGATGATTTCAGGAGTGCTTTGTGCCTTGCATGGTACAAACCACACGGCCTGCTGCCTGGTTGCATTAACTGAGGAGAAGGGGCATGAGGTCCCTTCCAACCCCTATGATTCTGTGATTCTGTGAAGTATCTTAAGTATGGGATGCAGGGGGAATGGCCAGCCCCTTTTCAGTGTCTGTGGGGACAGGACAAGGGGCAATGGCTGCAAGTTGGAGCATAGGAAGTTCTGCACCAACATGGGGAAGAACTTGTCCCCAGTGAGGGTGAGGGAGCCCTGGGACAGGCTGCCCAGGGGTTGTGGAGTCTCCTTCTCTGGAGAGATTCCAGACCTGTCTGGATGTCAACCTGTGTGCCCTGTCCTAGGGACTCTGCTTTGGCAGGGGGGTTGGACCCCATGATCTCTCGAGGTCCCTTCCAACCCCTATGATCCTATGATTCCTGTGATGTTCATCATCTGTTCCCCCATCAGCATGATGAGAGGAGAAAGGGCACCAGGCTCACATCCAAGCCCTCAAGCCAGGGGAGGAGATAAGGCAGCACTGGAGAAATCCTCAGAAAGTTTTGTGGGGAAGTTTGGTTGATGTGGGGCTGCTCAGCTCTTAGCATTGCATTTCGGAGTCCCTCTGATGGCAGCAGCAACCTCCATCCTCAGGTCTTGAGAGGAAAACTGGCTTTTTATTCCAAGCTTGAAAACAAAGTGGTTGCACACAACCAGAGCAGAAGCTAACTCTCTAATAGCATTTAACATCCTTAAAGTATAAAGTTACTACAGCATCTGAAGGGGAAAAGTCTGTTGTGAAGAGAACTCCTGACTTTCCTCTCTCCCACTTCTATTCCAAACCCAGAGTAACTTTACTCCTGTCACTTTGCACAGCATCCTCACTGCCAGCACCCACGGAAACACCCAGAGCCAGTGACTGACTACAGTTTAACCCAGCTGGGGTAGTTCTGCTTGGTAGTATTAGTTGCTACCATTAGTTCTGAGTTTTTCTGGGGAATTGGAGAGCTGTGGAGTTAATTGCTGTGGCTTATAAGAAATATATTCCTTTATCTTGAAAACTGTAGCAGCAGCTTCACAGGACAGAAGTACCCTTTGAAGTTATTGTTGTTGATAATGTTATTATACAAGCTTTTTTGCCCTTGTTTGGGAATGTACCTAACACACAGCAGAGAGAAAGGATGTGTCAGCTGGCAGCAAAGTGTCTGGAGGGTTTGGATGGTCTAAACTTTTGCTGGTTCACCTGGACGAACCTCTAAGATGCAGCGAGCTTCTGTCAGACACTCAGCACTGAAGAAGTTGTGGAGGTTTGTTAAAGCCCTAAATAGGTCATACATTAAAAGTTATTTAAAAATGATTGCTGTTTCTGCTCAGGAAGCCAGGTTTCTGCCCACACCAAGTTTCTTGTGCGCTGTGTATCAGCTCAATCCCCATCCCCACTCCACCCTGCCCAAGAAAGGGACAATTGAAAGAGGAGAGGGGGAAATGAATCCTGATGAAATCTGGCATTCCAGCTCTACTTCCCTGGTTCTCTCCATCTGTAATTTAAATGAAACATTTCTGTTAACACTAGGGCTGCTTCTACAGTGAGAGACAAGGTGACGAGCTAGGAAAGCAACAGCTAAGTTTGTGCAAAATCAAACCGTGCAGCAATGTAAGCTGTGCTCAGCAGAGGACACAGCACTAAAACCGAAGCGGTGCTAACGCTGGAGAGGTAAAACCTGCTCAGTTTGTTTAGGCCAGGGTCTCTCTGAGGCGCCCTTAGCCTTCCCTTGTGCATTCCTGTTAGCATCTTGAATTCAGCTCCTGAATACTGGACTAAAACCAAACACAATTTCATCCAAACAAAGCAAGGGAGATTCCTGAAGCTAAATGTGGTGTGTCCACAAACACAGCCTTTTCGAGACAGTCACCGCTCCATGTCTGTGCTGCTGCAAACCTCAGCAGGGACATCCATCAAATTCCCAACTCTTCTACCCCTTTTATTATTATTTTTGAAATAGCAGTGTGACATTTGAGAGCCACGAGGCTGGCTCTTGCAAGGAGCCTCCCAGGAAAAGGCACGACAGAGCAATTAACTTCTCAGGCTGCAATGAACTGATCTTTCAGAAATCTGGAGAATGGAGAAGGTAAATGAACTGTAACGTAGTAACACAACAAGGGAAGAGAGACAGCAGCACTCTTGAAGATGTAGAGAGGACACCTAAACCTTCAGGGCTGTGCAGGTCCCACCAGACAAGCTGTGTTCTGGGCTGGGCTCCTGCAGCATCCTGCCTTTCGGGAGCATGGGCTGGCAGCCAGCTCCCAGCATCACACCACTCAAAATCCCAGTAACCCCACTGCTTGGAGTTTCTGCTTTTTCTTTAGAAGAGATTTTCTTTTTCTTTCATTTAGAACTGCAGAAGGGAGGATCTTATGGGAATGGCATTATTCTAAAACCAGCTGGAGCCCTAGTCGCCTCCAGCCACAGCATTTGGAAAGTGGCTTTCTGGCCCTGGGCAGTGTTCAGATTAAAGAGCAGGATGAGCTGGGAAGTCTGCAGCACTCGTGCCTCACAGTAGCAGGGGAATCTGATCCCACTGAACCGTATACATGTATCTTCCTTCACATCATCTGCTGGTGGGAACTCGCAGGCACATCCTAAAAGCACTACTGCTGTTGATCAGTAACCCAGGCAGCCTTAGAGCAAAGTAGTTCATGAAATCCAGAAAAGATTTACAAGGGTTTTGATGCTGGAGATGCCTATCAAGGCAGCACTCACCCTCAGAGCTGGAGAGAGAGAGATGATCTGAAATGTTGGGGCACGTCCCAGCTTCTCATACAAGATCACCACTGGCTTGTGGTGTGACCCTGGGGAAGTCACTTCTTGTGCTGCTGGTCATTAACTGCCTAGGAAACAGCAACACTGCCTCCATCATCTGCACAAGTGTTTTAGGACATCACTGATGTGTGCAGAATGGTTTGAGATCCGTGGATGAGAGGTGCTGCGTGCAGAGGGGACTTGCAGGGAGTTGGGCTTGGCTTGGTCAAGCTGAGAAAATGTTTGAGTACCAGAAGAACTTCTCTGGTTTTGGTCTGTGGCAGCCGGTCAGCAAAGATGATGGTGTAGCCCACAGCCATGGCAGCTGTGTGTGGCTGGCTTCACTGGGATCATAGCAGAAATGAGTCTTCTGCTAAAAGCATCATCACTCCAGTGCATCCATACCCCCTCTACAGCCCCTCCTCAGGTCAGAAACAATGGCAGGAGAGATGGTAGGGAAGCAAAATCTTTCTTCTTTACCTCTCAGCAGCTTCTTCTTCCCCATGTTATAGGTTGGGAGCACTGGTGTCAGGGAGCTAAAGGCAGGGCATCCCTCCCAGGCAGAACCTGTGCTGCAGCCTGTGCTAACAGCAGGATCACAGTGCAGAGGAGGCTGAATCAAAAGAATTGTCCCACTGCTCATCACCAATTGCTGAACACAGCAGAGCTTCCCTGTCATTTCATTGTTGGTATCTTTTTAGAGTGATTAAATCTGTCAAGGAATCTCTGCCTGTCTGATGTGCAGCACGAGTCATTCCCAACAACAGAAGCAAAGAACAGAGTAACTTGCTTAGCTGCTTTCATTTGTTTGCTTGTTTGTTTGAATACAAAAGCGAGTTTATTATAGCAAACATGTCCCAAACTTCAGAGCACTGTCAGCAGCTTCTCTCAGGTTGGATTGAGAAAATGAAGTTCCACAGACTCTGGTGCCCAGCGATGGGGGAAAAGCTCCTTAGAGAGCTGCCTTAAATGGAGGGAATGGACACAAACCACAGTGGAGGGATGGGGACAGAGCTGGAGAATCAGTCTTTTACCTCCATCCAATTTCTAAGTTAACATTTGGTTTACCAGGCATGGTGTGTGCTGGGTGTTCACTATCTCTAAAATTCAGAAGACAAAAAGTACCTGTAAGAAGTCTTGGGTTTAGTCCAAGAAAAGACAAGAAAAAACTTTCTAACTTCACAGCCTCAGGAAACTGTTTGCATCCCCCCAACTCAAGTCCTGGTGTTCAGTGCCCCAGATGGGTCCCAGGAAAGCAGGGACAAGGGGGCTGTGGGGAGGAGGTAGCAGGCAGCTCCCCTACCTGCAGAATGCAGAAGGGAAATAGTTCATGTGTCACATTGAATTACTCATTAATCTTAATGAGAGCATTGAGAAATTGCTTTAGGCTGAGGGGAGGCTCAGGAAACAATACTACATCAACTTCATGCCTTTACACCCCATGTGAAAAGAGGGTGAAGAGATGGGCACCCTGAGCGGGCTCCAGCGGGGAGCGTGTGCCCAGCACCAGCGGCTGCCCCAGGTTCTGTGAAATCTCACCTCCTGTCAGGGCCTGGGTGCAGACCTGGCATTTGATCTGACAGCCCTGTGCCCCACAGGAGATGCAGCCCAGTCCCAGCTTGGCTTCCCTGCTGGTCCTTCTCTCTTCTTACCCTATTTATTGCACTCCCCACCCGGCACAGGAGCCCCCGAGCTCAAGCCCTGGCAGCGCGGAGTGAGGAGCGATGGGAGCGGGACAGGACATCTCTGCTGCTCCGACAGAACAGAGCAGCTCACTGTCATGAACACAGGGTCTCAAAACAGCATCAAAGCAGCATCTTACAGGCATTTTTGTCTTCTGTCACATTCCTCAGTGTGTATCTGAGAGCTCCAGGCCTGTGTTTCAGCTGCCATCTGTGGAGGGTCTATGGATAATCACAGACTTCATCCCAGGACCTGCCTTAACGATGTGCATTCCCGTTGCTCACCACAGTTGGATTCTCCTGCCCAAGTTGGAGAGCTTTAACAGAGAGCTCATGGATCAAGTGTGACTGTTTAGGTGATTTGTTCAGTAGAAATACGTGTTTGTGTTTAGCCTGATGCCATCTTTGGTGTTCTTACTTTAATCTACAGTTATTTCTTTCTGTCTCTGCACAGTCTGTCCTTTCTTTGTGCTACATTTCCCCCTCAACAGCCTCTCCCAGGACCTCTGCTTCCAGGTAGCTAAAACCACCACCCATCACACTCTAACACCCCAGTGAGAGTTTCAAGGCTCAAGGGAAAATTTTCATTCCTCTTTCAAACCCGTGGATTCAGGTTGCCTGCAGAGAAGGCAGAAGTGGCTATTGATTTCCACAACCTCATCAGAAAGCAGGCATGTTTCTGCAAGTGTGATTGCTATAAGCAAATCCTTCAACTACATTACAGAAGTTACCTCTGCAGAGCTGGGGATATAATTTGACAAGCCTTTCCTTTACTGTTGCTCCAGCTTCAGCGCCCGCTGTCCCCTCATTTAGGCTGGTACATCTGGTTTTGCAGCCTTGTGGTTGTAAAGGATTGAGATGTTTTACTTTATAGGGGGGTTGGGTGGTGGGTTTTTTTTCCCAATTCAAGCCAAAAGTAATTACTTCTTGTCCCAATCAGATTCACTGTCCATCCCCCAGGCAGCTAAACCAATACAACTGATGGGCCGTGAAAGGAAGTGCTTGTGAAACATCTTCAAATCTGTTTTAAAAATCAGGGGTGAAAAGCTTCAGTGCACTTGAGCTTGTTCTTGTTTAAAAAAAGCCCTCAGACCAGTAAATGGCTGAATTTACAACCCAACAACTTTTATCCTGCTGCAAGGGGAAATGTCTTTAAGACTTGTGTTCTCAGAGGGTTTGGGCTTTACCTTCTGTTTGCCTTTCAGGTCAGCGAGCAAGGCAGTGGCTTCCCCCTCTAGAGATGCACATTAGACCCCGGGGAGGCTTTGTAAAGCCTTGTGAGGCAGAAAAAGCATCAGGAACCTTTATATCTTTGCCAGAGCACCCATGAAAACACAGTACTGCAGCTTTGATCCTCACTAATAACTTTTATGGTAGATCTTCAGCCTGGAAGGGACCACACACTTAAGGACTCGGCCTGGGGCAGCAGTTTTCCTGCCTCTGAACCTAGAGGGGGTGGGAGGAGGGTGTCCTGGGGGCTTTTTCCTGTTCAGTGTTCAGTTATTTGCCTCACACTTCCCAGGCTTCATTTCCCAGCCCATTAACAGCTGGTGGTTCCGAAGGCTGCAGTTGGCGAGGGCAGTGCCTGGAATGGAGAGTAATTACTTGCTGAGCTCATTATAATTGTTCAGTTATTGAATAATTTGGAAAGGCAAGCAGGGGGAATATTTGGTTAATTAAGAGCTCGTTTAATCACTGCTAAATTTAGCCTTCCAAAACAGTGCTCACCTTCCCCAGATTTGAAAACCTTTGCTTACCCACAGTGCCAGGGGAGAGCAGGAACACTCTCTTCAGGCTTCGCCTTCAGTTATCAAAGGCACTTGCTCTTTGCTTTGTGGTGTTCTGGTTTTGGTCCTCCCTCCCTACCCTTCCAAAAAAACCCACTGCAAACAGCATAATGAAGTACCTGTGTTTAACAGAGCCCAGGAGCAGAACAGCTTTCCAGCCCTCCTCACGTTTCTGTTGCTGCTGATGTGTTTCTTCTGTTCGAGGTGTTTGATAATTTAAGGCTTAGGAAGCAGGTTTATCATGTGGGGGATGCTTTCTGGAGCCTGGACTAACTTCCATTGGCTCTGGGGAATCTGCAAGGCAGTGCTGAAAACAAACATTTACAGCTTGTTGTCGTGTCTTTGCTGTTGCACCAACACTGTCAAACTCAGGCAGGTTTGAAACTGAAAGACTGTATTTGAGGAGTCTTTGGGAGAAGTTTGAGAGAAGGAATCATAGAATGGTCTGGGTTGGAAGGGACCCCAAGGATCACAGAGCTCCAACCCCCCTGCCACAGGCAGGGCCACCAACCTCCAGGCCTGGAGCTACACAAGGTTGCCCAGGGCCCCATCCAACCTGGCCTTGCACACCTCCAGGGATGGGGCATCCACCCCCTCTCTGGGCAGCCTGTTCCAGCCCCTCACCACTCTCTCTTTGTAAAGAACTTCCCCCTAATATCTAATTTAAACCTTCCTTCCTTTAGCTTTAATCCATCCCCCTTGTCCTGCCATTATCCACCCTTTAACAAGCTGATTCCCCTCCTGTTCCTCTGCTCCCTTCAGGGACTGGCAGGCTGCAATGAGGTCCCCCCACAGCCTTCTCTTCTCCAGGCTGAACCAGCCCAGCTCCCTCAGCCTCTTAAGGACTTAAACAGGAATTAGCATTTGATTTACAATGAGAACAACTTAATTTTAAACAGTTAGTGAAGATATATTCTCTTTTTTTTGGTGCTTTGGGCATTTATCCTTAGTCCTAGATTCATGTTATATTCTTCATGCACAACATCAGCCAGGTGTAACTACCACCACAGTTATGCCCATGGGATTTGGGGCTCAGGCTGCACGTACCCTCCTCCAGCAAGGAAGTCAACCACAGATGTTCAGAGAAAAAGAGGAAGAAAAGGCTTGAAACCCTTACTGACCATGGGCTGATTTATTCCCTTTGCCCTTCCAAAGGGAAAAGCATTTAGAGCATCCAAGAGCTTTGGTCCTGTCTGTAGTACACACAAAATAAAGAGGAATAAAATAAAGACTCTGCTGAACCTCATCCTTCACAGTGCACTTCAGACTGAAGTAAACTGACATTTGCTGGTAGGGAGAAGACATTAGAAACAGCCAGATCTTGTATGGCTGGGGAGATGCCCAGACTTGGGGATGCCTTTTACAATGGCATCCACAAAAGTTCTTGGCTTTCACTTTTGGCTTAAATGCTGTGAAAAAAAAAAGAAAGAAAAACATTTTCAAACAGGTTTTTCAGAGCAAACTCTGCAAGGTAAACTCTGCAAAACAGAAGAGCCAAAGTGGGCTGATTTTAAAGCCCAACAACCTTGACAGCCTCCTCACAACAGCACGAAGCTACGTCATCTCTGCAGTTACCCCTGGTTACAAAATTGTTGAATGAAACGGAATCCAAACCTGTTGTAACTCTCCAATAGGCAGCACAAACAACCTGGAATGACAACGAGTCCATTACTCCACTGGGTCTTTAATTGAGTATTTTGCCAAACTGCTGCAAATGAAGGCAGCTCATCCATCCTGGGTTTGGGCTGAGATGGGAAATGAGGAAACTCGTGGTGGGATCCAAGTGATTTTAAATATTCTTTTTAAAAATAAAAAAAGAATTGGTGATTTCTTCTAAATTAATAAAGCTGAGACACCTACTTTAACAAAACAATTAAATAGTGAATGAGTAAAGCAGCTGTCTTAAACCAGGCAATGACTTTGCTTCCTTCCCCACCCTTAGTTTCATCAGCACTAAGTATATCCTGCCCTGAAGGGTTAATGTGTGTGTGTTTGGGGCCACTTCCACTCCCAGGGCAGTGATTTTTAGGAAGACCATGGCAGGGCTGGGCTCTGGGCTGGCAAGTGTCCTGCAAGCAGCTCAGCCTGGGGCCACCACGTGGCTTTTGTCCCATTGCCATCGACCCCATCAATCCTCTCCCCAAGGCAGTGATTCCATCAAGGAATGGCCCCATAACTAGAGTTTTTCTAACTATTCTTCCTGAAATGTCCCTTTTAAAAGTAAGGATTTATGCAAAACACTTTTGCAAATTAGCAAATTAGTTCCAGAAGAGCTTTAAATTAAAAAAAACAATCTGTTTTAATCATTCAGCTTTGCCTTTGTGCTTCCTGGTCCTTCCTGCTGGGCACTGCTCAGGTTTCTGGGGGTGTATGCCACAGGGGCAGCCACTCGTGGGTTCCATCCCCTAAGTTTTCTGATGGATTTTGGAGGTGCTTTGCTGAGAAGAGGATGACAGCAATGCTGTCAGGATCTTTTCTTCCTGCTCAGAGTCCCTGTCAAAGTAT
Source organism: Zapornia atra (assembly GCA_013400835.1). NCBI lineage: Eukaryota > Metazoa > Chordata > Aves > Gruiformes > Rallidae > Zapornia > Zapornia atra. The sequence continues at coordinate 100,595 of VZTU01025533.1, read as the reverse complement.
CTTTTTGTAGCACAGAAGGGCAGCAGGAATTTCCTGCCCCTCCAGCCAGCCTCCCCTCCTCACTGTATCTAAGAAGCCACAAAAAATCAACACCTTGAGTCCTGTTGGCAAAGGATGGCTGGAGAAGGGTTGCAAGCTGATCTCAACTCTCAATACTAAGTGAAGTGTCTCTAAAAACCTATTGCAGTCTCTCCTCTTCCCCTCTTGTGAAGGGATCCTGCACTCTGCTGAAGTCCCTGGGCCATCAGTTAGCTTTACCTTTCCCCATCACACGTAAGACTGGGATACCATTTGCCATCAGGTGTCATTTGGGATGTCAGATCTTGCTGTGAGCCAGATTTAGCATTTGCTCCTTCTCAACACCTCTTGGACAGCAGGAAGGCATGGCTCACCCTTCCCATCACCTGCAACATCCTGCAGAGTCCCACTGAAGAGCCCAGGCATTACCTCCTGTGCCCCCATTGAGCCTGTTTTGCTGCCACCACCTCCCTTAGAGTCTCCACATCTTGTGGATGCGTCCTCCCCATCCCTGACTGCATGTGGGACTGGACAGCCAGAGCATACCATCCAGCCCCCACCATACCCTGAGCCCCCTCCCAGGGTGGTCTCTACCTCCCACCTTGTGCAGGGCTAGGGGACACAAGGGTTTCCTTGGTTTCCTACACAGAAGCGTGTGCAGTCAGAATTCTTGTAAGCATCAGTTTTACTGCCTCTTCCCAACATAAACTGGACAAATTGATGGAGTTCTGGCCCCAAGGGTAAACACCATCCCCACTGTTTAGAGTAACTGTCTCCTGCAAGGAGAAACGTGCAGCTGATCTGACACCCCAGCAGCTGCTGGGGAGCTACGTCAGGGTACAGGAGGTGCCTGCAGGCTGGTGGCACCTTCCCCTGCCATCAGACACAACCAGGAGCAGCCTGTAAGGATTAAGACTAGAAAAAGGCTGCAGTTAACTCAGGTACCAAAATAACAGGCTTGTTTTACAGAAGCACAGAGAGGACAAGCAATCTTCACCAGGTCACTCGTGCAGATCCCTGCTGAGGGCTGGCCTAACCCTTGCTCTAATGCAAAGGTCTGCTTTCAGTTGCAGTGTTGCAAAACACTTGGTTTTAGGGAGTTTTCATATTTCAGAGTAGTTTCAGCTTTTTAGCTGTTTAGGAGTGGTAAATCCTCATGTGGTAGGAAGCATTCTGAGCCATTATCTCTAAAAAAAAACCCTTTACCTTAGTATTTATGGTCAGGCTAGTACTTTGAAGGAGACTGAGATTAGAAAAAGCTCATTAAGTCATTAAGGACTCATTAAGTCCTGCATTCTGTCCACATATGCATTCTTCCCAAGAAAATAATACTTCTCAAGTTCATTGCAGCTACTTTAGAAACAGACGTTCCATGTTGCACTGATAGGAACCTGAATCACTAGCATGCACCATGAACAAAGCTGGCTCAGATGTACACATGCTGTCCTCACCTTCCAGGGCCTCAAATGAAACCAGGAAACACTTCACCCCCATGTGAAACAGTCTGATGCAGCTGGACTACTCAGAATGCCTTCAACAGGCACGTCATCACTGTTGGAGAACTAAAACCTTGGTCATTTAAAAAGGATTTTGCAATATCCTGCTCCTATTCCCACTTTTGCCTTCCTTCTCTGTACCACAAACAAGCCCTCAGCAGCATGTAGGAAGTAGCAATGGATGGGTAGAGCAAGTGGTGGGCTCAGCCTTCAGAGGCAGGTCAGCAACCCAGCTGAGCCTTGTCTGTTGCTGCCCATCTGTCCATCCCCTGTGTGTCTGTCCCCAGTGAGAAGGAAAGCAAACTAAGGTTCAGTAACCCTGTTCCACTGATGGGCAGGCAATGACATTTGCTTTTTAAGTTAATCGATTCACTCACTCATTCAGACCATTTCATTTGTTAAAAACAAGGCTTTAAGGTTCAGAGCTTCTGGGTTTGGTCTGTAGGGTTGTTAGGGAGTTTTCCTTCACTTCTGTCAAGTGGTCTAAACCAAAAGGCTATTACTGTTCCTTAGGACCCTCACCCTGTCTGTAACTGATCCATCAGCCCTTGTAAGCATGCACACAGCTACAGTGCTACTGCACCTCCTGCCCCTGGGAGCAGGACAAAGGGAGCTCTCCAACCCCTTCAGTCCTGCAAGTCACACAGAGGACAGCACAATTAATTTAGACTTGAACATCTCAAATATCTCCTTGTACAACTGAGCTGGGGAACAGCTTTTGATTACTGCCTGTGCATGCTTTATGGCTGAAGTATTTAATTCAAGGGGAATGATTAGGAAGAGGATGAGTTCTAATGGCTGGCTCCAAAGCCAAGGTACAGAGTGGAAACGTGCTCAACTTACATTGAAAGTGATAATTTTTGCAGCATGCTGGAATTCACTGACTCACAAGCCATCTGGAGGTGCTAAAAGCCTTTAGAAAACAAAGTCAGGAGGTCTCAAGCTCCAGTTGAGATGAAAAAAAAAGCAAGGCTCAAAGGTAGCAGGCAGTCAGCTGTGAAGATGGAAGACCTCAAGGCTCTTGGCACTAATAAGCGTGACGGGGTGACGCTCATCACCTCCTGAGCTGTGTGCTGTCAGCTGGGCACGCTGAGAAACCCTTGTGTGCTTGTTGTGTGCTTGTTCTGTGCCTGTGCTAAGGCAGAGAAGTGAGATTCCTCCTGCCTGCATGCAGTCTGAATGGACAAAGATCTCCAACAAAGTGGGTGCCTAACAGGAAAGGGAGGGTGAGCAGGGGGAAGAACTACATTTCCAGATGTTGGGCAAGCACGAAGAAGTAGAGCAGAAGCTCAGTGGAAGGTACTGAGGATCAGGTGCACAGCTCCTACAGTGCAACTACAGGATTACAAAATGAGTGAAGACTCTGTCCTTTCTTATGGTTCCAGAAAAACCTTAAAAATTGAGCAACACTTGACAATTCCACTGCCCTTAGAAATACTCCTTCAATTAATACACTGCATTGGCTAAATGGTTATAGGGGAAAAGATAAGTTTCTTTTCAACTCCAGGGAGCCAGTCTCTGAACAAATGGAGAGAGCTTATATACCCTATTTGATACAGGCTACAGGTATGTTGGACAGAACTGAGAGATGAAGCGATTTGAGGGGAGATGATGGGCAGAATCAAAGATGTGCAGTCTGGAAGTAGGACAGAGTGATTTTCCTTGGACAGTCCCATCCTGAAGAGCTCTAGTACAAGCTACTAACACTGGCATGGAAGATAAAAAAGTGCCTAGAGAGATACTTCAGGGATAACTGCATTGTCAGGCCAGGTTGGATGGGGCCCTGGACAGCCTTGTGTAGATCCAGGCCTGGAGACCGGTGGCCCTGACTCTGGCAGGGGGGTTGGAACTCTCTGATTCCTGGGGTGCCTTCCAACCTAGACCAGTCTGGGATTCTATTAAGAATTGACTGGCAGGTTTCAGCAAATAAAACTTTCAGCTTCCTAAGGAGGTTTGCAAAACCAGAGATAAGGCAGAGTACACTATAGCTCTTCACAGGTTTTTTTGGGGTCTTTTTTACAAGACACAACTTCCTGCTGTTCCCCAGATGTCCTGAGGAGGATGCCTTTCTGAATGAGGCTGAGGTGCCTGATGTGTGCCAGAGCCATCTGTGGTTCAAAAAGGAAATGAATCTTCTGTTCCTGGGATGTTTGGTTGGATTTCCACATCAGAGACTCAAAAAGAAGAGACAGGAATTGGGATTTTTTTTTTTCCCCTTGCTTGGGGCAAAGAGGAGCATTGTTGGTTGTATTTTATCTTCCCCTCAAAAAGCCCTGACCTCCAGCAATACTTCCTGGGTTTAGTCCTAGAATTTAAATAAGACAGAAGCATCACACAAAGCTACACATCACATGAGAGAGAGGCAATTCACATGTAAACACCACGTAAGGATACCTGGATTATAGAAGGAACATGATAAACTCTGTATTAAAACCAAAGCTATGCTTTTTTTACTGGGGAAAGGAAAGCTGTAAGGGAGAAATTAAAATATACCAAATATTACAATTAAAACAACCCCCAGGTTTTCTTGACAGCATAGTCATAAATGCCACTTCAGCTACACTTTTATTTTAATATGCCCAACATTATGTGCTACAGCCTCAGAAAGTATCCTGCTGAGGTAGGTGTTGACCTTAATAATAAAGTAAGATATGAAGCTAAATTTCTACTTCTAAATCCCAATTAAAATCTTTTTCTAAGTATAGTGGGAAACACTTCTGGACTTGAAATTCATTAAGATGAAGCTTAGAATTTCAGGTGGACAATACCTATTCAGGAAAATCTCCACATAAATGTATCCCTCCAAACCTTCAGCTGATTTATGAGGAATTAAAGCACCCAAGTCCACAACTGTTTACACAATTAAAGTTTTATACATGAGAAATGCCCAGAAGTCCACTTTCAGTTCCTAGAATCCTGTCAGAGGGGATAAAAAAAGAAAATGAGAATGCATGCTACAGGACTGCAAACTAAGTTTACACTAAAATCCTAACTTTATCACATACCTGTTGATTTTACAGGAGTTCCTGATATTCCCCAAAGCCTTTGAATGGAAAAATAGTCTTCAAAGTAGTACAATTTCACAGAAGCCTTCAGGAAGCTTCAGCTCAGACTCCTAGTAAGGAGACAAACTCTGGCTTGCTCTCCTGCCATAGTTTCTAGTTCACCCCAGGACTTATCACACAAGCAGGCTTTAGCTTTCCTTACAAATATTTTCCTTTCAAAAACCAAATTAACATTCCCAGATGCTTGTAACAAGGTTGCTCTCAGGTACAAGGCTGTAAATTTACTTTCAGGACTTAGCCCCACTTCACACTGAACACGCACTGACCTTGCTTTACTTTGTTTGAACCACAAGGGCTCTTGACAAAGGTTCTCACACAACTGGGAAACATCAAGCCAAGTTCTGCTCTCACAGTCTGCTCAGTCAGAGAACACTTGCCTGCAGCAGCTTGGCATTAGATTAACAGAACAAATCCTGTCCAGCATAATCAGAGTTTTCAGAAACAAAACACTACATTTCCCTGTAGCAACAGGCAGGCTGAACCTGAAAAAGGAGACACAGCAATTAAAGTATTTCAAATTCAGAATTATCTGTCAAGAACTGGGAAGAGCTACCCCTAATAAAAAGGTTATTCAGGATATTTTAATGGACTATAATAAATTAAGCCAAGTTTATTCCTAATGATCAGTGAATCCTGCAAACTCCACTCTGGCCCAGGATCTTCCAGCCTTTCCACAGTTCTTCTTTTCCTGCTGGAGGCTGTTCAGCATCTTTTAGGTTGTGCTGCACTTCCTCCTTTGCTATTTAATTTCTTAATAGATTTATATATTGCTTTAACTAGTTCAGACATTGAAGGTTCAAACAGAAGAAAAATCTTGGTTGGCATTGAAACAAACAGCATATTGAATTATTAAACTTCTTTCAAAAGATTAATTCTCCTACCAGGTGCAGCATGTATTTTTCCACAAATTCTATTTGACAGGTTTAGTCATCATATTGACCACATCACTGAAGCTTAAACACTCCAAAGACAAATACCAACTTGATTTTATTTCTGAATGACAATCAATTCATAGGAGAGATGCACCATGATCAGGAGATAGTATAGTACATGGGGTCTTCAAAAGATGAAAGTCCAAGAGGAGGTTAACCAAGACTCCCCCCATGGTCTAACATGACCTTGGTGAGCAGCATTCTAGAGGACAGGTCTGAAAGTGCCATTTTCATTCAGTGAAACTCAAAGACTGCATGAGAGAAAGAAGTGACCAACAAACACTTTTAAAGGAGGCAAAGTCATTTGTACAACAGTGTTGCCAGCAGAGATAGGACTTACAGTGACATTTAGAATTTTGGAACATGGGACCTCAACCTGGAGAGTCCCAACCCAAATCCAAGCAGGTCTATTCATATTTAGATTCCACTGCTATCAGGGATTTGTGTGAAAAAGCCTCTAAATGTAAATCTCAAGGTAACACTGGGAATTAAGTTTCAAGCCAGTAAAGCAGTTGCTGGTCATCATGGTCTGCCTTCATGTAGACTCACAACTTGGGTGTAATGCAAATTTCTTGGAATTAACAGGCCTTGAGACAAGTATTTAGATACAGAACCCAACTGACTTTATTATTTCATAGCATCCAGCCATTTAAATGATTCTTCCTTGTTAGCATGGCCAAGGAAGCCTTTTTCAGGTTTAAGAACAAAGAAATGAAATGACAGAAGACTCATCTTGCTGGTGTGCCAAACAAGAACACTCACAACAGAACAAGTCCAAGTGTCTTGTCATTCCTCTTCATACTGATCTTCAGCAGTCTTTTTCCATAAAAGGGTAGATTAAAACAAAAGTGAAAACCATACACCTAAAAATAAAACAAATCAAAGAACACTTCCAGATTTACCAAGTGTTTCAACAGAAATGATAGAGACTCTAAAGCAATTCAACATGGTTACTCCAGAATTTGTGAAAAAATAAATCAGGTTTTCCTACCATTTGCTTAGGAAGGAGCTGAGCTGCAAAAATTTTTGTTGATTGTAGTAAGAAAGCAAGGTAGTTGACAAGATTATGTATTTGTTTGCTACTTTATCTGTACCACAATGCAATCATTCCCTCTTCTCTGAAGTCCTTGCAATTTATTATTCAAGGAACACCACAGACTAAGGTCCTAGTTAGTAGAAAAGAAGTCTTCATACTAAACTGAAATAAACAAGGGGAGTGCACAAACACTACTGAGAAACTTTCTGAAAGTTTCTGAAAGGTAAAACATTGGTTTTGACAAGAAACAGTATTTCATAACACAAGATGTTGAGTCAGCAACAGAATAGGCTCCTTTCAACTTGGTCTTATGTTTACATTAAAAATGTGTATTTATTAGGGCTGAAAGTGTTTTATTATTAAGCTTCAAGTCAAGACCATATTAATTTAAAACATAGGTGGACACCAGTTTCCCCTCAAACCCCACATACCAGTCTGCTGGTCCACATGGTTTTGCTAGCCAGCCTTCCAAGAGCAAGTCAAAGTTTATAGGAGTGAGTCGAAGGAGGCCAGAGCTGACAGATGGAAACCCACACCAAAACTAGCTTCCATCTCAGCTGTTTCCTCACAAATCCTCCTGCCTTACCTGGGAATCAGGTATCAATGAATCCTCAGATGAATGCAGAGGACTGATTAGCTCTGCCCACCTCTCCTTTCTGGCATTTACTTAAAGTACAGGGTTACATGGTCAAGCCATCTCTGCAAAGAGCCCTTAACCTTAACACTGGGTTTCCAACAGGAAGACTGATCATCTTCATTATCCCTCAGAGAAAATGAGGTGAGTTGGGAATGATCAGGGGATCTGATGCCAGGACATTTCCTAGCACACCACAGCATTTGCAATCCCAAAACAGTACAGTATGTTTCCTGGCTAACCAGAGAATTGTATTTCTGACTTTGCATCAACTACTCCCAGTTGATAGCAGAAAACATCCATAGTAATTCAATTCAAGTAAGTCCCAGTTGTCAGACCACAGGTGTATTGCCCACTAATGCCCATGCTAAGGAGAACACATTCCTCTCAACAGAAGGCATGTTCAAAAGAATAAGACACATCTCACTATTAACTTAGGTCGTGGTTTCTACATCCCATTAGTAACTGAAGAGTCTAAATAATTAAACAACAGGTAACAGCAGCATGATCCAAAAGATTGTTTGTCTCAAGCTGAAGAATTTAAGATTTTTAAAAAATATAGAGCCCACTCCAGGACTCTTCTTTGTAGCCTGTCCCTTTAGAGCAGGAAGGCAAACCATCTTCAGAATACTCCAAGTTTAATATGGTCTTTAAGGCAATGTTTATCAAAGAGGACACTGGAAAACAAGATGTATGACAATGTATTAATACAGCTGGGAAATTCCAATTGAATGTGAGATGATATCTCCCTCTTTCCCCTCCTTTTGCAGGGCTTCTCTCATTCCATTTGACCTCGTGTGCCACCCCAGAGGGATCATGGCAAGACTGGATCCCCGATGCCGTGGGCTGGGTTGCAGGTGAAGGAGATGGTGATGGCGTAGCGAGTGCCCCAGTGAACCTTCTCCACCCGGTGAAGATTCTCTGACCCAGAGGTGAAAAAGGAAACCCGGCCTGGAAAGACAAAGCATTTCATCAGTGACATCCAGTTTGCCACTCAGCTGTCAGCTCTCCACACACTTCTGCTGTTTTCTCAGTCCAACTGTTCCCTAGCTACCTGAGAGCCCACAGGTCATCACAAAGACAAACTGTTATGAGCTTATGCTGCACTCTGACAGCTTTATGTACTGTTTAAAACATACTTTATTCCTTTGTGCTACAAAGCTGGAGACGTAATTCCACCATATCTCATAGTTTATAAAAGGCAGGAGGGAGCCAAGAACATCTGAAGCCAGTTCTTACTTGCCTCCCAAAAAAAAAAAACCCAAACCAGGCAATTCTAGTTGACTGGCAGCAAAGGGTATTGACTTCCCCCTTGCTCCCCTTCTCATCTGGGCTCTAATTTTAGACCAAAGAAGAAGGAAGTACTACAAAGGTGGTAAAAAGTCTTCAGTGAAAAAAATGCTCAGCAGGTTTACAAGCAGCTGTGGCAGCTTATCAGCATTGTACTAAGTATTTGCTATAGCTTTTTGTGCACAGCCAGATCACTTGCTGTTCAGTCTGCTCAGAAAGTTATCTTTCAGCCTGGCTAGAAAGTTACCTGTCAGTCATGTACAAAGTCATTTTCCTTAGAAAGAGCCATTCCATCAATGCATGGGCTTGGAAATTGTTTTATAGCTGCAAGTGCTTACTCCTGTGCTTCACCCTTTCCAAGCTCTGACCACCACCCTGCCTTGGGGTTCTGCAGGCCTTAAGAGGCATCGAGGTGAAAGGCACTTATTTGATAAGGACAGCAGAGGTATATGAGCATGCCACCTGATAAAACAGCAGAATGGAGCCCTCTGCACTTTCACATTATAAACTGTTCACAAAACACAGGTGTTTGATGTTTAGCAAGTAAGTCAGAACCAACAGAAGTCTGTAGGACTGCTCAAGTTCTCCTGAGAAGGCAGGTAACACTCAGATGCAGAGCTCTTATCAGAAAAGCACGTGATTTTCACACTCAGGCTTTTTTCCCCACTGTTCAAATTAGACTAAAGTTTGTTAAAAAGCTTAGCATAGGGAACTCTCATTAAGAATCTTGACTCTGCCTGGGACTCATTCACAATCAAGCAAAACAAAACACTAATATGCCTACTTAACATTTGCACAAGATAGTATAAGGGTTGGAATAGTTTCTCTCTGCTGCAGAAATGGGTACCAGCCAACATGACTGGTTTTCCCTTCTAACTAGAAGTTATCCAAAGATCCAGAAATTCTTTTGCTTGTCTACTCCTAAGCAGTGCACATGGGAGATGTGAACAAAGCTAGGCTGGCCTCACAGAGCTCGATATACCCCCTGGTCTCTGAAGCCTGAGTAGCCTCTGTCTCTTGCACATTTGGTTGCAGTTCACATTTAATCTTTCATAGTTCACAGAGTCTTTCTTAACTGCCCAGTAGAAGTCATATCATACTCTGCCTGTGGCTGCACATCAATAATTGGTAAAAGTTATATATATGTGTAAAGACATTCATTTGCATGCACAACTCAGTCACACCTCAGTGTCCTGCTTTTCTGGATGAGAGACTAAACGAAGGCAGCGCACTCCTCCGAGTGCTGCAGTGAACAGCATTACTCAAGGATTTCATACAAACTCCTTGTGTCAGGAAATTTTTGATTTCTTTTAAATCCTGTTGGTTACTGGTCCCTCATCTACTCACCCAAAGCTTTGCCTTAATGGTTTTTTGTTTGATCTCTTCTTAGACATACTAGTAATTCAGTGTATTGTTTAAGCGAGTTAAGTTGGGGTTTTGGCTATACAGAATGTCTTTTAATTGCTTTCTTTAATAAATATATCTTGATATATATAGTATTTTTAATATGTCTTCCTATATATGGCTCCTTGTGCCTTGAGTCCCTTATCTGTCAGCTGGGGTCTCCAACAAGCCACTGAACAAGCCTACAGTCAGTATTCAAAGGTACATGTTCCTCACTCAGGAAGAATTTACTTTTAACTAACTTCCACTGCAAGATTTTGAAGCAAAGGCACACTCTCTGCACAGTACACTATTTTTGGTAGTATAGATGTTCAAAAAAGGGTAAAGAATGTTAATTTCCATACCATCTGACAAAATCTTCATGGAATATATGGCAGTATCATTATCCAGGGACTGGTGAAAAGACACAAGATAAATAAATCTGTACTCTTACCAGACAGGATGACTTGTAGGGCTTTCAAGCACACAGAGACAGGCCAAATTCATAATCTTGCTTCAACACACAATATATGGAAACAACTTCAAAAACTAAATTACTACAAGCAAGCAGGTCAGGATTAAGCAAATCCCTTCAAGCATGAGCCCACTCCTAGGTTATAACCTGTCCTGGCTCTAGCCATTTTTTGATTAATTTGAAGATCTGAAATCCTTAAGTGCCAAACTATGTACTAACTTGCTAGTATGGTTCAATCATATGCAATACAGGTCTGGTTTTAGCTGTAAGGCTGCATTACACCTGTGTGACCTGTCCTAGGGAGCTGCTTTGGCAGGGGGTTGGACTCAATCTCTGGAGGTCCCTTCCAACCCCAACAATTCTGTGAATTAAGAAGCATCCTTTGAGCACTTTGAAAGCATGACATGCTGCCACAACTGATGTAACTGTGCTAGGATTTCTGTCACTAGGAATGGTGAGAAAGACAAGCACAAGGTAGTTTCACTAAGCTCTACAGACTATGAAATAGTAATAAAGTGAATGCTAAGATCCATAAGGGATTACTGTTGTACTACAAACACTAAAGAATGGCTGTGCAACTATTCATTACACATAAAAGTACAAATGTACTTACAATTTCCTGACAAAACATTTTTGAGCAACAAAGAGCTCAGGAGAAAGTGTGTAAAATTCTAACCTTGTTTCCTTTGTCCTTTTCTTTCATTATTTAACAATGGCCTCAAAGTGGTCTTTTCATTTTCTTCTCCCCTCCTCTGACCTGCCTGCACAGATTTCTTTCCAACATTCTTTTCTGCTCCACCAAAGAAATCTTGAGTTCCACCTCCTGGCACATAATTTCAATTTGATTTATGAATGCTTTCTGTTAAAAGCATAAGCTTTAAGATCACAAGCTACTAGTCAATGCATTTTTATAGTATATTCCTAACCAAAAGAGAAAGTGTTTAATCCCTGGTCCTTAAGGGATGAACTTCTGGAGAGGAAGTAAAGGTATCATCGCCTCTTTTGAGGTCCACGCTTCTAAGCTTTCAGAAAGAGGCCTGTCTCTGAGCTATGTGCTGAAGGATAAAGATGAGAATGGAGGTGTCCTGGGGTTAGAAGTGATGCCAAGAGCAAAAATCAAAGGACTTTTTTTTTTTCCACTGAGAAACCTCTGCTTTGGAATGTATTTCATCCTGATTGTGAACTGACTCGTTTTCCCCAATCACCACAAGGTGCCATGAACTCCACTGCTTTACTTTCATGATGCTTTGACCAGTACCTCAACCTCAGGGAAGAATTTTGGATCCATAAGTTCCAAGGAACCATGGACTGCCCTCTCACATCTACTATCATCTCCTCCTCACCTCCACTTCCTGTTCCATGAGGAGTCAATCAGGCAGAGCATACCACACCAGACATTTAATGCTTTTAAAACTCTGGCATACCACTCCCATATTAGATAAAAAGGTTTTGTATGCATTTCTATCCCTGCTCTTTCCTCTTTTCTGCCCACCAACCCTCAGCATTTCTTTATGGCTGTTCCCAAACAGGCTACTAGATTTCCATTAGGCTGACTGTAACAGGGATGTGAGCTGTACTCCAGCCTAGTTCCCATGGAAGACTGTTAACAATGGACTGGAGGAAGTTCCTCCCACACAAACGCAATTCTTCTCACCTTTCTTATTAGAAAAGCAAAACAAAACCAAAATAATTTCAAAGATCTGTGCTAACCCCAGGACCTGCAGGAGCCTGCTTCTAAATTAGTAGCTTGTCCGTGTATCTCTACAGGAACAGAAGTAATCAATCCTCACCTTTGATCTCTATTTGACAAGAATACCTCAATCTACAGCTTGTTTTCTCTTCCTTGCAGTGTTTTCTCTGTTTTTCAGCATTAAGTGGTAGAAAGTGTGATTGAAAATGAAGTTTGGTCCAAGAAAGTTTAGCTGACGAGCTTGTGTTCCTTGCAGACTGCAGAAAGTGTCATTGTGATGCAGTCACTCCCCCTTCTAGAGGGTTTCATCCACAGGTAGAGCTGCTTCTCAGTCCCATCTTTAAGGGGGCCCTGAAGAATCCACACAAATTTTAAAAACTTAAGAGCAAGCAAAGGATAAATTGCATCAGGATGCAAAGTCACTTAATTCCCCCACTCTCTCACACTGACATAACAAGGAACCACTAACAAGCTCAGCACCACAGCACCCATCAAAACTGAGCCTGGTCTTTGGTGTCACAGACACAAGCCAAGCTCCTAAGTGCTGTCAGGCTGAGAAGAGCTTGAGATGTGAAAAAACCAGGAAGGGTCTGGCTCCCTGTAAGAGCTATACTTTATTCATATTAGAGGTAACTCCTTACTCTCCTGATTTTTTGATCAGTTTTTGCACTGATCCACAGGAACCATTATTTATGAAGATATGCAAGTGCCAGTCCACTGCTACGACTTTTATGTGATCCTAATTTAGATGAGGCAACACTTCTTTTCAGGAATAATACTTAACAAGCAGCAAAAGCAATGGGTATTTCACTACACAGCTATTATGTCCCATTTAATTACTCAAACAAAACCACTAGAGGAATTTACGTATCAGCCATGAGCCTTTCCCTGCTTCTGCTTTCTCAGTTTTTAATCACATTCATATTCATAATTGCCCCTTAGCAATGAATTCTTTTTAGATGTACTCAGAAAATATAGCCACTGCAAGAAGAGGCATAGAAGTGAGAAAGAATTATGCATGCAGCTATATATCACAGTAAGAACCTAAAGTATTCCCATGGGGCTTGCTCTCAGATTTTCTCTGTGTTGGATTTTAACATTCAGTTGCACTTCCATAAACAAGCTGCCTACAATTTGCTGCCCAGCCTCTGGACTGTGAGGCAACACAGACTGGAAGAATATACAAAGGAAGCAATTTTCAATGACAACTATGCCCTTGATATGTAACTATGACTTCAACCAAAGCACTTACTCTCCCATTTGTTTCCTTGTCTCTAAAATGAAGCTAGCACTGACCTGTTCTAATGGGGTTACTGCAAAGATTAATTAATAAACATCATTACAATGCTTTGCAGTTAAGCCACGTTCTGCTTTACAAGTAGTATAAAAACCACTAGGCTCTGTTGTTCTCATTCTGGCAAGAGAAAGAGTAGTAAGGCATGCCAGTAAGGCATGGAATTATAACAACATGTAGGGAATATATGAAAGGACTTTGAGAACCACACAAATATTAACACAATGCTCGTAAGAAAAAACACTGCAAGATTATTATGGCTCTAATATTATAAATTCATTGGTTGAAACAGACCTTGGGAGGTCATCCAGTGCAATTCCCTTTCTCAAATCAAGGCCAACTTCTTAATTGTGTCCAACTGCCAAGTTCCCTCAGGTTGCTCAGGGTCCTGTCATTAGCACATGTGAGTGCAGCACTCAGATACTGATGTTCCCAGATATCTCAGGCATGCATATTTTGCTACCCCTGTGTCTTTTGTGCTCAATTTACAAGTAGAGGGCATGGAATAGATGACCTCCAGACATCTCTTCCAACCACAATTATTCTGATTATGCATGGAACAGGTCACTGTTTATATGAATATAAAATTTGGCAATCCCTTTCTATTTGCAACATGCATGTTTTGCCACTGGATTCCAATCCCCTTCATCCCACCATCCTCCACGTGGGACTACCACTTCTGCCTTCTTGGCAGCATCCTTCTGGCCCTTCTAGTTTAATTCACTGCCAGATTTCTTTCTAAGGTCTTTAGGTTATGTGAACATCAAGAAGAAACCACAAATTAGGTGTTAGATTGTCTCAATGAACACTCACTGATGCAAGCATGTAAGGGAATGACAACTGACCTCTCACTCACCTCCTTGGTCTGCTTAAACTGTGGCTGGACACCAGGGAAGGGGAGAGGCTACCCCCACCTGGTGCCAGGGACAGAGAAGGGATGCAAAGCAGGGTTGGGAGTGTGGAAGAGGTCTCACTTCCATCTGCTGTCCATGGCAGCTGGTTGGGGGTGCTGGAAAGACTGAGCTGCTGCTCAGGAGGAAGTGAAGCAACTTATCTGCCTGATTAAAGGGAAGCAGGAACAGTTTATTTGGCACTGCAGATCTATTCAGCATCTTTCATCTTATGCACTGACAGCTTTGACTGCCTGCTTAACATTTACCAGCTCTAAATGTTCCTTGGGAAAGAAGGAAAAACTGCATCTCATCTGCTGAATGACACCAAGACAGCAGCACTGCCAGGGAAACTGCACAAACACAATTGTGTTCTCATCCCTGTCATCTGCTTAGCATTAATCACTCATTCATTCTCATGTAACAGATCCAAGAAAAAATACCATATCATTATGCAAATAATCTCATAATAATATTTTCTGCAATCACACAATAAAACTTAACAGATATCCTTATTCAATCACTTACAAATTGATGTTGAATGGGGAATGCTTTCAGCAAGTCCTTACCTAAACCCCACAAAAGTAACATGGAATGACAGCATCTGTGAGTGCCCTGATTTGGGGTGAACAGAGAGTACCAGAAGAGAGGGCACAGGCTTCTCTGAACCATTTCATTACACATATGCCAAGCACAGGAGCACAGAGAAGCCTACAGCCTAAAACCCAATAAAACCATAACAGGTGTCTGATGAAGCCTAGTTAAAAACTTCTCCCAAATTTATCAGGCAGAGAAATTACTTGCTGTTATGAATAAAATCACTGATTCATGTGAACTCTCCCACAGCCAGCTTAACTTGCACATTATTATCAATACTTCTAAAAATACTTGCTTCTATTTTCAATTCAGAAGCACCTGGACTGAAATTTTCCAAATTACAGTTTTTAACTAAAATAAGTGAACTTAATTATTTCCTTCTAAAAGTACACAAGTATTTCTAGAGTTCAACAGAACCTCTGCCTGCTCCTCTCCCATTAGCACAGTTGGTTGCTCAAAATACCAGGAGTTTCTACCCTAGTACTTTATGTCTGAAGGTGTGACAACTTGGTGGAGTATATAGAAGTGAAAACTGCCTTTTGGTTATAGGGACAAGAATTGGAGCCAAGAGAAGGACAAGGAAATCACCTCTGCTCTGCCTTCCAGTTCTCCCCATTGGTACTCACTCACCTCACCCATGCCAAGTCTGTTCTGTTCTCTCACATTAGAGCACACTAGGCAGCTGCAGAAGGTTTCAAAATTGGAATCCTACAAAAGGTTCTCACTAAGAGAAGCCTCTAAGAACAAAGTGTTGTAATTTCAATCATATTAATTAGCTCTGTAGCATCTATTTTAGTTTTCTTGAGCTTGCTACACATGACATATTTAGTGGAGCTGGGGTCAAGTCACATGGATGCTGGAGTTCTAGGTTTTGGACTTCTGATGGAGGAGGAGCTCATCCTTTCATTTAAGTAAATTACTCAAACAGAAACACAAAGGTGATTTCAGCAGCTCATTTCTTATTAAAAAAGGGACCTTTAAAAGGCTTCACAATAGCACCTATGGTGTCTAACACTAACACTCACAAAGCTTAGGAGCCAAGAAAGGAAACCTCATTCCTGAGCACAGCTGAGCCTGCAGTTCATGTGGCATTTGGTTTGACTTTGCTACGTTACCTAAATTTCACCAAGTGTCTGGTTGAGGCTCTGCTGCCTCTATACACCCAGCTTTGCTGCATATTTGTTCAGTGTATTAAAACAAACCCTGAATTCATGAAACAGTGGCCCATATATGGGCCAATTACATCAAATAGTCCTGTGCAGCAAGCAGTGGGAAGCTCATGAGGTGTGTGGTACCTGTGTTCATTTACAACTGGTTTACACCAAGGAAAAAGCCTCTGAGGCCAATTCTCAATAGTGACAGTGCCACACAATGCTCAGTGGAACACTAGTGTAAGACATCTGCTTAGCTCCCCCTGTGCCCCAGCACTCCTCCATCCTCTCAAAGGTCCTGCTAGAACAAACTGACCATTACTATCCTTGATAACAGATGCCCTCAGCAAGACAGTGTATTTCAGATGAAGTAGCTCCTAAGGACCATGCCAAGTGCAGGTCTGACTGGTACTTGCCAGGTACCTACTGCTTCATGGGCCCAATTACAATATCATTTCCTTTAATGCCATCATGAACCTATCAACAGGCACCACTGAAATACAAAAACAGAGTCTGGAAAACAAAACAGAAAGCAAAAATAATCTTCAGAGTTCTACAAAGAAGTGAGGAGTGACCTTCTATACATTTTTGTTGCACTTGCAACAGGTCCTCCTTTTTCTACCACTTCTCTCTGCAATCATCTTACCAGTCACTGGTACAATGTGTGATTAGCATTGCATAGCAGTAAGAACTGCTGTCCTACAACCCAGGAACTTTGCATAGCTGGTTATTACTGCAGCTGTTAATGCCAGCTCCATTTATTCTTCCCTAAGACTGACAGCTACTTCTGTGGACTTTAAATCCTTCTCAGCTTTCAGTTGGTACTGATTTAACAGCAAGATGTGCTCCAGTTGTACTGATTGGAGCTAAACAAAAGCCAGGAATGCCAGAAGATTATTGTGATCTTGACTTAATCTGGATGCTGCTGATTGAATGTGGAAAAAGATCAGACTACCTATGCTCAGTAAGGACAAAATTAAATCCACTAGTCCATGATAGGAGATGGGTTGCTAAATATTTGCTTTCAACACATTTTTCAGACCTTCTGTTCATGTTGTGGGACTTGTGAACCTGGAAGCCTTGCTTTTCATGTGTGCTTACATGAAAGTCACTGAGATGCATGTCCTCAGCCTTCAGTGAGCTCCTCCAAATTGATTCTTTTAAAGAGCACAATAAAATCAAGATATGACAAATGCCCACCACTTCACTTGGAGTACTGTGCTTATTCTCATGATTACAGGATCTGACAGGCAAGCAATATCTAACCACTGGAATAAAGCTCTACTTCTGAATATACACACAGCCACACTGAAGACCATTCCTGCACTATGGGAAAGCTATATATGCATCCTTAAATGTATGTATTTCTTTACCTGAGGTGAAAAACTGTCAGCTTGGGCTTTGAGCACACACTTTTTTCCCAATCCAGCTTCCCCAGTAGCTCATACCTCATCTCAATTTATTATTTCTTTACTATTTCAGAAACATACTTCTGACAGCTCTGAAAATATGCTAAGTTGGATATTCACACAAGAGTCACATTTCACTCTCCAATGCAGAGAATTCATTTTGCACCAGAGATTGTTTTCTCCCACAAACACACAGATGTGATTGCAACCTTTCCTTCTACCCTTACATAATAAACAACTTGTAGAAAGAACAAAATCCTTTGTGAGCTGAAAATAAGTGCAGCAAAGCTGACCTTAAACCCAAGAAATGTACATGCAAAAAAAGGAACACAGAGCTGGCATAGATATTTCACTCTAACTGCTGGGTTTCAACAGCACTTTATCATGAAGTGAAGTTTGTGACCTCTGTAATATTGCCAGTCCCCAAATTCACAAAAGACTCTTCAGAATTATGAATTTTTAAATATGGTTTACACCAAGAAATTTAGGAGCAGCAGAAAGCATACTGATTGTATTTTAAAAGGAATGCCTTGGTATCTGTCATTTATTCTTAATCCTCCTGATACACTGAGGATTACTAACACAAGTCTCTGGCCAGCAAAGGGAAGTTGATGTTGTTTTAAAGAACCTTGTTTTAACCATTTCTGTTTCATTTCATCTCTTGAACAGAGCTACTCCCTACTGCAAAGGATGACCAAAAACCTGCCACTAAGTCAATTTTGAAAACAGAATTGACATAACCATTCAAAGCAAGAGACACTCCTTTAGAGCTGGTTTAGTCCAAAAGGAGAGTCAGGTTTTGGTTTGTGGTTTTTCTTCCCCAAAGTGGTATTTCACTCAGCACTACAGAATCTCTTACTTAGGGTACACTGAGTTTCTTGCAGCAGACAGAGGTCCTGACTTATGTCAGGAAACACATACAGACTTCTGAAGCCCATCAAGGCACAAGAAAGATGTGTTCCTTAATGCCACATCTGTTGATGAATTAGCCCAGGGTCTGTCCATGTGAACTGGCACCAGTGGTGACTTGCTCATGTCCATTAAAAAGAAAAAAAAAAATCTCAAGAGCCTCTAGGTTAATAAGTTATAATTCCTTCTGAAAGCTAGAGGTGTTTGTTAATAATTGAACTAGACAAAAGTTATAGCCCATGCTGCAAATTAGACAAGTCTTCCACACAAATACATGAGACCTGGGACTTACAGACCTCTTAGACAATCCACCAGTGATATCTACTTAGAGAAGTGATAAACTCTACTTCTAAGGCCAGTTTTCCCTGTCCCTAATTGTATAAGCCTGATCCTGAAACATCAAGTGTTGTGAAAGCATTTGAAGCAGCAGTGGGACTTGCCCAGGCAGCACTGCAAAACACTGGAAATCCCACAATGTTTCACTTTAATTGTCTTTTTTTTTTATTTCAAATTACCACTTTTCTGCTCTGCTGCATCAGTAACAATGCCTTTCTGCTCCCTACTGTACAGCCTGATGCTTCAACAAATTACTGCACATAGAAAAAGCAACATGCTCATTTTGGCACAGGGTACCAGGCTCTGAGAACACAGATTAAGTCTGAGACAACAAAAAGTGTCAGGTTTTGGAACTGAAGTGGCATTAGTAATACAGAGAAGGTAAATTAGGTGTCATGCACAAAAACTCAATCAGCAATTGTGACAGTTCTCTCTAACACACCTGGGTCTAAGTGAGAAACATAAAACCTTATCAACACATGAATTTAAAAGTTTGAGTTGGAATGACAAGAGATGCACAAAAGATGTAAAGTAGCATAAAAAGCCCAAAACAAAAGAAAGAGGGAAGGAGACAAATACCCAAACAAACACAAAACACTGCAAAGGAACATTCTGAACATGAAAAAACATCAACTTGTACCAGCAACAGAAAACACCCTGGGGGCATTCCCTCCTCCTCATTCTCTCACAAGCTGCATTTAATCAGCAAGATGAAAAACAAGTGCAATTGCCTTCACATTGTGCTTCACCTCTAAAGCTTTCCCTCTTTTCCTCCCAGGATGCTTAGATCACACCATAGGTAGTGACACAATCAGGGAACCCCTGACAACTCTGTTTAGACAGAGGTGTGAGAAAGGTGTAACTGGCATTAAACTTGATTTTCTGTTGTGTACATGTAGCATGTTTGATCTCTGAAAAAAAAGGCCATTCCCTACAAGCTTTGCATTGCTTTCAATGGTGGGTTTCACCAGTTCTGGGGCACACATACTGTCTATCCAGCCACCTGCAAGAGAGAATGGCCAAAATCATAGAATCATAGGGGATGGAAGGAACCTTGAGAGATCATCAGGTCCAACCCCCCTGCCAAAGCAGCTCCCCAGCTCATACTGCACAGGTCAGCGTCCAGACGGGGGTGGAATCTCTCCAGAGATGGAGACTCCACACCCCCTGGGCAGCCTGTCCCAGGGCTCCCTCACCCTCACTGGGGAAAAGTTCTTCCCCAGGTTGGTGTGGAACTTCCTATGCTCCAATTTGCAGTCATTGCCCCTTGTCCTGTCCCCACAGACACTGAAAAGGGGCTGGCCATTTCCCCCTGCATCCCATCCTTCAGATATTGATAAACGTTAATAAGCTCCTCTTAAAAGCACTCTTTTAAAAAACACTACTACTCTCTTAAGGCACTTTAAGAAAAAATAAATCTTTCTGTACTTCACCTACTCCCTCCCATCCTTCCCAAGAACAACTTTAAAAGCCTGAAAATTAATCAGATGGGGCCGAATGGAGGCAATTTCACAGTTGCAGACTTTCAGAAGTCACGGGCACGCTGAGCACACCAAGCGGACTCAGTGCCCCTGCACGGTGCAGGAGACAGCTGTCCTCCCAGCCATGCAGAATCCAGCTAGGATTTCTACAGCTAGAAAAACATGGTAATCTTCAAATTGCATCTGGAAATGAAATAGTTTAATGTTTTCCTTTTCAAATTACTGGTGGCAGCGTTTTGTGAAAGGTGATACTTCCAGTTTAGCATTTATTTCCAACCACAAAAACCAAAATAATCAAACATACAATTCTTGATACCAAACCCAGTATATGGATAATATCTAAATTTATCTACTGCTGGTGAGTGGATCACTATCAGCTGTAAGTTAAAAAACCCCTCACCCATCCCCATTTGCAGGCAGCAGGAGTCAGTTCTGCCTGAGGTAGTGACTGCCAGCACACAATTACTGATGCTGTCTTTAAATGAGTAAATTTCCATCTTTTCTCTCTCAAAAAAAAAGACAGAACATAGTAGGAATATAAAGTTGTCCTTCTTTTTTTTTTCCACTGCAAAAGTGTGACTGGTCTTGCATTATGAAAGGTTACACTGCTGTAAGCTGCCAGACAGATGAGTTGAGGCTGAGCGCTTTCTTCCTGAGGCATACTGCCCCAAATTCATTCCACTTTCAAATGAACCACGTATTAGAAAAATCTTAAGCCAGCCTTAATGAAAGGGGATTTTTTTTCCTAGGTTTAACTGACAGCTGTCAGAATGCTCATCCCTGTCAGATCTAGCAGGAGCAGCTGCAGACTTATAACCAAGCTGACCATGGTTCATCGTGTTACTGCAGGTTAGTAGAGCAGTAGTAATTAATCATCTTCACACTCAGCCCACAGCAATTACAGGGTATTAAGCCCCAGCTTGGACAGCAAAGGAATTTCAGGCCAGACAGTCTAGAATTAATTGCTTAATTTTGGATTTGCTATAGTCAAACCCTTGCTCTTGATGCATAGTAACCTGCTAAGCTGCCCTAACTGGATTGTAGTTCTGAGCTCTACAGCTTTCAAGGAAGTTATGCTGTGTGGCTTAACTCCAGTTATTTCAAACTGTGTCCAACATTTTAACCTTGTTAAGAAGTGCTGTGTATACCACAGTTACTGCTGACAAAACAAGAGTCCCACTACACCCACCAGCCCACTTGTTGTTATATTTGGCCAGCTGCAATGTGGGCAAGCCAAGACCCTACCTGCACGGGGCTCTATTGTCTTGTTGGAACCTGCATCCATGAAGATGAACCGTCCACCGCCGAAGTCTTCAGTGTAGTCAGAGAGGTAGAGCAGTGAAGTATAGTCAAAAGAGCCATAAGTTACCTAGGAGGAAGATAAGGTTAGAAATTCTCCTCTTGTCTCTGCAAAGCACAAGTAATTAAGCAAATGGATCAGCGCGGAATTTTCCAGTTTGCATGTATTTAATGAAAGTGTCTCTGGAAGCCAAGTATATATAGTTTATAGAAAAAGATCCCCTTATTAGTCTGTTCAATTACATTTACACACACATTACATACAAGACTAGCATGTTGTGTTTATTATTTCTATCAGTTTCCATAATTAAAGAAGTGCTCCCATTGATTTCTATCATCCTAAGTTGTCTAAACAGTTAGCAAAAAACAATATAGTGTTAGAAATTACCCCTCTGTGTTGCATCAAAAATAGAGAAGGGCTCACATCTACTTAAACTATTTCAAGATAAAATTTCCCCATAAGGCCAATGAGACCCAAGGACAACCAATGACTAATTGTGTGCATTATCAAGTCATAGTTAAGAGGTTTCTGGAAACCTCACCTTTTACTTTCACCAGGTACCACACAGGAACTCTATGGGGTAACAGTAAGTCAGACCTTCCAGGTAAACACACATTTGTTGGAGGAATTTCTTTTCTATAAAGGTTTTGTTTAAAAACCCTCAATCATGACTTTCAAAGTCTCTGCTGCTTCTCAGCCTACACACCAAACACCCCATTTAAGTATAAGGTGATTTTTCTTCTTGTAAACATATTCTTTTTGATCAATATGTATGTCAAAGATGGAGAAAAGAAATACTAAAGCTCAGCATGAAGCTGCCAAAATACTTAACAGAGTTTAGCTGATTCCAAAAAAAATTTCCTTTTTGTATCTACAGGTCACAGACAATTAAAAATATACTTAAAATCAATGGCTGTATTCTCTGGTTTCTTTACAGTGTATCACAACTCAATCACATTCTGCATTATGCTGTCACACAGTGAAATGTGCAGCACAGCAGTACTGTATAAATACTCAGCATTTGCAGAGTGTTTTGTCTGACCTGGTGACTGGTAGAGGTAGGTGCTACTTCCAAACTTAGAAGTTTTCTAAATATTTTCAATTTTGTTTGAAGTTACATTCATTAGTGCCAGTTAAATTTTGGCTCAACACTAGCTGTACATACTCCTCTGTTAAGGGCACTGACTGAAGAGAACAGAGCAGCAGATGGAATAGGAAGACATTTTCATCCTTACTCATTTTATTATTTTGACCATAAGGGCTTAAAGGAAAAAAGCCAAATCCAGGGATACACTGCACTACGTAGTTCTAATCACAAGGATGAGGAAAATGTGTTGGCAATCCCCTTCTCCCCATATCTACATGAACCTTAGTAGCAATGCAAGGCAAGAAATGGGAATTAACTTGCATGTGGTACTGCAGCACCTGAAAACAGCCATTCAACAGCCTTCCTCATGCTTTGCAAAGCTACTGTCATCTTCAGCAATTTGGCAATAAAACTTCAGTCAGTGAAGAAATTTGTTCAACTCAGACTGACAAGTCTAAGGCATTAGAATTGTTTTATGGACTCTTTGGTGGGGAAACAACCTTGGCTCCATCAGTGCACCCCTCATCTCCAAGGTGGCTTTACCAACTCCCTACTTTTAAGAGCTGACTACAAACCATTGTAGCCTGACCAAAACACATCTGATTTCTACAGACAACTCATCTGGGGAAACCAAGTATGCAATGGGAAATGGCTCCTCTGTTCTTGTTCATTGCTAACCTTCAGAAGGCAGCCAGGCCTGAGAAATGCAATATTATGGAAACGAGGCACTAAATTATCCTCAGCTATTTAAAATGCTAGAAGCCCACCAGGCATATCAAATGTATTTATTACCCTGGTAATAACCTTTCTGGTATTGGAAATTAATAACTGAACCAGAAGTTTCAGCTATGTGAGAAAAGCTGTCATTAAAGCCAGGTGATAAACCATATGGGCACACTGCTGTAAATCCCATTTCTACAGCTCCTTAGGAGCAATTCAATAGAAGAGACACAGGCATTTCCATTCAGCCTGTGATTCTTAGTGGGCTCTTTTTGAGTCCCCTTTACCAAGCAAGTCAAACACAGCTAATATTTAGTGGTAAATGCTCATAATGATAATACAGTAATTCTTTAAAGGTTATTTTACAATTGTCAAAGTTAGCCAGCCACATCTTGCAGCGTGGCAGCCTTGGGTTTCAGAGGAAGACACATTTACATGCATCTCAGCAGCTGACATACTATGCAACAGGCCTGCAGTTGCTAAGACAGACAGACAGGACAGCAGCCACTGCCTTCCACTGCAAAAGGCAATATGAACACGTATTTACATTCCAATCAGCATAAGCCCAGCATGATCCCTTGCAGAAATGAGTCAAAACTGCTCTTTTCCTGTAAGCCTCTATTTTTGTGCAGATAATTGCAAAAATGGTCTTGATGGCTACCTCAGTGTTCTCTATATTGTAGTATTTATTTACTAGACAATGCAAGACACCAAATCTCTGAATTAGAGGGGCTGTAGGTGAGCTAGGATAACAGACAAGAATAAGCTTCCTTGGATTTCAAAGACAAGGCAGAACATCTAATGTATTTCAGTAAACGTCTAACAACATAAGGGGAAGAAAAAGAAGAGTGGGGGAAAAAAAAATCTGCTCTAACAGAGAGGAACTGCTGTCAGGGACAGCCTTGACAAACAGAGCAGAGCTGCCAGAAGGGTTAAGAGATGGAGAACATATCACAGGTAAAGGAACTTGAAGGTTTGGCTTACAGAACTTAGAGAAAGAAAGGCTGGAAAAGGGTATGACTGTTACCTATAAACACAGGGGGATAGAAGATAGAAAAAACCCAAACATAGGTACAAGTTGATCATGAACAGGCTGGAAAAAGAGCCCAAGAAAATTTGCACTGAAGTCCTGGAATACCTCCAATAGCAGAAATTCAAGGAAGACAATCCAAAATCTGATCTTATGGCAGAGCCTGACAATGCTGTGAAGGATGAGAGGATCCTTGCCCAGCCAGGGGACTGCAGAAGTCTTCAAGTCCCATATCACTTCTACCAGAGAACGTTAAGACTATTCTGCTGGGATACTTGAACGTGCAACACCAGTTCCATTATAAATCAGGCATTTGATGTTTGAAAGGCTGAGCTCCAAACAAATTCTATTCAAGATGAAACTCTGTGGCTTAAGCCAACCTTCTCTTTATTTGATTTAGCTGCTTATAAATTCAACAAGATGAAATGAATCGTTGGGATGATTTCAGAGTTTCTACTCACCTGTAACCGAAAAGCAAATATATTTTAGGGGAAAAGAACCAAAGCCTCATACAGACACAACAGATCTGTGCTACTCCATTATGCAGCCACAATCTTCCAAGCTAAGGATATTCAGACTGAGAAATAACTGCAAGAGATTTTGCAATACAGGGGAAAAAGGCAAGAGGGGTATTTGTGTGCTCCAAGAGACCCACATCTTTGAACCCACAGTGTCAGGCTTCAAAACAAAACAAAGTGTCAGATTCATTTTCCAAGGGCTTGATTTTACTTTTTTAAAAGAGGCAGGGAAAAAGACTCCCCAAGTCTTCTAGGGGCAACCTTCACTGTTCAAGTATTATGCAGAAATAAAGTGGTTCTATTCCAAGGGGAAAGCATAAATACTGATGCAACAAGAGTACAAGTGTTGCTAGTTTGTTGGATAACATGGTGAGTTTTACTGATCTTTCTTCAACTCCCTAGTATTCACACTTATTTTGGAGGTACATATGAATAATATTGCTCTTATATGAGAAGTGTTTCCTACCTCAGATAAATAGCAATGCTTCCCCCCACTCCTTGACTTCAACTGCAGTCTGGAAGCAGTAAATGGAATTTAGTTTGTTGGAGAAGTGAAAATACAACCTGTGAAACTGCACAACTTGTCTCTCCTATTTAGCTTCCTGAAATATCTTCTGACCTCCTATTTGAATCCAGTCTCCTGCATAGCTTGATCACCTATAAATACTTTTGTCTCTTTTGAAATGCATAACAATATAGCTACAGATAGACACCTATAGTAGGTTAAAATTATAGGCAGACATATTCTACATGTACTGTAGCACTTTCTGTAAGCCCTATCTGGCAAACACATACATGGATGCTACAGTCAGAGAGCTCTGTTCCAATTGCACTTCAGGGGAAAATAACACCAGACCTTTTGACACAGAAACAGAAGTTAGAGGAATTAGAGACTTGTTTGTGCAGCACAGAAATGATTCAAATGAATCCTTTGATGCCAATTCAAGTGAATGATGTCCCAGAAGTGAAGGCAGCCAGTGTCCAGCACCAGTGACGCATGATGATGATGCAGTCTGGACTTTCAGGATGGACATGAAGTGAATGGGATGAAGGATTTATCTCTATCAGACTCTGAGACATCATTTCCCTGGTTCAAACCATTTTCAACCAGGCAATGCAGATGGCTACCATTTAAACCATAGAAGTACCTGTATTATCTGGCAACAGCCAAAGTCTTTTATTTTAGAGGTGGGATGAACCACTGAGCTGGGATAGTTTCCACAAGAACGATCCCAGCCCACAGCAGCTTGTCCATGTCTCCAACACCCTCCACACTGACAACTGCATTTGCTCCCTGGTATAAAAAAGACAGGGATCTCCTGGAGAGTCCAGAGGAGGCTACAAAGATGATGAAGGGCCCGCAGCATCTCCCCTGTGAGGAAAGGCTGAGTGAGCTGAGGCTGTTCAGCCTGGAGAGAAGACGACTCAGGGGGGACCTTATTAATGTTTATCAATATCTGAAGGATGGGATGCAGGGGGAAATGGCCAGCCCCTTTTCAGTGTCTGTGGGGACAGGACAAGGGGCAATGGCTGCAAGTTGGAGCAGAGGAAGTTCCACACCAACATGGGGAAGAACTTATCCCCAGTGAGGGTGAGGGAGCCCTGGGACAGGCTGCCCAGGGGGTGTGGAGTCTCCTTCTCTGGAGAGATTCCAGCCCCGTCTGGACACCGCCCTGTGCAATATGAGCTGGGGAGCTGCTCTGGCAGGGGGGTTGGACCCGATGGTCTCTTGAGGCCCCTTCCAACCCCTGTGATTCTGTGATTCTATGTGAAGACCAAGAGAGTGAGAAATGGACCCCCAAGTCACAAGCTCAAAAAGAACGTAGAAGTCTGCTCTAGGTCTGTATTCCAGAGCACCCACAGAGCCTCTCCACTGTGGCTGGGGGCCAAGGAAGTTTTGTTCCCTTGTGCTCCCCCCAAAAAGTGAAAGGGAACCGATCCACAGAAGCTGGGCATGCAGTGTTGGCTGTCACAACAGCACATGTGAATGTGATCACCTGTTGAGGAAGCTCCTGAGCAAGAGCATCACTGTTCACAGGAAAATATATTCAATCAAGCCTGAAACATAAGTTTAAGGCACAGACACAAAGTGTTTCAATGGTCTGAATGCTTTAGCTTTCCCAATACAGAAAACTTACTGCACAAGTTGGGTGCTACAGAAGTGAAAAGTGGTCAAACTACTTATATAGAAGAAACAGGACAAGCTACAGTTTTAGCTCCCACTGTTAGCTAAACAATATTTCTCAGGAATTACCTTGAAACTTAGCACAAGTCAGCATAACTGCTGTAAAATATGAAAATGTATTTCTGGGGAGCCAAATTCCACATGATTATGAACAAGGCATTTGGTAACTCCCTGTCCTGGTTCTGGCCAGGCCAGAGTCAACCTCCCCAAGCAGTCAGCCCAGGTGAGCTGAGTTAGCAGGGCTGGTTTCCACACCACCTGACACTACTCCCCCCATAAAAAGGGCTGGTCAGGGAGGGATGCTCTTGGGTGCTTCCAGTGCAGCCTCAGTGTGGTCAGGGTGTCAGGTCAGTCCTTGCACTGTGCAGTATTCTGTTACCATCAGATCAATAAGGTACTCTGTGTTATCACTGGGTGTAAGTGAAATCCACTGCAGGCTGTTATTATTCCCCTTTCACGGTGGTTTTATCAGTAAACTGTCCTCATCCCAACCCTCAGAGGCTATCTGTTTCTCCTCTGGGAGTAAGTGGCCACTGGTTGAGGCTGAACCACCACACTGCCCCAACTGGGACAATTACCTCCCCATTGCTGCCATAAATCAGACTACCTAAATATTCAGTATAGAAACTATTAAGGTTTAGGTTATGCATAGCAAGTTTAAGACCACATTTTGTGTTTGTTTTGTTTAATAAAGCTGAGGGTGGGTTAGAGAAAGCCAAGGCCAATCAGTTGATGGATCTGCTCCCTGAACAGACAGCCTGTGAGATAAACAAAATGTGGACAAAACAGATGGATAAAACCAGCAAAACATCTAGCCTGCTGTCCATCACGTACAAGCACTGTCAGGATGCCATAACAGAGAAGCAGCTTCTAACAAAGAAAACAAAATTCTCTTCAAGGAAACAGATTTGAGTCTAAATGACAAAACAACTTGTACATTATAGGAGGGATTTAGGTAGAAAAAATAATAATTAAAAAAGGAATGGACTGCCCTATGTTTCTAAAACTCACTTATCCTTCCATTAGGTTCATCCCTGAAGGATTTTTACAAGCACCAGTTTTCAAACACGTTTGACTAATTGTTTAATACAAAATGACTTTCAAGTGATCTAATAATAACAGGAAACATTGGCATCCCAGCTGCCTCCTCCTTACCTTGTCAACGTGTGGGTGCCAGTACTCGTCATGTGTTGTCTTGGCTTCTGTGCTGTTTATTCTCGAGAAGAACGTTGGCTTAGTCAGGTACATGGAAGCAGAGCGGATGCCAAACGCCTGAGCAATCCTTTCTTGAACTCTCTGTCTCACATCACTGCAAAGAACACAGCAGGCTAAGTGACACACACACCTCTCAGGCTCCTGCACTGTCCTTTGTTCCCTGTCCTTACTCCTTTAGAGCCAAGCTTCTCCCTCAGCTAATAAATCACAGGGAACACAGGCCCATATTTGCTCTCTTATTTAGCTTAAAATAAGAGACCTGCTACATCAAAAAGAGACAGTCCCAGAATTTTGGGCTGGGGGTTGTTTTGGGTTTTTAAATTCTCAGAATATCAACAAAACCCCCTATTTTATGCCTAGGTTTTAAAGTTTGTGTAAGCAGCCTCTTTTCCTGAGAAAGAATAAATCCCTGCACATCTCACTGTTTATTAACTACTAAAGAGACCACAGTATGTCATATATATGTATTTTTTTTAATCCAAAGCAGATCACTA
Source organism: Zapornia atra (assembly GCA_013400835.1). Classification (NCBI taxonomy): domain Eukaryota; kingdom Metazoa; phylum Chordata; class Aves; order Gruiformes; family Rallidae; genus Zapornia; species Zapornia atra. Next base: position 71,960 of record VZTU01025533.1, on the reverse strand, counting down.
GAAAGTTCTGTCTTTAGAAAGAGTTGCCTCTGAAGAGCATCCAACTATTTTCACACTGATTTTAAGGTACCTGATGAAGTCCCCAGCACCATGAAACTCAGGGTTCTTAGACAACATGAGTATTGGCATCATAACCAAAAAATAACTTACAAATAAATGCAAGATGTCTTTCCCAACTGTTTCTAAAGATTCAGCCAAACTATTTCTACTTTGACTATTCCTGGGTTTACTGGGAGACTGGAAAACCAGGATTTTTATTTTTAAGATTATGAAAATTTTTAAAATCTCATGTGCAGAACTGCTTCTACAGCAGCATCCATCTCTCAGGCAAGGTATCACTGCACACAGGGCTAGAATGGGGTCATCAAGAACTGCCAGCCTTAGTCAACAGCACTTTTAAAGGGAAGATTTGTGATTAATGAGGAATACCACTGGCAAATCCCACCAGTAAACAAATACACCTACTATTTAACTTCAAGTAAACTTAAAAACCAGTAAGGAACACAGTAACACAATGGGATTAAATGAAAACATTGGTATTTAAGATGTAATCCTCTATGCTTCTTTATCTTCTTCTCTCCCAATGGTAACACATTCTTAGCTGTGGTGTTAATCTTCCTTTTCTTCCTCAAGTGCTTCAGAAGCAGCACACAAACAAGACACTCTGGGTAAACACACTTCTGAACTTGTGTGGAATTCTATTAGTAGTTTTGCATCTGTTCTCCACTACCATAACTTTAAAGGAAGTTTTTCACCATGCATTTCTCTAGGGAACTTAAACAGGGACTAAAAAAGAAGAGACAGATCTAAAACCAGACCTACAGTGTTAGGCTGTGAAAGTCACCCCTTAAAAAAACAACCCTATTTCCACAAGTACTAAAAAGTCCTGAGTACTCATGCTGTTCACATCCTGTCCCTCACCAAAAGTAAAAATAAAACACACAGAGATGATTTTTAATCTGTCTCAGTTTAGATTTGTAGCAGTCTAAGCTTAGGGGTCGATTCAAACTATTTCACATGTGAAATACCAAGCCATAAAATGAAGGTCAAGCTGAGATTTCCAGGTATATATTTATATATGTTTTAGGTATATATTTATCCAGGTATACATATTTATGCAGGCACATGACTGCATAAACTGAGGTTTCAAGTTAAGAGCTACATAGTGGTAGAGTTTGCAAAACAGTCATCAGGAAAGGATCTACAGGTCCTTCTGCTCATGCCTGTGGGAGCCTGATCTTTCCTATCTGTTTTCTGTCCAAGAAGTAGGACTTCAGCAGAATCTGCCTTATGTTTCCCAAAAAGCATTAAATGTAATTGCTCACTTTGCTCCATCATGGATAGAGGGCAGCTGGCACTCTGCACAACCCAAGGCAAGAATTAATAGCCTAACCCACAAACACTAAAGCAGCATATTCCCTGGCTGACACTGGGTGGCCAGTTGCACCAGCCAGCTGGAATATCTACTCTGAAGTAGTTAGGCCACAATCTTGACATAGCTTTAAATCTCCAGTAGCTGTACTGTTCTCAAAGCAGCACTGCTTCCTCTTTCAGGCTGATTCCTCTTCCACTTTTAAAAGCTTTCTATTAAGATTTGCTGTCTGGTATTTATAGGGCTCCATTAAAGTTACACTCCTCCTTGAGACTTATGTCTCAAGCTCTGGGCAAAGACACCTTATGTTTTACATCCAAGCAGCAAACAAAGCTCTACTCAACTCTTCCTGATAGACAAAACCAGCCACCCAATGTCTACCCAGCTTGGGCCAGCCAATGGGTGACTGAAAGAACAGGAAAATAAACTCAATGGTTTGAGTGCACTGCAAAGAGAAAATAAGCATGTTTTTCAAAAGATAAATTTGTTTTCCATGCTAATAAATCAAATAGGCAGGGAGGTTGTGCATAAGGCAGCAGGAGTGCGAAGCAGTTGAGGTGACAGCTCTAAAAGCATGAGTGTAGGCACTATTCTGGCCTCATGGAAGCAGCTGCCTTGAGCTAACCCAGGTAACTGGTTTGGGGGTGGGTAAGCATACTGCTGGTTTCTTATTTCCCTCTGTGCTACTGGCTTCAGATATCACTTTTAATTACAGTAGCTTCAAGTGCATGAGGTGACAAAAGGTGCCAACCTTGTATTTCTTCAGTTGACTTGTGTTGCCCTGTCCTTTGCTTCCCTGCGAGCTCTCATCCTACATATCAGAGCATCCCTAAAACACTTAATCAAGAAAATCATGGCATTTGTAGCAGCCTAACATGAATTTTACATGCATGTATGTGGTAAGCTATCAGAAATCCCCACTGATTGCATGGGATCTCATTCCTTTGCACTTACAGCTAAGCTAACACATAACACAGGCACACCATGATGCCATGTGTCCAGGGAGCAAGTTTATAGCAACAATCTTCCTTCAAGAAAGAACTCAACAGGGAAAGGAATACTGACCATTCACCTCAGAGCTCAATGAGCAAGAGGGGTTAATTCACCTATGGTAAGTTAAAAATAACAAAGCAAAAGTAACTTTACTTGATATATAGGTTGCAAAGTCATAAAGAATGTAAGTCTCATGGGGAGAGGATGCTTAATCTTCTAGTTTGCCTGCCATACTTCCAGACTTATTTGTGAGAACTGGACAACAAGCAAAATTAATTTTCTTTAGGGCCTAATCTAGCACGTGCTGAAGTCAGTAGGAAGTTGTTTATTGATCTCAACGAACTCCTAAGAGGTAACCCAAGCCCAAGAGTGGTCACAGGAAACAAGACCCCTTTCCAGCAAGCTCAAAGTGTAAGAACAGCCCTTCACAGGCTGACCTCTGTAAAGGGAAGTGGTAGGGATAGAAAGGAAGTAGTCAAGACTGGATTATCTTTCTTCCCCAGCATACAGACGTGACAAATACACATAATCTAGACTGCTGCAAACTGGGCATTCCCAGAGTTCAGGCTTTAAGAGGTAGAACAGAAAACTATGTAACATGATAGAGCAAAGAGTGACAGGCCATCCCAACCTCCCTACTTCTTCACTTTCCCTGGATGCTCTTAATTTTAAGGATAATGTACTATCCTGACAGTACCAGCATCACCTCATACACTCCAACAAATACCCAATCAGTTTATATTTAATACAAACCACTGAACTGGGAAATCTGTATGTACAAATATGAGCAGCATTTATTGCTTTGTAATGCAGTGCAATAACTAATCCGATTACAGAGAATCAACAAGAAAAACTTTTAAAAGCCTATCAGTCACAAACAAGCTGCAGGTTTCCACTGATGCTTCACTGAATAATCAATATGGCAAAGATTTACTGGAAGACAGCAATACCTTTGAACACCTACATACTTTTTCTTGCTTGAGTATTTACCATGCTACTCAAAAGCTACAAACAGTCCAAGAAATTCCTAGCTGAGCCAGCACATAGGTATTATTTTTTTACACATAGTGTTTAATAGCTACTCTCAAATAACGTGGCATCAGTTGAATCAACTACACAGGTACTATAAGAATATGAATAATACACAAGGGAGGACTGTTTCTCAATGCATGTGAGTAACAACCAGGACTTCTCACTTTGTTGTATATAAGTGGCTGCAGTTCAAAACAGGTTCAAGCAAACCACACAATGTATTAAGGAATTTAATGCTTAATGTAGAGGGTGGAGGAGAATAAAGGTTCAGAATACTGATTGTACTAGAAAACACTGCATTGAACCATTGTAACTAATGACAAGGAGATCTTATCTTGTAGTGGTGTGAGAATGAGTTAAAAACATCATTTCAAGTTTGAGGCCAAAGGCAAAGATAACCATGTGCTGCAGGAGATACGTTCTGCAGGGTGCTGGGTGATAATCTTGGTTACCTTTCATTCCACACAGCCACATTTACCCCACTGCAGGAGTCATCAACGCTGACCAACCTCCCAGTGCAAACACGACCTCTGCTTCGAGCCTCATAGGTATCTCCTGTCCCTCTTTATGACAGCAAATTAAACACTGTACGTGGGAATCAAATGTTTACCTTGCAGCAGGAGCAAAGGCATGGCTGCTTTTAGAGATCAAAGTGTTCCCTAGAATCCTATAAAGCACATGCATCTGTGTACCTTCGCTCGTTCTGTGCCCACGCTATGCCCAATGCAGCACGTAGCTGCTTTCAAAAATAATATAAGTCACTTTTTAGCCTATAAAAAACCTCCTCTTTTGTACAGCCTGCTTCCCACTGACCTGGCCACTTCAACATTTATCAATATCACAACTGCAAGTTTTTCTTTCCATCCCCTTCCCTGCTATTCCAGATGCAGACTATATATAATCTACTGGCAAAATACTTCAGGACAAATGCACTGTACTTCAGGTACAGAGTGTACAAAAGCACGTGATAAGATAAGCCAAATTTCAGCTTAGAAAGTACTATGAAGGAAGCAAAGAGTGTGCCCAGAAACTCTGGCTGCCTTGGATCCAGTACAGTAAGGGCCATAGTTCCTTCAGCCCGAGGAGAAGGAGGAGGAGCAGGAGCCTCCTACCCCTTCCTGATCCCAGCCCACTCATTCTTCATACATTTTCCTATGTGTCTCCCCCCCATATATCAACAACTGTTGGGAGAGCTCTGGTGTACTACAGCTACAAAGAAAATACTTCTTTACACTGGAGAATGTAAGCACTCCTTTTCATAAACACAGCGACTATTCTATCATTCGAACTGCTTAGGGGGGAACCCTGGCTCTGACAAGATGCACTAAACAGCTCTGCTAGGGCAATAAACATAGGAGAACTAGGGCAATAAACATAGGAGAACAGCATCCAGTCAACAATCCAAGTAACAAGGGAATCCTGCCCAGAATTTGTCAGCAGCTGTCCTGGTACATTTGCACTGGATAACATCAAAACACACAGGGCAGGCTCAGGAAAAGGCAGAGCAGAACTCACTGGAGAGAGCATATCACCACCTTCTATAAAAGCTGTTACTGAAATCTGGTTTGGAACCAGGCTGATGAGGAAGGAAAAGGCCAAAGAAGTAGCTGGAAGTCTAAGGAACACACAACTTAAGAAGTGATGCTCACTAGGTTGTAAAGTTGCCAGCTTAATGTATAAGCAGCAGCATAAAGGACTGAGTAAAAGAAAAGAACTACAAGTTTCTGTAAGATACAAGCTCTGCCAGACCAGCAAAAAAATGCACTGTTAGGAACTGCTGTAAGTGTGATTGGAGCACAGTGACAGGAACACTCAAAGCTTTACAAAACCACACAGCTTCTTTAGCCCACTTGTCAACATCCCCACACTGCTCCCAGCAAAAAGCACCAAAGGCACTACAGCCAGCAAGTTTTGACAGAAATCACACATGCAGAATGAATAAAGGAAAAAGCATGCTAGCAGCTCTCCCTCTGCTCAATCTGTCTCTACCTTAATAAGTTGTAAGATTTTTAGACTAATTCTTTGATGGTGCCAATTTCTGCTGAACCTGTAAACCAGGCATCCAGATCTAAAGGTCTCTCTTCTGGTTGAAGATGCATCTATTGGGTGAAAAGAAAAGGAATATGCTTGGCAGATGGCAAAAGCATCAGCCTAGAAACCATAATTGACACTGAAGCAACAGAATTTTGACAGAGACAGTTTAGAAACCAGCCCCCCTGGCTCAGAATGCCTACTCAGATTTGTTATTGTTGCAATCAGTAATACTTAGACATGAATTACATTTAGTTATTTCTCTCAAGAGTGGATTTTTAATCTGACCTTGGTAGATAAGTGAAAATAATGAAGATAAATGCTCCGAAGAATAGCATAAAAATCATTCATTAAGGACATAAGGTACTACAGTCCCTGTCAGGGCACTACCATTAATATGAACAGAAGCATTCAATGATAGGTTTTGTATTAGATTCAAATCCAGCAGACTGAAACATCCCCTGTATTGGCATGAAAAAAACCAGTGGATTAATGATATTCCCTAGCTGCTGTCTCAGGATCAGAAACATTCAATTTTTCCATAATTTCCATTAATTTATCTTCATGTGAAACAGAAATATGCTTCAGTAAGATAGCTCCCTCCACACACTCACGTTATTTCTACAGGTTCTTGGATCTTCTACAGAATAAAAGGCAAAACAAAGACTATCTTCAAAATATTCCCCACTATCATGGCAAGGCAGAAACTGTTTTCTTTATACATTCAGAGTTCAACAGCACTTGAAGGATCTCATTTTTGTGATTTTTGGGGCAGAAGTAACATGTTTTAAAGAGTTCACCTAGAAAGACAACAGTATCTAGAGACAGATGTCAAATAGAAACAAGCTTTAATTGCTTAACATTTTAAAACAAATAAAATTACTACATTAATAAAACTAATAAACCTATTTGGCTACTTAATATTACTTCCACCACTAGAGGGAAGTCCTATTCCTTCAGGAAGGCAAGAAACAAGACCAAGAGAGTTAAAATGCTCAAGCCAGGTACATTTTAAATTATGAGAAAGCAACTGAAATGCATAACTACAGATTTATTGTGTCTAGTCAACAAAGAATGCTTGTTCCTAAACTTTGGCCACACACCTTCATGGACACATGGAACTCGTTATGTTTGTTGTCTTCGTTAAGTATATGAACAGGTCCACAGGAAAGCTAAAAGCATCAGATGCCAAAGCTATTACATTATAGCACTATTTCACATTCTGGCTTCTTAGGAGGAAAGTATGCTCTGCTTCTTTGGCCAGAACATTAGTAATTTGAAATCTTTCCAAGCTTTACTGTTTTTAGTGTTTTGCTAGACTTCACCCAAGAACCCCAAGCTCCCCATGTAATAACTGGGGAGGACTGTCTTTAACATCTAACACACAACCCCTTGGATAGCATGCATGAAATAGGAGTTAATGGATTTTACATCCCAGCTATAATGTTCCAGCAAGCAGTCACAGAAGTCAGACTCTCTGTGCTGGCATCAGCCCATCACACAGAATGGGAGGTGTGAGGTGCTGCCATCGTTCTGGTTACACTTACACTATCAATACTGCCCTGAGTTACATTGGTAACGCAGCTAAATTCAAAGCAGCAGAGGTTATTTAGCAGGCAGTCACCAAAAGGTTCCTTTTGCTTATTTTCCTCAAGGCACCTTAATTCTCAGAGATTATTTTGGCTGCAAATTCAATTGTATGTCTGAATCCAAAGGGAAATCCCCACCCAATCTGTGCTCTGCTAAAAATATAGTTGGGTTTGGTGGTTCAGGCAGCAGTTACTGAAAATCTTTACCGATACAATGCAAAATCCTCTTCTGTGAAGATGTCTTGAATTTTGTCCCCAAAGTACCTGAAAAAAATGAAACACCAGTCTAAGAGGAGTATTTGAACCAGACTGCTCAAGTAGTACCAAAATGCATTCTCACTCCCATCTGTGCTTTGCCCACTATGAAAACACAATACCAAAGAAATCCTACCGATGCTTTTGAGTGTGATGTTCCCAAAGCACTGCTCAAAGATTCAATGTGAAGAGATTAGAGGATCAAGACACAGCAGCTGATGACAGAATTCCCCAGGCATGAAGAGAGTCCCCTCCCATATCATGAAATAAGCACATGGATTCAAGTTTTTAAGAATTCAGACTACTTGATTTCTTCCACTGCTGATAAACTAGATCAGCAGTGGAAAAAATACTGTTAGTTACTGGTGCAAGGGTAATGGTAGCTTTCAAAGAGCCCAGTTGAACAAAGGATCAGTTTTCATGCCACAGAAGCTCTTTAAATGTTCATGGAAACTGTGGTGAATCTAACTTTTACAGTTTGTCATTACTAACCCCAGCCCACAGGGCTTGAGAAAGCTGAAATGGCAGTGAGCACCAAAGTGTAGGAGAGGCAGCAAGCCACAGGCCCATTTTACCTGTACAGGTTAACAAAATGCTTCCCCAGTGAAAGAGCTCCAGAATGCAAGTCCAGAATTGATGCCTGGGGAAGGAAACAAAAAAAAAAAAGTGGAAAAAAAGCATGAAATGGTTTTATCATTACTTAAGTGTGACCTGTAATAACCATCCCCAGTGGGCTCCCACTTCCCAAGAAAAAATACTAGTTTCTAGCATTTGTGCCTGTAAAGTAAGCATTAGTATTGACAACCCAAACCTTCTTCTGTTTGCTGTACAGATGCACAAAATATTAACATACTACAAATAAAGCAGAGGACTGCTATTGCTGAGATTTAGATCTGACATAAAGAATTGCCAGTCTTCCTCCATGGGCTAGGAGGAAGATGCTCTGTTCCTGGATCCCTTCTTCTAGATGTTTCCCTTCCACACAAAGATGACTAATTTTCCAGTATTTGTGAAGCGCTCAAATAGCAGCACTAATATTTATCTTGCCCAACATTTGTTATTAAAACTGCTCCTTCACCATGAGTTCCTGTATACTTCTCATATTTAATATGGCCATAAAAGTCTGTTTAAAAGAACAATTATCATTTCAAAGGCTTGACTACAGCCAAACTTTCTTTTCCCCAATTTCTAAACCGATGCAAAAGAAAACCAAAGAGTGAAAGGTTTTTACATATGAAAAGTCAATCCATTCCTTTATCCCATTCAAGCCAACCACTTCTGCTGAGCTCCAGACCCAGTCAAAGATCAGCATTCAGATTTGCCAGGAGAGAGCACTACCTCTCAGGATTCTAATTTCTCTAAATCAAACAGAATACACTTTTGTATGTCCCTTGCTGTCCACAAAATACATGTTTGTTTTGCATCAGTTAAACAGTATTTAAAAATACAACTCTTTAATAGCAGCCTTTCTTTTTTATACTGGACCTATCAAGTAACAACAGTTAATTAACTTAACCAGCACCAAAGTAATAACATCTTTGATATACAATATCCAGGCTACAGCACTCAACTTGGAATTTGGCGTTTCTTGATGCACCACATACCATCCACATTATTAAAGTCCAAACAATAATAATACCACTAGGTGAGCTGCCTGGAAAAAATGATAACTTCCACCTTCAACAAGAATTTCTGGGCATGGCTGGAGCAGTGCCCTTTGAAACCACTTTGTATCTTTACCCAAATGGAGACAGGCTGGTGAATGAGCAGCAGCAAATCATGAGCACACAGATGTGTCAGAGCTGCAGTGCCAACTGAGCAGTACAGCCTCATGCTCTCCCTAGTCCCAAAGCGTTTTTCTCCCTCCTCCTCTGGATCGTGCTGGAGGAAAACACCCAGACAACCTTAGCAAAAGAAAATTCCTGCTGGCTCAAATGCTCTGAGCTTCAGAGCCGAATCAGAGGAGCTCCACCAAAGTCTCCTTTTAAAGAAGATAAGAGCAATCTCCTTCTAATAAAGCTTTTTCAGTAATTACTTACCCCTTTAAAAATGTATACAGCAACAAGCTATTCCAGTGGACACAGCATAAGTGTTTTAGACCTCCCCTTCCCACAGTTCTACAGAGGACTGTTGTGGAAACAGATAGTTTCACACCCATACAAGAGCAGCTTTCCTAATTAGATTTACTCAAGCTTCAGAAGCAAAATATTTTCATTTATTGGTTTCTGGTTCTGTACAAGCATCTAAGCTACAGCTAGCTCCCACATAGCTTCAAAATTATGCTTGCAATCATGCTAAAGTAGATTATGAGGAGAAATAGCAGGACATCTGAAAAGAGGAATTTAATTTAAAATCAATTTGCCTCAAATACTTTCAACATGCTTCCCAAACAGACACACTTCTCAGTCTTTGAGCTCCAAATGATTACAGTTGGGAAGACCCAAAATGACCAAATGAGTCAATAAAAGACACAGCAAGAACTGTAGGTAGTCATAGCTGAAAAGCTGACAGCTATGATACAAAGCCTAGAAGAGTCAGATGAAGACAGCTGAAAAGGGAATCTGAAAGAGAAAGAATGTTCTTCGGGGTTATTTCAGACAAAGGAAAACAACTGAATGCCAGACAGACAGGGACTTGATTACACACAAGCACAGAGCTATTTGTTTAACAGCTACCTTGGAAAGAAACTGAAACACGTTTATTTTGGCCTCTGCCATTTCAGAACAGTAAAGTTTGCAGCATCATTTCCTACACTGAGAATACCTTGGTGGAGGCCTGCGGTGACAGCTGAGCTCAATGCAACAGTATCTGATTGAGGGTGGGCCTGCAGCTCAGGTCAGCCTTCCCTCACTGAAAGCTCAAAGTTTATCTAAATACAGCAGGCACACCATAAACACATGCACATATGAACCTATTTCTGAGAGGCTGTTTACCAGAACAGAACATGGAAGCACCCAGCATTTCTCAGTATATGGACAACAGGCTCAATGTGCCCAACTCACCAGGCGGGACAGGCCCTGCCTTTGGGCCTCACTGAAAGGGTCTGCCAGCCGTTAAGACATCCTCACTCCTACATTACTGCCACCTTCCTCATCCACCCCTCAAAAAGTTTCAAGTGATATTTTTAAAGAAAACAGGAGAAACATTGCCCAGAAGACAAAAATGCAAACCTTACCCCTCTTTCAAAAATGCTCACACACCTGAGCTGGGAAGAGGGAAGAGCAAGGGAGGTTCTACATGGCCAACATCAACTTGCTGTCACCGCAGGCAATTTTATGCAGACTCAAAACACAACCAGCTTTAAATACCCTTCCCTACTTGAACCTTGACATTACAGGGACCAAGGCTACAATCTTAAGGGCATGCCTCTTAAAAGGTCTCATTTAACTGTGAGACAAGTGAAACCTATCTAATTTATACATTGATTACTGGAGGTCCAGGTTATTACTGTGGAAATTAGATGCATTATCTGGCTACGGTGTCCAGTACACCAGTTTACACTAGATAGAGATCCAACACTACCAGTTCCTCTCCAGCTTCCTAGAGTTAAGCCCTGCTCATCACACCACAACACAGCTGTAAGTGAAAGACACTGCCAAGTATGTCTTTCACTCCTCACAAGTACACATTTCCTAAGTGCTATCAGGAGACTGATGATGAAGAAAACCACATGGCCTGTAGTAGAAGAATGAGATGGGACAAGTACTACGGAGAGGTTTTATCCTCTCCCTGGGAAACGCAGAACTGACAGTGTTTTCAGGACTCCAGTGTGGATGGGAAGGCTGAAAGCAGAACAAGGAAGGATCAGGCCTACAGAAACGCAGTTCTGTGTAAGGGTCAGCAGGCCCACAACAAAGCCCTTGTTTGGCATCACTGTTACACAGGTTGTTTGCTTCTCCTGGTGATTCAGAAATTTAACTCCCCTGCAAAAGAGAGGTGTGGGTGGCCACTCCTGACAGTTCTGCTGCCGCACAGGAAACAGACTGTAGCTGACTGGCTGTACCAAGGGACTTCTTTCCTGGGGCTTCTAAATAAATGCCAGTAGATCTGATAGTAAATGAGTTGTTTCATTTACACTGGAGAGATGTTATGACGGCAGCATCTGCAAAGATGTGAATGAATGACTCATGGCTAAAGTGGTAACGCAAGCAGGGATAGCGTGCAAGAAAATGCTAGGTAGGGTCATTATCTCTGCAAAGAGGAATAAAAACTAGGCTGAGGCAACCATCAACAGAACTAATGTGATTCATATCCTGTGAATGAGGAGCAGAGCATAAAACTACTTTGCAGAGACATACAAGAGAAAGCCAGTATACCGGTACAGAAGATGCTCCTGCCTGGAGTCCACTGAATCTTAGACTAGAAGATTATAGTGGCCTCTTCTGGCCTGAGTGTGTACATAAAAATAAATCTAAAAAGTTAAAGGAAGATAATTAAGAAAGCTCAGCAAAGCAACTGGGGCATGACTCCTGAGAGATTTCAATAATTCAAGTGTTTGCCAGGGCTTTCTCAACACAACAGATGGAAAAAAAAACACTCCAACAGTTTCTATGCTATACTTCAGCCCTCTGAGGGAGCAGAAAGGGCAGCAAACAAAGGGAGGAGAAAATTGACAGCCACAAACTGCAAGTTTAGGTCTTTAAATGATTAAAGAATACCCAGACAGAAATTCACTTCTGTGAATTCATGACAGACACACAAAAACCTAAAATGAATCAGACAGTAAAAAAGGGGTTAAGAGGAAATCAAGAGAATGAAAATACAGTCTGCATCCCAGTAGAAATCTGAAGTAGAAATTGGAATAGCAGAGATACCTGAGTGAGTGGCTAAAGAACTAAACAGGAATAAAGAATTACTTAAGGATTTTTCAAGGAAAAAAAAAAACAGTCTTAGAACAACAGATATAATTCGATAGAATGACCAAAAAACTCTAGAACCTAAGAAATTTCAAATAACAAAAGCCAGACACAGCCCAAAAGTCTTGAAGCTTGAGCACCACACAGGCAAAGCAGCTGTATGCAATGTAGATAAGAGATTTGAAAACACAGAAGGCTCAAATGAAGACACAGTTTCATTTGTACATCATCTCCACATATCCATCAGTCTTTAATGATACCAGGGAGCCAAGATAGCACTACTGGGGGGAAAAAGTAATTAAAAACCCACTCCATAACATGGGGGATACAAGCATACACATTGAAAAAGGAAAATGGAAGAACAGGGGAGAAAGACTTTACTTAAAGGCTTCTCCTAAACACCATCTCCCAAAAACAGTGGTCATCTCTTGTTTTCAGCATCTTTCAGTATTTATCTACTAATTGGATAAGGTCTCAATGCAATGCTACATTAAGTCCTTGCACCTTTCCCCAAGGAGTAACAGCATGCAGTAACCATCCCATATTTACAGATTATGAGAAGTGAGAGATGCCTTGGAACAGAGCCCAGACCTCGCAACGGACATCAGATTTCTTAACAGGCTTATTTTAAAACAGCAACAAAATCTTTTTCTCTCTGCTTTAACAAGCACTCACAATAATTCTTCCCAAATTATGTAGATGATGGATTTATATTTGTCTGACCATCTGGCTCGTTGTTCCAGTACACCAGGTCAGGACCACCTCCCCTTGTGTCTCCTCCAAGCTTCCTCTGTCCCAGTTTCCCCCAGCTCCCTGCCCTCCAGCTGCACATTTGCTTTCTGTGGTCCAAATCCATGAAACTGCCCATGATATAGACCACCCTTCTAATCCCTCTTTGTGGAAATGTAATGAAAAACTAGATTTAGGTCCCAAAAGAACAGGCTAGGAAACCCACCTGACAGCACTAATGACAGGAGCCAAGCCATACACCCCAACAGGCAGAATAACCCAGGTAAAGTGGCAAATTATGCAACCATAGAACTGAAAAAATCCAGAGGATGGTGACAGAACTGATTAGACAGTGTCAAATCTTTTAAATATATTGCTGCAAATGGGCAGCACTGCTTATGTTTGTCAGGTTGTGTATTTTACAGGTCTTTCTCAGAAAGTCAGAAGGATAATAAAGTCTAATTTTTTCATTGAAGCCTTTCTCCTTTTCTGCTAACATATGCCCTAATTCTGCAGGGGGCTAAAGAAGTGGTTGTGTTCAGAGATACTCAAGAAACAGTTTTTGTTCACATGCAAAAAAACATCCTGTGAAGAACAACTGGGAAAGAAAATAAGCATGCCTGTTAAAGAGAAGTGGTTTGGGTTTAATTTTTAAATAATATTATTCAGAGGTCTACTCAAGACAGTACATGGGGCTTTTTCTGTCACTATACAAAACCAATTTTTATGCAATGCTATGAGTCACAGTAATTTAGTTTCAGAAGTCAAACTTGTGGAGTTCTGCTATTGTAACTGTTTCCAGATTATGAAAAAAAATAATCAGTTCAAGTGAGGCACTAGTAAGTAACTAACCAAATAATAGGAAGCATCAACTGTATTGCAAGAAGTCTTTCCAAAGAATTTTTTTCCATGTCTGAATGGAAAGAAACATTCTCCAGATCCTCACAAGCCCCAAAAATGCATTTATAATTTTGCCTTGGCAGTAAAAGAATGTAAAAAGGAACAGGACACTGCTCACCCCTCCATCAGATCCTCCCAAGGACAGTCCCCTCTCTGCTATTCTGCAGGCAAAACAATAACCTCAGATGAGAACTGAAGTCTGATTATTTTGTCCTTTAATGTCATTATTTACAACACATAACTTTTCAGTGAGTGTTATTTGATGCATCAGACATAACCTGATCAAGTTGAGAAGAGAAGCTGCAATTTATTTGAAACTCAATGTCACAGCCTGTCTCAAAGATAAAGTATCTAGGTTGCAGAAAGTTTCTGGGCTTGTAGCCCCATTCCATAAATCCCCAAAACACCCCCAAAACCCATTAGCTATCAGATAAACACTGGCCAAGTAAGATTAAACATAAAAAAAAAACCAAACAGATCTTGGTTCTTGCAGCAGAAATACAATGCAGAAATACTGTAGCAAATTCAGGAACCCAAATGGATTTGAAATCCCAGAGCTGCTGGCCCCACTAGTGACCAAAGCACTTACACTAGCAGTGTATGGCTTGGAGCATTCACTGATATTCCTGCTCACATGATTGTGAAGTGCAAATCACACCACACGAGGCTGATAAACTTGTCAAAGTGCATAATTTGGCAGCATCTGATTAAAATCCACCACTCAGTGTTCACAGAGGACACTAGCACGTAATTACCCTGAAAGACACTCAGCTGAAAGGAGGCTTATGTTGTTTTGGTCTGGTTTTAAAGGCCAAATGGAACAGAAAGCCAAGTGAAAATCCTTTACAATGATTAATTAATTTATTTTTATCTAATAAAAAATCATTTTATTAATTAATTTATTTTTCATATTAATTAATGAATTTTCCTTCTTTCTCTACACCACTCGTGCCCCATAAAGCTAAGCAGACTCTAGATGAAAGAAATCTGCCTCTACTACAGCAAAAGTGGAAAATGGCTTTAAAAAAAACCCTGTTTGAATCAGTTTAACCCATCCTTCAGCTAACCAGCTTTGTGCTGCACCTTAAACACTGCCACACTGTCATTAAAGTGAGTGCTGACAAGTTACAGGAGGTAAAAGTTACCTACGGATTCTTTCAGCTTCTTCCTGCGTGATTAGGGCATCGGTCACACCTCTTCCACACCTCCTGGGAGTGCACCCTGGCACACAAAGAGGAAGAGAAGAAAGGATTATCTTTCAGAAAAGGTTCAAAACAAATCTTCACTAATATCCTCCTTCTGCCTTTTGCCAACTTCCCTTCTGCATGTTGGTAATCTGAATATATCAAATCACAGAAACCAGCAGAAAGTTACATCTCCGTTTTAGTTTTGATGCCACAGCCAGAGAGGAGACAAGCCAGCCAGTGTCACTGCTGCTCCTGCACTGATTCAAGTCCCCAGGACTCATCTAAGCTGCATCACTTTCCCTGCTGTGTCTGGCTGGTGTAATTCAGGGGAACGACATTCAGGGCAATGGCTTCAAGTTGGAGCACAGGAAGTTCCACACAAATATGAAACAAAGAAAATTGTCTTTGAGATGAGTGAAAGCTGGTACTGAAGGGAAGTAAATTCAAAAGGAGAATTTCAATACTCCAGGACAAGTTAGTTTAAATAGAGGTTTCTTAGTATAACATTCTGCAAAAAGGGCACTAGTCAAGATTTCTTATTTCAGAAGAAAAAAACAGCACCCATCTTACCCTTTTGGAAAAGCTAGTACTGGAGAGTCCAGATTTGGGGAAAAAAAGGGTTATTTTAGACAAGTGTTCAATGTTTAAAGTCTCTGACAAAGACAGTATGGGAAGCAGGAGGTGTTCTGAAGGTAACAGCAGAAGCTTTTCCAAACTGAGAAGAAAAACAAGGAAAAAAGTCATCCAGCATAAAGTCAGTGAGGTATCAACAGTAAGGAACAAACACTAGATGAAAGCTAAGGAAAAGTCAGACCAGGCTGTTAGAAATGTGTCATCTTTTTTTAAGAGACCATGGGAGCACTGAGGTGTTAAAAGCACACTTGGAGAATCTAAGCTCAGGAGAAATTCGGTGTAGTATTACTAAGCACCCAGTACCTTCCACAGTCCTGTGCCTTGGTAGACAAGAAGTCATTCAGTTGTCTGATAAGGCACACAGCTGTTCTGTCAAGTGGTTGAATATTGATTCAGGAGTTGTGTTTTTTTCCAATTGAGGTAAAGGAGGCACATACCAAAACACAAGTACCCCCCATGGCCCCTGTTCCCACTCAGTAAACAGGAAAGAGAAGGTAACATGAGGTCCAAGCACCTCAGCTGTGGCTTTGTCTCCCACTTAAAGCAGTCCTTCCCTAAGCACCACGCACTCTGAGATTGGGATGATTCTCAAGAGCAAAGTGCCCCATCATGACACTCCCTTAATGCAGCTCATCTCAAAGCAGGGCAAGAGGAGGCAAAGATTTATCAGATGCCATGCCCACAACCACCCCAGCAGTGGAGGTGCTGGACCTTTTCCTCCACTACTCACAGACTTCTCTGCTTTCCACGTGCCTTCTACTGACCTAGTCTCTGGAATTGCATCTTAAAGCTGGCTCCTGGGCAGTGACCAGGTATGCTCTGTACACCAACACAATACATAAACACACAAGAGACTACACAGGAGCTTCAGCAGACACACTAGGAGCCACAGGAGTTCTAGGTAGTTAACCATGTCTCAAGACAGCAGAAATAGCCAAGATCTGGCAATGAGGGTCAGAACACAGATGAGACCATGCTCACAGGACACCCCATGCTCTGCAAATATAAAGACTTAAGTGCTTGGCCTCTGAAAAACAACACTTTGTTTCTGCATGAAGCGTGCTTACTGGCAGGCAACAGACCCACTGCTGCCACACCAACTACCACATCATCTGAAGCAAACTCGGAGCTGGGTAGCAGCAGTTGGGCTGGCAGCAGGCACAGCACTGAGAACCTCCTCTCAGCTCTGGGAACTTCAGATGAGCATCACACACCCAGTGATGGATGGTGGGAACGAGTGATGGATAGGAGGAACGCACCTCCTCCTGACCCCAGCCAGCCAGCTGCGTATGTCAGGCCGGAGCAAAGGCAAAGGAGAAGCTTCCGAGTGACACAAAGCTGTTTCCAATAGGGTGACTAAAGCTCCGGAGCTGAATCCGGTTTGGCAGCGCGGCAGCGAGCGGTCGGTGACACCCCGGAGGAGCCGGGCGCAGCAGCTCAGCGCCTCCCTCTCGCGGGCACCGAGCGGGGTTGGAGCCATCAGAACCCAGCGAAGCTCATTATCGCAGCACGGCTCCAATTAACCACTTGACAAAACAGATGTTCACACATTCCTAAGCCCACTGATGCCTTTCTGAAAGCCTACTACAGGGGAACACGTGTAAAAACATCTGCTAGAGCCCAAAATCAATCACGTAAGCAGTAGCAAGCATCTGATTAGCAAGCTGAAATACAAACTCAGGCAAAGCCACTCCCCATGCCCCTCCTGGGTCAATCATTCACACACAAAGCCATGAGAGGTCACACCTCACCCCACAGCCAGCATTAGGAGAACCTGATCCCCAGGACATCACAAGAATCTTCCCAGGTAGAGATATCCTCATCGTTCCTGCCTCCCTTGCGATGGAAAGGATAACTGATGGGGCTGCCAAGCCCTCAAGTTTACATCTCAGAAAACTCCTTGGGCAAACCAGGGAAGGGGAAAATAAGGTTTTGATGGTCTGGGGGTTTCCTCCAACTAGCATAAGCCCCAGTAGCAGAGCACAGACAGTTTTAGCCTTAGATCAATCATACCTACAGATCTGCGGCAATACTGCCCACAGTCTTGGCACTACACAAATAAAGGCAGAATTAGTTTCTCCTTATAGCAACTATGAAAAGTTAGAACGTGTTTCTATGTGCTCAATCAAAAACCCTACTGAGGAAATTTTCTTGCTGGTAGCTTCCTGACAGTTTTCTTTGCCTCAATAACAATTGGGAGGAAGCCTCCAAAACTGTACCAAGCTAGATGCTACAACAGCAGCACTGAGGAAAAACCTATCTGTCCACAGACTACACAAACTCAGTTTATGTTACAAGCCTTTCAGCCAACAGCACCAGTAGCTTATCAGTCAGCATGTAGACAGACATACAGGTAGGCTGACAAAAAGCAAGAGCAGAGCTGCTCTGCAGCAGTACCAGCTCCAAGCACTGAAGAAGAACATGAGAATGGCTTATCTATGCAAACTGCAAGTTAGACTCGTGCTGCTCTTCATCAGAGCAGGTGAAGATCTTCCATCTCTTTAGACAATCCAGTATCAACACTCCAAAGAAATAACTGCCAGGGAAACAAACACCAGTTTGACAGAAAACAGGCTCAGCAGAAAGACATGAAGACAGAGGGGAAGCATGTTGCAGGTAGCATTAAAAGTTGCTGGCACACACATACCTTAAAACAGGTGTGTCAGAAGCTGGTGTTTCTCCCATTACTGCAAACCAGCAGCACAGACAATACCCTAATCTGGTTCCACAGTATGAATCCATCCCTGTATGGTATTTACCAGGAACAAACTCACCCACGAGCCTATTATGGGAATCAACAGAGTAGGAAGAGGCACCAGAAACAGGTTTAGCTAAAGGCTTGTTACCCACAGCCTGGGCAAAGCTGTTTCAGAAGACACTCACGTAAGGGTGACAGAAAAGCCTCTCAGATGCAACACCTTCTGGGCTGGGCCAAGAAACCCAAGTATTTGGGCACTCAAATGGTACACACAGCAACCAGACACGTGCCAGAGACGCAGGAGTGCTGGGGTACCGGGCTAGTGAGCACCCAGCAGCAGCCCCCGTTACAGGCCTCTGCAGGCACCGCTATCCCAGTACCTTCAAATCTTCTGTGGCTGTCGTAGTCCTCCGAGCAGGGGATCTCGATGAACTTGTCCCGCAGGCTGTCACCGCGACGGGCCAGCACCTCCGTCACCCCGTCNNNACCCCGTCCTCGGCGCTGATGTAGCTCCAGCTCAGGAGGCCGCCGGTGGCAGCGGAGGCGAGGAGGAACGCTGTCTTCAGCCACCTCCACCGCGGCTCTTGCTGGCCTCTGCTCCTCCTGGCGCTACGGAGGGAGCACAGCCGCGGCCCCGCGTCAGCGAACGGCGCCGGGGAGGAACCGCTTCGGCCGCCGCCCCACCCGGCA
>VZTU01025533.1:27930-50589 GCA_013400835.1 Zapornia atra | reverse complement strand
CACCTCTCTACAACCTCCCTCCAGGTACTTGTAGGTGGTGATAAGCCTCCTCTTCTCCAGACCGAACACCCCCAGCTCCCTCAGCCGCTCCTCAGAGGATTTGCCGTCCAGCCCCTTCCCCAGCCTGGTTGCCCTTCTCTGGACTCGCTCCAGGACCTCCATGTCCTTCTGATGGTGAGGAGCCCAGAACTGGACACACGATGCCCTTCCCCAAGGCAGGAACCTCACTATACATAATTCAGGACCTTCTGGGTTGCTAGATTTGAACTAAGTAAAACTGGCAAGAGCTCCTTATAAGGACAAACCTGCCAAAGGCAGCTCAGTATGCTTTAATTATTCTTTAGGTATTTCAGTTCCTGCAGGAAGATTCCCTTCTGTGATGCATTTAGTCAGAGCCACAGCCTCCTGCAGACTGACACAGACACTCGCAGAGTCCTCAACACTGAGAGGTGCTTTGAAATGAGCCCACTCAGTGTGTCGTGTCTTTGCTGTAGGCTTTGGTTATTGCATGGTTTCACAACGCTCTCTCACACTCACTCCCCCTATTCCTGTAAAAGAAGTTGGGGTTATTTGATGTTCCAGGTCTACTACCTTGGCGAAGGAGAGGAGTCAAAGCAGTGGCTGCAGCAGGAAGGCAACACTCCAGAGAAGCTCTGGCTGTCCCACGTAAAAGCAGTAGCGAGCTGTGTGTCCTCCTCTTACCCAGCTGTGACACCCATCGTGTGGGATGACATGCTCAGGGGGATAAGTGAGGAAACACTGGCAGGTGTGTGACCCACGACAGGGTGAGTCTCCTGTTTTGTAGTGTACAGAAAAGTTTACACAACCAGTTCAAACAGATTTGGTGGCAGATGAAGGTAATGAAAACAAGAAATGTGAGAGTAGCTGAGGTACAGTCCATTAGAGCCAGAGTCTAGTGATGTTCAGTCCTTGGCTTGTCACAGGCCTTACCACTGTGGGTGAGTCTCAACACACCCACCTCAGTTTTCCATCTGCTGATGCACACTGACAAACAAAACAACCCTTGTGCAGTGGTTGCCATAAACTCTGCTTTCTGTACACAAGAAAAAACCCCAAACTTATTAGCATTTGTGGTCTCAGCCTTGATTTCTGCACCTTTCACCACCTTTTGATGTCAGTTGTTGCTCTGTGGAGCATCTGGTTCCAGTGGTGCAGACTCAGACAGAGAAGCTGTGACCCTGTGAGTGTCTGACACTGTAGGTGATGGCAGTGCACATCACAAGGAACTCTGATACTGAATTGTGGGGTAGCTCCACAACCCTGATGTCACCAGTCTTGTTTGTTGAAAACTGTGAAACCACTGCTAAATTTGGGTAGTCCCAGCATAGATGGAGTTCATCATTTTCAGAGCCACCTCAGTATCTGCTCAAAACAGATTTAGACAATACCATGAAGTGATCCTCCAGCAGCAACTCTCCAATTCTGGGCTAAATAGTGGGAAATCATCCCAAAAAATGCAAATAGGACCCATGCAGTTCCCCAAGAGCAGCAAGTGCCTAGCTTAGTGTGCTGCAGTGCCACAGGCAATCACAGGCTACACAGATTAAAACAGGATGCAGTTAAAATACTGAGTTTCTGTACAATTTTCTCCAAGGGTTGGGTTCTCATGTGTCAAACTAGTCAGGGAGTTAAAAATAATTTGACACTAAAGCTATAACTTTTTGTACTTTAAAGGCATCTTGAAAAGCTGAGCTGTATGCAAACACAGCTCAGACTCTCTGACTTAAAAGGGTGAATATTTCCTCTGAATTTCACTGGTACTTTGCAGCTCCACCAGCTCAGCCCAGCAGGAATACTGGTAGATTCAAGGGACTAAGAATGACGTGGGCTTGGGATGAATGGGACCTCCAGTGAAGTGTCACTGCCACTCTGTATTAGTGGCACTTCACCTGTAAATGAGGAATCCTAGTGACAAGTTAGTTCAAGGCACATGTTACTGCACCAGTACCATGTCTCAGTTCTCCTTCTTAGCTGTCTGTTCTCCCTGGCTTAGAAGAACTCTCTTCCTTGCAGGGTCTGGGGTCCCACAGCTTGTGCAGCCAATGATCTGGGACTACGCAGCAGACCTCGACGTGGAGGGCAAAGGTCTGTACTTCTCTGATGAGCTGCTTGGAAGCAGAGAACTCTGTCACCTGTTAAGCAAAATAGCCCAAACAAAATGGACTGCTTAAAACACAGCTTAGTTGGACACCAAAAAATACTACTTTTGTTAAATTGATTTTTATTGCTTTAGTAGCATAAACGTCGCCCTTGTTTGATTTCATATACCAGTTGCTGTGCGGGTTTGGCCCTGACTGGAGGCCAGATGCTCCCCAAAGCTGCTCTGTCACTCCCCTTTTCAGCTGGATAGGGAGAAAATATATATTGAGAGGCTCAGGAGTGGAGATAAGGACAGGGAGAGATCACTCTGCAATTAGTGTCATGGGCAAAACAGACTCAGCACAGAATAAGGGGAAGAAAGCTCTAGTGTATGACACTGCCCTGCACACCCAGTGACACCAGAGTTGGGTGATGAGAAGTAAAACTCTCAGCTGCAGGTGGGGTCTCAGATCCTCATCATCTTCCATGGGCTGTGGGGGGACAACCTGCCCCACTCTGGTCCTCTCCACATGCTGCAGGGGAATCTCTCTCCAGTGCCTGGAGTGCCTCCTCCTCCCTGCAGTTTCTCACATCTTCCCACTCTCTTCTTTGGTGGCAAAAAGCATCAGCTTGTGCTATTATCCCTCTTAAACATGATTCCCAGAGGCACTACAACCATCACTGATGGGCTCAGCCTTCATCAGCAGTAGGTTCAGCCTAGAGCTGGCTGGTGTTGACTCAGTTGGGCCTGGGGGAAGCTTCTAGCTGCTTCTTGCAGAAGCCACCCCTGCAGCCAGACCCTCACCAGGACCTTGCCACACAAACCCACCACAGTTGCTGTGACTTATTTTCTTTTCCTATTTATGCTTCTGCTCTCAAGGGCTTGCATTGTCTGCTGCTTAATTCTTCTCAACAGGGCTGTGGAATCACTGATGGGAGGTTGAGGGGTTCTTCACAAGCACTGTTACATTAACTCTCCTTGCATTACAGCCAGTAAGAGCTGATAGCTCTGTTTGGAACAGCTCTACAAAAGAAGCTTCAAGGCTTCATACACATATAGAATTCAAAGGAGAGACTCCTCAGGGCTCCATTCAGGCATCTTAACATACATACATTGTTGAAAGAAGAATCAGTTGTCAGAGGTTGTGTGTGCTCAGTATGTGCCTGTTGTTCTTAGCATTGAAGCAATTCAAGGGAATGGAATAGAGTAACTGGGCACATGAAAATAGGAGGGCAGTCACCCTAACAGTTTGCTCTGCAAGGGTGTCAGATCTCCCATCTTGGTGATGCTCAGAACTTGACAGGACAAGGCTCAGCAGCCTGTTGTGACTGTCCTGGCTTCCTGTTAATTGGAGCGTTACAGTCAATGCTGAAAATGCAGACAGACCTGTCCTCTGAGTGGTCTTTTGTGTCTTGTTTCAGTGCATCTCATAGAGAAGTATCGTAGCTGTGGCTTCTCCAAGGTGTGGTTTGCTAGTGCCTTTAAAGGAGCTACAGGGGTGAACCAGTCTCTAACCCTCATTGGGCACCACTTACAAAACCATCTCCAGTGGCTGAGAGTGGCAAGCAGCAGCCCTGCTGATGTCCTTGAAGGTGTCGCACTGACTGGCTGGCAGAGGTAAAGAACATCTTCTGAAACCCTTCCAAGGATGCCATGGCAGCCAAGTTCCACCCAGAAACCCCCCCAGGAGGGACAAGGAGGCTGAGGATTTAGAAGGGAACTTTGCAGCGCTGCAGTCCTTCCCAACTGACTGTGAAGGGTTCCAAGGGTTCTGGGCACAGCATGAATCAGCATTAATTAGCAGGAGCAATTGTTTTCAGCAGACACCAACAATAACAGATGGGATTTGAGGGCCTGACTGTAGTTTGTGCCACCTTGAACTGCTGCTGGACAGCAGAGTTAATGCATGGTGTCTGAGCATCTAATGGGAAGTGACATAGAATGAAGTTGCTTAAGGGAGAAGAATTTGTTAATCTAATGAAGGAGTAAAAGTTTTTTACATAATAGTCAGGAGGTCTAAGGGACTGCCAGACCACTGAATTCTAACTCTGATTTGGGTTGAGACAGCAGTTTGGTTTGTATCTGTTCTTCTTAGTAAAACAGGAGTACTTAGCATTCTCTGAGACAGAAACTGATGTCTCTAAAGTTCTTTGAATTTTGGTGATAGAACTATTAACACTTCCCAATTGTTTAGCATGTTCTAAGAGTAAAATGCAAAATTAATGAGTGTTTTCTTATGCAGGTATGATCACTTCTCTGTTTTGTGTGAGCTCCTCCCTGTGGCAATTCCATCAGTGGCTGTGTGTCTGCAGACACTGAAGAATGGTACAGTGACCACTTCATTCTCTCCTGGCTGATGCTTAGAATCATAGAATGGCATGGGTTGGAAGGGACCCCAAGAGCTCCAACCCCCTGCCACAGGCAGGGCCACCAACCTCCAGGCCTGGAGCTACACAAGGTTGCCCAGGGCCCCATCCAACCTGGCCTTGAACACCCCCAGGAACAGGGCACCCACCCCCTCTCTGGGCAGCCTGTTCCAGCCCCTCACCACTCTCTCTGGAAAGAACTTACCTCTAATATCCAATTTAACCCTTCCCTCCTTTAGCTTCACTCCATCCCCCATGTCCTGCCATTGTCTGCCCTTTTAAAAAGCTGATTCCCCTCCTGTTTATAAGCTCCCTTCAGGGACTGGAAGGCTGCAAGCAGGGCTTAGCACAGGGCTGAAGTGACCTCACCCTAAAGTTGGCTCAAGCTTCTTCTATTTTGAGGTGGTTTAACTTACCTGATCGTGGCCTGAACAGCAAATTACACTCACTGCATGTTTGTGATGTGCAGAGAAGCCTCTTGGCCTAAATATTTAAACAGCTGTGGTATACTGCTCATTTATTGTGTTTTAAGCCAGAAATGGTAACAAACTTTGTGCTGACATGAAAATAAATATTAAGCTGAGTAGCTTTTGGAACTTGGAAATGGCTTTTTAAAACAGTGTGGGTGTATAAATAAGACTGATTTTGGTTAGATTTAGATCCTGTTTACATGTAACAGTTGTTTTAACTCATCAGTTTCCTTAAAATTGGTCTAAGTAGTACACTGGTAGTACAATGTGCTTCCTGCAGCCTTTGGTTTCTTCGCAGGCAGTTGCCAATAGAATTTGTATTTCTTTCTGCATTTCTTACTAGAAAAGCTTAAACAAAACACCAAAACCACCCACCTGTTTTTAGTATAAAAGCATTCAGCACCCTGCACAGGAAGCTCAGAGCTAGGGTGTGCTTTACCTAGCACAAGACAACTGTGTGACAGACAACACACTCTCCCCACCCCAAGTTTTTTTGCCTTGTTCTATTTCCTTCAGAACAAATCTTAATCCCAGGAAAACTACTAAGGCAATGCAGAATACTCCAGAGGAGGAAAAAAACTACTCCACTTCTAGGAACATTTTGGATATTTAGATTCTTTTTACTTACTTCTACTGTCTTCTGCCAGGTGGCTATTCTGCAAAAGTTAAAGAACATGTGGAAAGTCTCCTGGGAATGTCCAACCTGGAAATTGATAATTTCATGAGGTAAGATACCAGCTGTGGGGCTCAGATGCTTCTCATTGCATGGTAAATTTGGAAACTAATGGATCCTCTTTGGACAGCACAAGTCTGGGGACCTTTCCTGGGAGCAAGATCCTTACACTTGTGACACAAGTTAGTTTCTACCTCAAGCCATCTGTGGATGAACTCCTTGAGAGGAACAGGTAAGGTCTGTCTTGGGTCTCTGGCCGTCTGCAGGAGTGTGGGGGCTGTATCATCTCAGAACAGGCCATAACTCCAGCAAAGTGTTTTAAACATCAAGCTCTCCATTTCAGGCATGACAT
Source organism: Zapornia atra (assembly GCA_013400835.1). Classification (NCBI taxonomy): domain Eukaryota; kingdom Metazoa; phylum Chordata; class Aves; order Gruiformes; family Rallidae; genus Zapornia; species Zapornia atra. The sequence continues at coordinate 44,627 of VZTU01025533.1, read as the reverse complement.
CCCTGTACAGTGACACCTCAGCAGATCATAATATTTAGGTGCAAATTTAAAGTATTTCAGCAGAATTCCTAAATACTTTGTGCTGCCTTATTTCAATAATCCAGTTCTTTCTTGAATTAAAACTTATTTAAAGTTAAAATGAAACATTTTCTTCGTGGTATGGTTACAAGGAAAGGAGCTTGAAATGAAACTTGAAGTGCAGCAAATGATCAGTTATTCTCACCTGCCAGGAAGAGTCTTTTCCAGGCTAGTTCCAGAGACATGTAGACTTAAATTTACCTACTCCTTAAGTGTTATCTCTGCAGAAGTTCAGCTAAAGCCCTGGCACCTTGTCAGCCCACAGACATGAATGTCACTGCTGTTTCACAGACTGCTCACACTCATTTTCAGGTATGTCACAGGCTGGTTCAGCCCCTACCACAGAAAAAGGAGGATCATTCATCCCATAATAATGCACCACTTTCAGCCAGATGCAGTAAGGTAACAGCACTTCCTTGGCATTGTAGGGGAAATAGAGGTTTGGGTGCTTCAGGTCCAGACAGGTTTGAGTCCTTGCCTCTTCCTGTGATTATTTTGTTAAATGTGAGTGGAAATCAGAGTGGGAAGCATTTGTGATGTGGTTTTAAACAGAAGAATGTCTTTTATCTTTGCCTTCTGTTGAGCAGATTCCTTGAATACAAGCACAGAATTGATCTCTAAAATCACTCTCCCTTGTATAGAGTTACAGCAGTTGTCAGCCTTGGCATAGGAGCCCACATGGGCCAGGTTCCTGCAGGGCTTGGAGTAAAGCCAGACCCCTTCCCCCTCCTGCCTGGCACTGTATGGGCTTTGCTAGATGCTAAAGGGCTAATTTCTACTTATTTTTCTGTGATAAAGTGAATATCCAACAGCCTCCACTCTTCCTAATTAAAACTGGACTTCAATTCCCAGCAGGTCCCACCGTGGGTTCCAGTTAAGGCTTAAAACACTGGGTTTTTCTGAGCTCACATTTCTGTACTTTAAGAGTCATGGCATAAGAAAAGTGCCAAGATTAATGGTACTTAAACCCAAACAGCATCAGCCTTTTGCCATCTGCACAGAACCAAGTCCTTTGGGTCCTCCTCCTTTTCCTGTAAAGTCATTTTAAGGACTGCAGAGCCTTGAGAAGGGCCAGTAAACCACCCCTCCAGTGAGGCAGAGCTCAGCTGCAACTGTGACTGTTTCTTCCTTCCCATTTCTGCTCAGCCTCCTCACCAAGTGGAATGCTGTGGTGCAAGACCTCCAAGCAGCCATGGAGCAAGTTTTCCCTGAGAGTACTGTAGAGGAGTGGATGGAGGAGAACGTCCACCCCAGCCTCCAGAAGCTGCAGCAAGTGGTGGATGATTTAGATAAAGCAATACAAGCACAAAGTCAGGGGCATTTCCATTAGTCTGGCTTATTCCATGGGAAAGCACAGCTAGTGGAAATCAGCAACCAGTCCTGGAGCTTGTCAGCCTAAGAGCTGAAGCAAGAACAGAAGTGACCTGAAGGCATAAAGGAATTTATTAGTGTAAGAGGCTTGAAGTCTTATTTTCATTTTCTTAACACATTGTTGAGCCTTAACTCACCTGCCCTGTGAGTCAGATTTGCTCCCCTCACATAACAATGCAGGAGGGAGTCAGAACTCAGCTACATTTCAAGGCAGAAAAACCCCATTTCTTCCAAATTCAGTGTTTGTAGTAATAGAATTTCTTATGTTACAGCAACCTGGGGAAGGTACACAGGTTCTGCCCTAGTCAGGAGCCAGCACAGCCTCCCTTTGCAATTCCCATAAAGAGACAGATTTAGGATACCTTAGCCATGCTTGAGGTCCTTCTGGCCTGTGCTGTGACTCATTCCTCCCCCAGGCATGTTCAGATGTGTCCACCATCCCATCACACCAAGTCCTTCCACAGTGCCCAGCAGTTCAGTTGTTCATGTTTCTTCTGGACTTCTCCAGCCTTTGAACTAGATAAAACCATTGGAGTTCAAGCCAGCTGGGGTCAGCTTCAGCTCAGGGAATGAACATCCTGGGTTCTGCAGAAGTCTGAGCAAGGAACTGCTGCCCAGCTGCTCCCCAGGTTACAGCAGGTGCACAGAGCATATTGGCAGAGCACAGAGGGAGCTCCAGAAAAGGAGCTTGGTGCCAGGAGTGAGGGTGACTTGGATTTTTGAGGGGGGAAAACTGCCTTAACACATGGGTTTCTGGACTTTTTAACCAAAGCATCAACAAAGCTATGTAGAGGTTCAGAAAAGCACCATCCCAGCTACTTGAAAGCATCTGCCCAGCTCTGTGAAACCCAACTGAGACTGCAGGTTCATCCAAAGTTGAAGCATAGCTCCAGGCTGCTGAGTACAAGGGGAAAAACATTCAGTTGTATTCTGCTTTCATACTGAGCTCTGAATAATGTATAGCAGAGTATGATAGAGGTAACACCTGCAACAGAAAACAATTCAAAAGACCAGTAGTTCAATGCCCTACCATGAAAATATTCATTTAATTTATCAGTTTCTTGAAAGCCTTACTTTGGAAGCAGGGGTACTGAAGCTTTCTTGGAACAATCTATTCTAAAGAGCCTGGCTCTAGAAGCAGAAAGTACAAGTAGTAAAAGCATTGAGACAAATCTAATTTACCTGGGAAGAGCTACAGGAATTGGGCCCACACAGAGATTTTCATCTAGAAGGAACTGCCATGGATACCTTCATTACAGGACTCCCATTCTTTGAGCTAAACAAGATCTTAATTTACTTTACTTCAATAAATCCTTTGATACTTGAAGTGTTTGTGGAAACTTGCCCTTGTTTCACAGGCAGCACGTTGGGCTGGGGGGGTGGGAAGGAATGCAAACATCACCAGTGGAGAGCTGGTTGTAGTATAGGGGAAAGTGGAAGGTATGACAGTGAAAGCAGGGTCAGTAAGGGGCTTCCTGTGCTCTACCCTCCCCTGGCTGTGCTGAGTGGCAATCAGCCAGCCATTAATATTTGTATACACTTTAACTAAAACCAGTGAGGCTGCAGTGACACAAAACAAGCTCAAAGTTTATTTTATCAATGGGATTTTTTTCTTTTTATAAAACACACACAGAGTACACAAGGCCTTGCTGAAATTCTGCTTGCAGTTTTCAAGTAGAAAAGCAATTCCTACACATTTTCCAGAAGTATTTTTGCCTCTCAGCAATTCCTACAGTGTGAGAACCAGCACTCTATTCACTATGCAAGCCAGCTTAGCTTTTGGGGCCTCTGGCTCCATAAATACAGCAGAAGAGCCAGGAGCCCAGGCAGACAGTGCAAGTAGCTGGATTTTTCTTTAAGACATGTACAACTGATCCCATTGCTGGAATATTTTATTTCATGGCATATCAGAATATTCAATTACAGTTCAGATTATGCAGCTTTCTGCCTTCACACAAGGAGGAGGGTGGCTTTTGTGGAGTAGCACAGCTAAGGCTGGGAAGTTACAGGCAAGTAACTCCAAATGTGCTGTTGTCTAGTTTATGCCACAGCATCCACCACGTGGCACTTTGGATACAAGACAGACAAGGAGGACTTAGGGATTCTGGTGGATGAGAGACTTAACATGAGCCAGCAGTGGCTCTGGCAACTCACAAGGCCAATGGGATCCTGGGCTCCATCAGCAGAGGGGTGGCAGCAGGGACAGGGAGGGGATTGTCCCTCTCTGCTCTGCCCTTGGGAGGCCCCAGCTGGAGTCCTGTGTCCAGAGCTGGGGCCCCAATACAAGAAAGATGGGGAACTGTTGGAGAGGGGTCAGAGGAGCCACGAGGATGATTAGAGGGCTGGAGCAGCTGCCCTACAAAGAGAGGCTGAGGAGTCCACAGACATTCCTATAATCAAACCCCTGTTAACCTGCAAATTACTGGATGTGTCTTCCATGTACAAGAGTTTTTGAAGATGGGAAGCTCAAAACTCAGGTAAGAGAAGCACACATCAGCCTGAGACACATTGACATACAGCAGCCAAGAGCCAGGCTGTGACACCCTTTACCTGCACTGTAGGTCAGTGACACCATGAGCTCCCAGTCAGCAGCTGTGCCCAACACACAGCCTGCAGGCAGAACACCTGGCACAAAGGATTTGCTTCAGAATAAAGGCCAAATTTAGGTAGTTGCCTGCAACTTCATTTCCCCCATTCACACATCACAGCTTCCCAGTTCCAGTGAGGTAGAGATCAAAAGCCACAGTAGGAGCCCACCAAGTCAGGACTCCACAGGGAGGGTCTGTTGGCAGAGGTCTGGCAGGATGACAAGTTTCTATTTACTAGTAACAGCCCCACTTCCATGCTGCAGACCTGCTGCACCAGCTGCCACCCCCCTGTTAAGTTTGAAGACCCTTTCAGACTGACAGTAAGAGCTCAGTTGTTGCAGCTCACATCCTAGGTGTAAGTGGCTGGAAGGGAAGTCTTGGTAGAACCAGTTCTTTGGTCAGATAAGCCTGGGTTTAGTTTCAGATCTAGCTGGACATACAACAGGATGTAGCTTCTGCTGAAGCCTTTTCACAGGATTCTCTTCTGTAGAGACAGAATGCTTTGAAAGAAGAATGCAGATTCTCTCAAGTCATGAAAAAACTGCTGCTGGAAGACATCTACTGCTGGAACATGACAAAGCAGATCAGGTACCCCACACACCCTGCTCAGATCTAGAAATACCTGTGTGAGGATTTTCTATTTCAGGTCTTCCCACCATACAACTCCTAAACAAAGCCCAGTGAACTCCAACACAAGCTGGTCTAGCACACTGAAGGAGCTTCCAGCTCTTTACAACTTTCTCCTTGCACAGACATGTTGATGGAGGGATGATGAAGTTTTAGCTCTAGACAACCTGTTGACTGACAGAGGTAGCTTTTACTTAAAAAAAAAATCTCTTGGAAAATTTGTATTTTAACCACCACTTGTGAAGCCATTGGTCAGAACAGAGAACACCACACACACCTGGAGAAAAAACATGGGTGCAAGTCAAACACTGGGTCTATCCCAGCTATCCTAAGCTAAGTTCCTGTTTAGCACTTTGGTACAATTTCAAGTAAGGGAAATACAAGCCAAGCCTAGGTTGCTTGACTTCAGTTTTCACCCCAGCTAAAGCAGGAGATGTGCTTTTTTCCTTTGTAAATACACAGTTCAAACAGTACATGTTGAGGTCTAGAAAGGGTTATTCTCTCTTGGAGTAGCCTATGTCCAGAAGTTAAGCAATTAAGCTTAACACAATTAAGCTAGAACATCCCAGAGATGATGAACCATCAGCATGATCATCTGTTAACTATTTATGGCTCCCTGGCAAGCCCAAGAGAAGTAAGGCAGTGTAACAGGTTGACCAGCCTGATGCTTCCAATTCCAAGACAGTCACTCAAGCATTAATTTCCACCAGCATCTAACAGCAAGTCAGCAGTAGAGAATATGGAAGTGCCACTACTCTGCATCACCCAGCCTGTGTATTAAGCTGCTTAAAAGCCATCTAGTCACTCACTTTGTAGCATTTCACTCAGAGCATCATGTTGGGAGTTACAAATCCAGCTCCTCAACATTTCAGACACTGCACCTGCAGCAGACATTTGCAGTAAGTGGAAGTTTACACCTACATCTCTACTTCATTAACAGGAAAGCAGTAAAAGATTTCAAGCCAACTCATTAATAAATAACTATTCCTAGACAAGTCTGATGATCTGACAAAGTTCAGAAGCCAGCAACAGCCACATGCACAAACTAAATCAGAGGAGCATGTAAAAGACAATTTGCTTTGGACCCTCCAAACACCAACACTGGCAGTGTGGATCTTGAAGCAGCTTAGCATTAAAATGGTGCCCTAAGATTCCTCCCAGTGCAACTGCACATGTAGAACAATGCTTGGGTCAAGACAGATTTCTTTTTCTGAAGAATGATCAGTATATTTTCCAGATGTTTGGAAGTCTTTGCTTTCTTCAGCTCATGAGGACTATTCCTATTTATCCTGGGGTTCATCAGCATCACTAGTCTCCGTTTCGCTGCTCTGAGAGAAATCTTGTTGGCTCTCTCCTCTGCCCAGCTCCAGAAAACCAGTAATGAGTCTGGCAACTGCTTCCACATCACTGTGGAAAGGAAGAAACAATGTAAGAGTTAGTCACACATCAGGTAGCAATTCTTAGGAATAACCATTTGAAGGACATACAGCAGAGAATGACTGACAGCATCCTCCTTGTGAAGGGGTATCAGGCCAAGCATTTACTTCCACATCAGAACATATCAATCCTTCCCTCACAATGTTAGCAACACAGAGTTAATCCCCTCTGCCACTGCACAGCTGAGCTAGGAGGTAAGTGCAGCAGGCATGCAGCACTAAAGGGATCATGGATATCTAAATATGATGAGTATGCTAGTGGGAGATGGTGTTACCTGAATGTCTGCAGCTGAAAGCATTAAAGAGTTAAACTGAACTCCACAAGGACACATCAGGAAGTATGAAAAAGGAGTTACAAGGAGTCTCAACAGTTGGCAATTCCTGACCTGTGTGAGTGGCATCCCCCACCTTTAGTGTCCTTACAAAGCCCAGAGCCTACCTTCGGCAGCCCAGCACCGCGCTCTGCGTCAGAGGGTGTGAAAATCCAGTGACAAACCGCAGCACCACCAGGTAACCCTTCCCAAAATACCTCACAGGCTCCTCCTCCACGTTCACATCTCGGATCTCATGCAGCAGAGCCACCACTAAACACATGGGGAAAACAGAGGAGGCTGTCAGCACAGCAGCAACCACAGTGACCTGGGGACTGGGGCTCTGTGCTCTGAGTACTCCTGCTCTGGTCCCATACCACTGAGGCAGTCCTTCCAACAAACAACTGATGAGCTATTCAGGCAAAGCAAACAAGGAGAGACAACAGCACATGCTAGATGGTATAAGCCCTAAGGAACAAGAAATACTGCCCAAGCCTCTGAGGAACTGGGGACTGTTCATTTATTACCCATGTTTCCCACTTACTGACAGTTTTCACTGTTCTTCTGCACAGCACAGGTAAACAGGTGTTCAGTTTGAGATTGAATACTGAAAGGTGTAACTGTTCAGAGCATTGGCTGATCTCTGCATCCCCCTGTCAATGGTACTTGAAACAGGTATTACTAAATAATCTCTCAGGAAGGGGTGCACTCAGCTCCCCAACATGTCAACATGCCCTAAATAAAAACTCAGGAACATTATGCATCCTCCTCTCCACATCTCTATCTCCAAAAAGAAACTGTTTAAAACACAATTCAGCTGAAGGACATGCCAAACTGTCAGTTTTCTGAGCATATTCAGAGTTGGCTTGATTTAGACTAGCAAGTAGAACAAAAAACCAATACCAAGTATCCTACTTTGGTTTGCAATGGAGCTCCAGTCTCACAGGGACTCAATCACATCCCATACTATACATCAGCTTGTTATGCCAACAGGAAGCACAAAGGAAATGAGACACTGCATTAAGCTGAGCCTGCTGAACATGCTGTTTTACATGGCTATTATCTAGCTGCAAAATATACCTGCCTGCTTGTGTGATACCTGAAGATTTGTCTGCTACCAAAACCAGATTAGAGTATAGGAATCTCAAGTCCTGGATCCAAGTTTAGGATTTCTCAGCAGCAAAGGGAAATAAAAACCTGCTTGTTGGCATCCCAAAGGAAAGGCTAAGACTACTATGGAAAATTGAGGGTAAACTTAGTTGCCTTTGATTAAACTAACAAGATGTATTCACAGCACCCTAACCTGAGAAGGCATTTGGGTTCCAAGAGGCAGATCACAGAATCATGGGGGCTGGAAGGGGCCTCCAGAGCTCATGGGGTCCAACCCCCATGCCAAAGCAGAGTCCCTAGGACAAGGCACACAGGTCGGCATCCAGACAGGTCTGGAATCTCTCCAGAGAAGGAGACTCCACACCCCCTGGGCAGCCAGTCCCAGGGCTCCCTCACCCTCACTGGAAAGAGGTTCTTCCCCAGATTGGTGTGGAACTTCCTGTGCTCCAACTTGAGGCCATCGCCCCTTATCCTGTCCCCACAGACACTGAGAAGAGGCTGCCCATGTCCCCCTGTGTCCCACCCTTCAGATATTGATAACCATTGATCAGATCCCCTCTCAGTCTTCTTTTCTCAAGGCTGAACAGCCCCAGTTCTTTCAGCCTATCCCCACAGGGCAGATGGTCCAGACCTTTCATCATCTCTGTAGCCAAGATCTAAAAGATCACTACATCTGCTGCTTGGGAATGAAACAGATAAGGCTTACTTGAGTACCAAACTCCAGAGAAGCTTATTAAGTGGCATGTACACATTTCTTCTGTCTGCCCACCACATTTGTTAGCACAGATACCACTTTCTCACCTTGTTCACTGCCTCCTTTTGAAAAGGTCAGTATTTTTTTGTAAAGGCTGAATGTTTTTAGGCAGACTGTTCCCTTGTTCTTATCAAATACAGCTTCCTGTAAAATTGAACAAATAAAAATCAAGTTTCTTAAAACCACCATCAGTAGTTGTGCTTTGAAGTAAAATAAAATTAGTTAATAAATCATCTTGGTAACATTGCCATTTTAGAGACATTCCTCTATTATTAGACTGGGATAATCACAGTGTAGGTCTTGGCCTTAACAAGGACTTCACTGTATCTCCCATGTTATTTCCAGAAGGAAGTTAAAGCAGGTTTCATTTGCACTCATGTCACATTCCCATACAATAAGAACTCAGCCTAGAAGCAGATTGGAACACTATCTTGGAGCTCCTGTAATCCTCACTTCTGGGGCATGCATTCACCCTGCAGTAGAAGCATACTGTGAACACAAGTTCCAGTTCATTTTTTTACTAACACAGTCACTAACTCCACCAAAAAAATTGCAGTGTTCTGCTCTACAGGCCAGGCTTACACTGAATTTACAATATCCCTGACAGTGGATGAGAAGAGGACATCTCATATGTGTGGGTTGCTTGCTCCAGTAGTGGCCAAGTGGCCCAGAAGGTTGGAGCCACCCTACTTAATGTCCTTCTGTCATTCACTGGGACAGCAAGTGCAAAATCACAAGGTAGCAGTTGTATGTGCAAGTCTTTTCCCCTGTTTTATAGGGGGAAAAAAGAGACCACAAAACCAGTTTGGGGCAAGTCTCCCCTTAAAAAATCCTTATAGAATCATTAAGGTTGGAGAAGACCTCCAAGATCATCTAGTCCAACTGCCCCCCTGCCACCTATGTTACTCACTAAACCACATCCCTAAGGGCCTCATCCAACCTTCCCTTGAACACCCTGAGGGATGGTGACTCCACCACCTCCCTGGGCAGCCTGTTCCACATTTAGCTTCATGTTTTCATGCTAGTGAAAGAATTATCACTAAGTATAGTGCTAGTTTAGCAACCCCAAAGGGTTTCCTCAGAAGTATCACTCATCTGTTTGGACTGAGCAAGTGCACAGGGCTGCTCAAATCAGCATCTCCCAACCATTCCTACACTAACATCTTTATCCCCCAAGTTCAGCATCTTACCTCCCACTGCTCCAGATTCTGTGCTGCCACAAAGAAACACCCAGCCATATAGAAGAGCTTCCATGCCAAGCTGTCTGAACAACAGGAAAAAATGCATATATTTAGGGGTTTTTTTCCTTATTTGGTATTCAAACTGTTTTTAAAAAAAAACCACACTCCCTTTAAAGGCAACAACAGGGAAAAAAGGTTTCTCCAATACATTTTTGCCTTTAATCGTAAAGGAAGCTATTTTACAGCTCTCTCCAGGGATAAAAATATAGAAGCTCTTCAGATATTTTTCCAAAGACTCCATCTACACCGGGCTCCAAACCATGCAGAATTACAAGCACATGTATTATTAGCACAGCTGTTAAATCACTGCACATTTTTCTCTTCCCTAAAAGCAAAGGCATCTTAAAAGGCATGGACAAAGCTCTCAGCCACCAAATATTTGTGCTGCAGAGGACAAGGGTGAGGGGACAATGGAAAACCACCAAAGCAAGCATGTTTCTTCATGAAACGAAGCAGTCAGCCCTCTTGACAAATAAAACACTTGCATTTGATGTCCTGGAAATGTTTACATACTGCAGCCTAGGCAATTTGCTTACTCAAGCAAGAGTAGAGCTGTGCTCAGTATCATTTCAGAAAAAAACTTTGTGGCAATGTCCTAAGAAAAAAAAAATAGGCTGATATAGCTGGAGTCTCAAGGAGCTTTCACTGGACTTTGCTCTTAAAATAAAGATACATTGATTATATTGGTAGTATGATCCTACAGATTATTATTAAGTTTTAAAATCTGAGGTTAACACACTACAGTGAGAGAATCACAAGCCAGCCTAAAGGATAAATCCCACAGATGGAAGGATACCTGGTGGTTGGTGCCATCAGCTCCATCGTGGAGGGGCAGGAAGCAGCAGGAGCTGGCTGGTCTCTAAAGGTGATCTTATGGGGAGTTTCTGATCATAATGATTTAAGTTTCCCAAGAAAGAGCACTTCCATCAGAGGCAAGGTAATCATTTCATTATGGTGGGAAACAAGCATTATGTGTCTTCCCAGGAGAGCTAGGAGGAGCAGCTAACCACATTTATAAAACACACTGACAGTACAAAATGCCACAGAGTGCTAAATATTGTTAATAAAAGTACTCCTGCAAATGGATGTAAGAAATAGTGCAGTAATAAGAAATTTCTAATTTATTTCTAACAAGAAATAAAGCACAGTTAAGTCATACAGAGGCCAACAGTTAGGATTGGATTTTAATCTTCACACCACAGGGCTGGTTTTGTAAGGGCAGAGAGAAGCTGCAGAGAGGAGCCATCAGCATGACAAACATGGACAGGAAAGAAGCAATTCTTTACAAAATGCCAGGCCATTACCTGCACTGTAATACGCAGCAGCCAAGCCTATGGAGGCTATTCCTAGGATAAGAGGGGAGAGAGTCAGGACAAACAAGCAGGTCAAACCAGCAAGAGTTCCCTGATTTTAAAAAAAACCCAGACAATATTCATCAGTTCATCTCTTTCTTGAAGAGGGACAAATGTGATTGACACTGATCACTCTACAAGAGCCAGCTGTTTCCCTCTGACCTCCAGGTAAAACCCCTCACGTTCTGCAGAGGCACCACAGAGCACAGGGGCTGAGGCCAGACAAGAGTCATAGAACCACTGAATGTGTAAGGTTGGAAGGGACCTTCAAAGGCCACCTAGTACCACCCCTGCAGCAAGCAGGGACATCTTCACTAGATCAGGTTGCTCAGAGCCCCATCAAACCTGATCTTGAGTGTCTCCAGGGATGAGGCCTCCACTGTGCCTCTGGACAACCTGTGCCAGTGATCCACCACCCTCAGAGGGAAGAACTTTCCCCTAATATGCAGTCTGAATCTCCCCTTTTCTAGTTTCAAATCACCCCCCCTCATCCTATCACTCCATGCCCTCAGGAACAGTTCTTCCCCAGCTTTCCTACAGGCACCTTTCAGGAACTGGGAGGCTGCTAGAAGGTCCCCCTGGAGCCTTCTCTTCCCCAGGCTGAAGAAGCCCAACTCTCTCAGCCTGTCCTCACAGAAGAGGTGCTCCAGCCCTTGGATCATTTTTGTGGTCTCCCCTGGATACACTCCAACAGCTTCATGTCCTTCCTGTGTTGAGGGCTCCAAATCTGGATGCAGTGCTCCAGGTGAGGTCTCACCACAGCAGAGGGGCAGAATCCCCTCTCTTGATCTGCTGGCCACACTTCTTTTGATGCAGCCCAGGATGCTGTTGGCCTTCTGGGCTGCAGATGCACATTGGTGGCTCGTGTCCAGCTTCTCATCCATGAGTACCCCCAAGTCCCTTTCTTATGGGCTGCTTTCCAGATGCATTGTCCCAACCCAGGTGCAAGGCCCTGCATTTGGCCTTGTTGAGCCTCATGAAGTTCACCTAGGCCCAGTTCTCCAACCTGTCCAGCTCCCTCTAGATGGCATCCTGTCCCTCTGGAACATGAACCTCCTCACTCAGCTTGGTGTCATCAGCAAACTTGCTGAGGGTGCACTCAATCCCACTATCAATATCATTAATTAAGATATTAAACAGCACTGGTCCCAGCACAGACCCTTGAGGGTCATGACAGGATCAGGAACAGAACTTCAGAGTGGCTCTCACTCTAACCATTACATCACACTTCCTCTCCAGTGCAGTACAACTCTGTGTATGCTGACAAACACCACGGCCTTTATTTTCCCCTCTAAGAGCTCCATGGAGTTAAAAGAAAACTAAAAATAAAAGAGTGTCAGAAGCTGCCAGCTCCTTAATCCCACAGGAGGCAGCAGTGGAAAGGTGCCTCATGCCCCAGACTGCCACTGCAACCACAAGAGATCTTGTCTCCATGAGAGTTTGACAAGATGACAGCAATGCAATGACCGTGTTGTAACGTTACTGCACTGGGATCTACTCAGCTGGAAAGTGGATGTGCCACATTTATCCCACCAGCACCCTCAGTGTGGGGCCAAGCACCACACCAGGTTTTTCTGTGTATTCAGTAGTATTTTAGAGCAGATGCCTCTCAGAACATCCTGTATGACTTCCTATTTCATACCCACAGCGCTGGTAAGAGTTCACTGTCAGTCACACAAGATCTAACCCCAGCATCACTCCACTGCAGATGTTTCCATTGCTGAACACCTCAAGGTTTCACATAAGCATGCATCCCCTTCAGAAGCTTCATGTTTATATTGCCACGTGGTGCACAAGACGCTTTCTTCTCTCTTGATTTTTTTTTCAAGGCTCCCTTAAAACTCTGCCCATAATCCCCTGAGGTTCTGGAGATGACAGACTGAAAAATCATCAGTCTCACAGTGAAGGCACCCCACTGATAAGGGGGCTTCCAACTCATTTAGTGGCTGTGCTAAAGGAGAAGTTCAAAGCATGAGGATTCCTCCTCCTGAAAGAAAAATGCCTCAAAGTAAGGTGCCACTTGTTAGAGGCTCTGTCAGGAACGTATCTGGTGTCCCACTTCCCTTAAAGCAAGTTCTGAAATAAACTGAGGAACGTTGTGGTCTTACCAACAAAGAGAGACCAAGATCGGATGCCAGGTGACCTCTTCAGATGAAGATGGGAACTTGTACGGTTTTCAACCAACATGTACATCTTCAGAAGAACCTCCCAGCAGCCCAGTCTGACTCATGAAACCTCAATGGGAAAAAAAGAGAGAGACATAAAAATTTCAAATCATTGCTGACTCCAACGCTGTCCCTTGCCTAGCATCTGTCAGGGCTTATCAAGGCTTAATCTGGACTATAAAATACATAAGGACACAGGGGTTTCTATCACAGGAAGACAACATACACACTTCTAAAAAGCTGCAAAGAAAAACGGTCATGTGGGCACTTGCACAACAACAGGAACCTGAACTCTTCAAGAAACTTCTCATTTTGGGTGTAGAAGTCTCTTCCTTTCTACCACATTCAGATTCCAGCAGAAAACATGAAAAATAAGAACCTGGAATAACGCTGTTGACAATTCATGCAGCACTTGGAACAACAAGAGCAATGGGAAGCCCTTTGACAGCATTTCTGCTAACAGCACCAGCCTGGCAGCTGCAGCAGGATGGCACAGCCTTCTGCACAGGGACATGGGGTGCCTCCTTGCCCCAGGACAGCCCTACAGCCTCAGCCTGGCAGTGCCAGGGTCACAATGCAGATGGCATTCCCATCTTTCAAGCTAACACAAACAAAGCCAGGTATTTCTAACAAGTATGTTTGTCTCTCCCCAACAAGACCATGCCTCCAACCGAGGCAGAAATTAACAGTGGAGCAAAAGGACAGGTACTAATTAAAAGCTGTATGAGCCAGACAACCCCATGCAGCACTTCCTGCAAGTTTTGGCTATTTACAGTGTAAAATTGTTTGAATTCTGGCATGTTCACAAGCTTCAGTGCAGCAACCAATCCCACCCCAATGCTCAGCACAAGCCTGAAGACCAATTTGTATGAGACCCAGGAGGCATACAAGGACCCAGCTGGTCTCTCAGAGCCAGGACAGGCTGCTCACTGCTTCTCCTGCACAAATTAGCAGGATCGATGCTGTTGTCATGCCCACCCCAATCCAGCAAACGGGAAACAAAAGCATGTGCTAAGTATTGTGTCGTAGTGGTAGCAGGCCTTAATCAACAGTATCTTCTGCTTCACTCTCTCTCATGTTACAACCTTGACACCACTTACAGGAGGGGATTTCAAGCAGATTTCCCCCAAAGGGATTTCTAAAAAGGATGTCTACTTTGCCAATTAGCTCGGCACAGTTCAATATCTGAAGCATTCTGGGGACTGGAGGAGCCTTAAACAGCTCATTTACTGTTAAAGAAAATAGGCACCAACTCCTTCAATTGGCTTTAATCATTAATTAATCATTAATTAGCCAACTCTTCTCCCTGCAGACCCAGCATGTAGGCAGCTGGCATCAGGCTGTCACTAGCTGCCCATGAGAACAGATGAACCATGAGAACAAATGAACATTGGCACTCAAGGGGTTATTTAATATCCATAAAAAACATTTACAAGAGAGCACAGCCAGGGTTTTACAGAAGAAAGGTATCTGATTTTTAGTCCTTTAGCTGTCTTGCTGTCCTTTGATGCTACCTGACCCTCTGGCAATTCTGCACAGACTGGCTAGTTTAGACACAGAGCTCCAGGTGATTCTCTTCCCCCCATTTAATAAATCAGATTTAGCTGTTAAATAAAGAGCACATTACAACTGATTCTAATCTCTTAGCAACAACATCTCAAAGACTCTGAAACCAAGAGAGGCAAAACCACTTATGCCTAACACTCCATCTCCTCCGGATGTCAGGCATCACATTTGAACTTTCAAACGACTCTTCTGAGATGCTCTTGATGTGCTGCAAGAGGTTTCTGCACACACAAAGCCTCCTCCTGCCTGCAACCTAAACGTGTCAGACAAGGTATCAGATAGGACTACTGCAGAAACCCGGCCACATTTCACCTACAGCACGGCTTACTTAAAAGCTAACTCACAGATGCACGGGTTAAACCCATTAATTGAGCTTCAACATCAACCCCCCACCCCATCGGCCAAGTCCTACCATGCAAATGGCAGCGTCAGCTTGATGCTGGGATCCGAAAGTCAACGGCATCGGCCCTGAGAGGCAGCTGCCTGAAGCTAAAGTGAAACTCGCTAAAGGCAGCTTCTAAAGTCACAAGAACCTCACTCATAAACGTGCTTGAACTGAAGGCAGAAGTTTGACTGTTACAAAGAGAGAGAGAAACGCGCTTCGGGGCTGTTGTTTTGCCCCAGTCTGTTGGGCTTGCCGTGAAACTGATCTCCAGCACCCAGAGAAAGACCCACGTACGTCCCCCCAAGCCCACAGGTGAGGGGGAGCCACCAGAGCCCCCCAGCCAGCGCCCCAAGGCGCTCAGCGCAGGGGGGCTGCGCACCCCCCCACACACNCACCGCCGGGAAAAGGAACCGCAGAGCGCTGCCAGCGCCGCTACAACCCGCCGGTTCCAGGCCTGCGTCCAGGACTAGCCCGCAGCGGCCCCCGCCGAGCCAGGAGAGGGGCCGCCACAGCCCACTCCTTCCGAGGGCGGCAACCCAGCGCAGCCCGTGGGGCGCTGAGGAGCCAGGACCGCGCCACAGCCCCACACCGCCCCCTTCTTCCCCTGTGCTCAGCCCTCCAGCCCCCACGCCTACCCAGGCACACAGCCGCACTCCTACCTGCCCGTCCGCCCTCACAGTACCTGCTGGGGTACACAGCCGCACGCACGCCCAGACGCGATTTGAATGGGACGCCCAGGCACCTCTACTTCCTGCAGCTCCACCACCCGGACCATAAAGAGCGACCAGAACGGCCACTGGGGCGTGCTAGCGCGCCGCCCGGCTTAAGAAGGTTCGACGCCCCAGGGGCCATTTTGGGTGTGGGCAAAGGGGTGGCTAAATAAACCTTGCCCCGCCCTGCCTGGAGTGCGAGGAAAGAATGGCTCCGCTGTAAAGATGGCGGCGTGCTGCCCGTATTAAAGATGGCGGTTAGGCTTGTGGTGCTGCTTAAGGATGTAAAGTATAGGCGTTTCTTTAGGCTGTACGGCTTTAGCTATGTAAATTAGGGGAGAAAAGTCTTGTGTGTTAGTAGAGGAGAGAGCCACGTGCTGTAGGGTGAGGGTGGGTGGGAGTGCTTTATGGGTTGTGGTTAGTCATGGTTTTCTGGGTGAGGTACAAAGCAGAAATGCCAATGAAAGTCTTACAGGTTTCATGTGGCATGACCTGTGTGTTACCTGAAGGCTTACCTTTACAAATTCTGTTGTTTGGGCAGGACAGGTTCTAATTCACTCAAAATACCCAGTGACTTCTTGTGGATGGTAAGCCACACGTGAATAATCTTTTGTGTTTCTGGTGAAGTATCATTCACGTAAAGGTGGTTCCAGGTCAAGCCATTAGAGCAACTGCTCATGTCATCTTTGGGACAAAATGAGTAAAATGTAGATAATCTGTAGCTTAACTCCTTAAATTCCCTTTATGTAAGGTAATGTGTTGCTTCATCTCTAGATGATATTTGGCGATCTTTCAGTTGCAGAGGAATGTGGTCCTTTATGAAGGGTGTGCATAACTTGGGGTTTTTTTCCTAATACAGGTATTACACAGTGTTTGCTCAGGGCTATAATATGGTAGAAGTTTGTTCACCTGCTCCTGAATATCCATTGGTAAGCAGTAGCTGAGATTTTCATGGCACACCATTTTTTTATAGCAGTCTGGAGTGAGCTATTTGAAGATGGGG
>VZTU01025533.1:0-23739 GCA_013400835.1 Zapornia atra | reverse complement strand
GGGGGCCGCGCAACGGAGCAGCCTCTGGGCTTCCCGGGCGCGCTTTGCCCCTTGGGGACCTGTTTCTGTCGCCGGGCGGCTTCTATCCGAGACCGCTACGAGCAGCGCTCGGTGCCCCCTCGCTCCGCGTACCGGCCTGGGACGGTAGGGGCCGGCAGGGCCAGGCCGGGCTGGGTGCGTTTAGCCGGTTAATTACAGCCTGGGAAATTGCGGAGCACGTGAGGGGCGCGGCGGGGCCGCCTCCGCCCCGGGGGCCGTATTGGCTGCAGGCGGGCGGCCCGCCTCGGCGGCGGGGCGGCATGGCTGCGGGGACCGCCCGGCGGGGGCGATAAGAGGGGCAGGAGGCGGGCACGGCAACAAAGGGCGACNCCAGGTGCCAGCGGCGGGTCCCAAACGCCCGCCGATTTCCTCCGCGGGTCAGGTTTAACGGGCCGAGGGGAGTCCAGTATGCGGAGAATGACAGACGCGGACGCGCAGCGCGGCTTGTGGCGGGGAGGGGCGCGCAGCGCGGGCTCTCTCCGTGCCCGCCCCGCGGCGGGAACGCGCAGCGGCGCGCTGCCGGCGGCAGCGGCCTGCAGCCCCGGCGGCGAGGAGTGCTCGGCAGCCGTGTCAGGCCCGGGGTGCGCCGGCGGGATCGCAAATGAAGTGCGAGAACTGCACCAAGAAGGTGAGTGCGGCGGTGAAAGGGTCGGCCGAGCCCGCTGGGGGACGCGGCCTCAGGGGGCAGGCAAGGCGATAGAGGTCGTCTGTCTGTCTGTCTTAACTGCTTGCCTGTTCCCCGTCGGGGAGGCGGTGCTGGCCCGGTTCGCCCCGTGAGGCGGAGCGG
This sequence comes from Zapornia atra, assembly GCA_013400835.1. NCBI lineage: Eukaryota > Metazoa > Chordata > Aves > Gruiformes > Rallidae > Zapornia > Zapornia atra. The sequence goes on along the minus strand of VZTU01025533.1, from coordinate 22,913 downwards.
CGGCTGGCTGCTGCCTCCAAGGTCACCGGCTTCGCCGGCACCTGAGCAGCAACCCCACGTCCGGTGTTGATAGCGCCCGGAGGGCGGGCGGGAGCGCCCCGGGGCAGTACTGAGCAGCCTTATCATCGGAACACACGACTTCTCCTGTGCTGGGCTGGATTTTCCCCCTGGGGGTAAAGAAAACCGCCCAGAACCGTCACACCGAGGTGCGTTGCTGAGGGATTGTTTTCATCGTAGCAAACGCACTTTGAGAATGAAGCATCGTGTGTAAAAACACTGCCAGAAGCCTGTAAAATGACGAGATGAGGTTTTAATGATACCCACTGAACAGTGAATGTGTGTTTTGTTTCAGGAATGCAGTAAAAAACAGAAAAATGATGACACACAAAGTACATCTGTTGATGCATTGAGTTCAGGTGATGGTTTTGAAGAGGTAATGTTCCTTCTAAAAATGTCATGTACTCTTTATTTGTATTCTTTCTTTTTGTTGCATGCTCCAAGGGGGGCTCTAAGTAGAGAACTTTCAATTACTAAGTATACCACTAATCAACAAGCAGCTCTAAGCAATTAGGAACGCTTCTAGACATAAGATGAGAATCAAGAATCTTATAAGAAGATTAAATTAAAAAAAAACCCCCTCATTATGCAAACATGAAACTGAAGTTCTAAAGAAAAATCTTCCATTGGATCCTCAAAACTCAGAGACAGAGCTTGTAAGCAGAAAAGAGGGGGTTTGACAGTACAAGTGCACAAATATAATGTGCACATCACCCTGGGGATGGGGTCTTAACTGAGGGATTATGTTTATTTAAGGTTTTTGCAAGTAGACTGGTTATGTTCCACTTCTATCCAAGTATTCTTTCTTCCTACAGATGAGCTGCCAATGGCATTGTAGCCAGCAGCATGAAACTCTTGACCTTAACAGTATGTGGTCAGTGTAATTGTAGGACTGCGTTCTGTTTGGTTTACCTGGCAGTAAAAAGCCAAAGCCATCTTGCTGTTAGAGAGGCACCTGGCTGTTAAAGAGGGTTAGTAGTTCAAGTGAAAGTTTTCTTGGTTTGTTGGGAAGTCAATGGGGACCATTGCTTTGAAATGGCAGTGCAAATCAGTTTGTGGACTACAGGGCTAAAATTAGGTCTGTGTTTACATTTAAACATTGTGCAGTTGCACAGTAATAAGAGGAGCAGAGCCATAAGGAAGGATGGAACAAGTTATTTTCATTAAATCATGTTGGATGTTACACAAGTGTGATGGATTGTCTTCTTTGAAATAAAACAGTGAGAGCATGTTAGCTCTCCAGCTGGGTCAACTATTATTAAATCCTTGTTTACTCTTTTTTTTTTCCCCTAGAAAAATGAGTTTCCTACGTTGGCTAATGCTAAAATACTCCTTAGTGACTGCCTAGCTTGTGACAATTGTATGACATCGGAAGAAGGCGCCAGAGTTTTCCAGCAGAATCAGAAGGAGCTCTTTCGTATTCTTACCCTTAATAAGGTAAAGCAACACAAACAACAACCTGCTGTTTTCTGTGAGGAGGAAATGATAGAATGACTAAGCAGCTTGGTTTCCCAAGATAAATTATGTGAAGATTTGTCAGGATATGCTTTGTTCAAAGAGGAAGTGAAAACTTGTGACAAGATAAATATTAAAGTGTTAGGAATAGTTTTGCACTAGAGGTGCAAGGTCGTGGCACTTAAATATGAGAGAAAAGTTACTGCACCTGCAGGAGTCAAATCTTTGGAAGATGTAACTACCTCATTCCTGTTACTAACAAATTACTCTGTGGTTCAGCATTTATAAATACTCATACCTTTGTTACTAGGACTGTTCTGGATGCTTTTGGCACCAATGTAGCCACATAATAGAAAATTATCAAGGTATGGTTTTGAAGTAGAGTTGGTTTTAATACATATTGGAGATGACTTTATGTGGAACTGAGTTTTAGTCTAAGGTCTTGGAGAGACTTATAAGCGTGTTGTGTTGCTTATTGTGCTTATTTTCTGCTGATAACTGGATTTCCTGGAAGATGATGCTGCACATGGTGCTCAGATCTTGAGGACCTGAAACTGAATTAATTATTTCAGTTCTGCTCCAGACTTCTGTATCCTTAGTTGGTGTGTGACAGCTACCAGAAGTGATGCTTTTTCTTAACCTGTAGGTGTCAACAATAAGAGGCTTCATTTACATAGTGACATGATTTTCTTAGAACTAGTTTAAGTCTCCATACAGTATGCTCTTGTACATGAGAAAAGGTAGAGAAGGAGGGGTAAAATCTTTTGGGTCATGTGGCTCCTATGAAGAGAGTTTGAAGTCCACAATGGACTTCAGGTATTTTGCTCAGAATTTTAGGGTTCCAAAAGAGGACAGTGATCAAGAGGGTTGTTTTCCAGGCATTCACAAGCTCTATTTGAACAGTCATTTTACAGCATTTAGGGTACAAACTATGCTCTCTAACCTTTATTAGGGGGAGATTTGTCTGTGGTATAATCCTGGTTTGTTTTCCAAGGGCATGGAAAACATCCCAACTGAAACATGAGATTCATCTTCAAATTAATGGTCCTGATCATCAGAGCTTTACAGTTGCTTTACACCATCTTGGGTATTTTCAAGGGGTTCTTCAGTGCCTACAAACACTGTTGAGGGTCCTACCTGCAAGTTTCCCTCAGCGACTTTGCATTTGACCCCTTGTTCAGGCTCCTATGTCTCTGAAGTTTGCTTGGTTGGATTTGTAACCTAAAATGTCCATGCTCCAGCAAACATTAGTTTGTTGCCTTATGTTTAAACATTAATAACTATTTTTCTGTTTCCTAGAATGTTTCATGTAGCTGGATTGATGTAGATGCTGAGTGTCAACTTTTCTTCCTTAGGAGATCAACCACAGAATTGTCCTAGGAGGGATGGATTTCCCTGACTTAGTTATATATATATATCTCTGTGTGTATATATATATGTAACATCTACAGGTGATTAGAGATGCACACTGACAGGACATCCTGTCCTGCCCTCAGGAAACTTGGTAGTTGTTTTATAGGAGTTTTAATGCTATGCCCCACTGAAGCATGGGAATAACTCCAGGAGTGGAAAAGGGAGGGAAAGGAGGGAGCCTTACCCTCTTGTAATTACATACCTTGTTTTCCTTGTTTTTGTTTGTTTACCAGAAATGTGATACCTCAAAACACAAAGTGTTGGCAGTGTCTATATGCCCTCAGTCATTGCCTTATTTTGCTGCTAAATTCAACCTCTCTGTGAATGATGCAGCCAAGAGACTCTGTGGTTTCCTCAAAAGTCTCGGTAAGTTTGGGTTTGTTGTGATGGTGGAACACAAAAGAGGAGATTATTTTAGCTTTTCACTTCCTCAGCAGGTTTATTTGTTATGCAGTCATAAAGTACCATTGCACAATCCAGTTCAGAGTGAAATATGCATTCTGTACCCCAGTATGACAGACCAGTATCAGAAACGGCTTGGAGAAGGCGCTACCACACTGGTTGTAGAGGTCACAGAAATAGGACATGGCAGAGCTGTCTTCAGAACCTTCACTACCAAGAAATCAGGGAGGATTTGGTCATGAGCTTTGATAAGATTTCCTCTGAACTCAAGGGAGGAGGGAATTCTGATCCTGAATGCCTTCCAGTCCTTTCGAAACATTTTTATCTCTAGAAGATTCTCAGTTCTGTTTTTTCTGTGACTTGAAATTACACACAGAAACTGCTGTGTCTGTTGACAGCTGTATTTCCTTTGCCCTTTGTACTATAGATACAGAGTTTTATTAAAGAAAAAAAACCCCAACTTTGCCTATAGGCTTGGGATTTTTTTACATACTTGAGGAATGAAAAGGATATTAATAAACCTGTAAACTGTTTTTCCCTTGTATTTTTTTTTCATGTTTCATAGTTTTTATGCATCTCTGTACCCAGCATGTTTCCTCAATCTAAAGTGATTGCTCAGTTCTGGTGGGCCCCAGTTTTCTTAGAATGCATTCATTATCTACACCTCACTGGTGGTGGGGACATGCTCCATGTTACGTATGCATGTAGGGAGTATGTTGCTAAATAAGCAGACATAAAGTCTCTGCCATGTTGGTGAGAATGCTTGTGTACCTCTGCAGAGAACTTCAGCAATGGGAGATAGCCCTCTTGGCTGGGTTGGGTTCTTTTTGGTGGAGAATAGGTGACTTCCATGTGTCTTGAGAAGAGTGCTGCTTTTCAGAAGTCACTGCATGTAGCCCAGGAATCACAAAATCCCATTCAGTTAACCAAAAAACAAATATATGCTGAATGGCAAGCTTCTCCTAAGGAACCAGGCAACTACTTCATGTAACTAGTCAGCATTGTCAGGTTGGTGGTCCTTTTCAATTTGTGACACAGAAGATAGCTTTTCAGTGTGTGGATTTTATTTTTGACTGCTGTCTGTGAAAGTTTGGGGCTGGGAGAGAATATACTTGATGCTCCAACATTTTCTGTAGACCTGGAGCTTGGAAAGAAGCGTGTGAGGTGGAAAATGTTCTAGTAATTCATTTTCCTTACCACTTTCTTTCCTAGGGGTGCATTATGTGTTTGACACCACTATAGCTGCTGACTTCAGTATCCTGGAGAGCCAGAGGGAGTTTGTGCAGCGGTACCAACGGAGGAACCAGGAGGAGCATGCCTTACCAATGTTTGCCTCTGCCTGCCCTGGTGAGAACTGATTTCTCCCACCTTCCAAGGTGGGAATTTGTTTCCAAGCAGCATCATCAACTTTCTCATCTGTGAGTGAGGTGCCACAGCCATAAATGTGAACTGTGCAGACAAAGAACAGGAGTGATTGTGTTGGATAAGGTGTGTGCTAATTCAGTGTAGGGCCTTGCACAGTCAGATACAAAGGTTGCAATGAATTCCTTATCTGCACCTTACAGATGTCTTTTGTTGGAGGTCTGTAAAAGGTGAGGAGTGTAAATTCTACTCTTGCTTTTCAAAAGAAAAAGAAAAATACAGACACCACGCCCCCTTGCAGTTGTATTCCACAGCCTCTGATTATACAAAGAACCTGAGCTCCTGGTTTCCTGTGCCAGTGTTTCTATGTTGTATTTATGAAGCAGTTGTATTTCCCATCACTTCTGTAGAGGCATCATGTGTGACATGTGCATCTCTGGATAATGAAACTGAGGCAGGGAGCACTGAGGTTTTTAGTGCTTTGTGTAAGACCTTAGGAGAAATTAATCAGGTCTGGAATTGAGGAGTTAGTGGCTGCTGCTTACATGTCCAGACTACAAAGTTTAACATGACATTTCCTTCCTGAAAAAAATCTAGGAACTTTGATAACTGATACCACTAAACCACAACCTCTGTTATCTTAAGCAAAGTTTTGAACTTGCCACTTGAGCCTAGGGGGAAGTAGCAAGTCACATTACTTGTAATGAATGTGAGGTGGTTATGTCTAACACTTTCAAAATAATCCCCACTTGAAATGTCACAGACATGATTCACTCAGTGTCTCACTTCTGAGAATTCTGCACCTGAGAACTTCTTTTCTTATGAAAAGAACCTGCTCTTAACACAAAAGATATGGAACATACTGACAATTAAACAGTCACTGTTTAATTTTTGCATGAGTTAGCACACCATCATCAATTTAAGCATGATAAGTCACATTGCTTAAAAAGAAGTATCAAAGAGGAGGTAAAAGTAACTCTGTTGCCTAACTCCTCTGTCAACTCCACCACAAAGTTTGTGGTGTTGCTTTTCAGAGGCTAATAACTACTCCAACCTAACTCATTCTAGCTCTGAAGTAACTTGGGGATTGTATTCCTTAAAGAAATGTTGCAGTGACAGGAGAGCAGACAAGGGTTGTGTTCAGTGATCTCCAGTATCTGCTGTTGTTACTGATGTAAAATTTGAATTCTGCTTGTACTTTTGCTTGCTGTGTGTATTCTGCAGTGGAACTGCCTGGGTTACACTTCAGGAATAACATAGATGTATTAAGAGGAAAGATTTCCCTCCCTGCACCCACCCCCGTCCTGTTGCTGCTATCTTAATGCTACATCCTATCTTCAGGAGCAGACATGCTGCACATCCCTCTCTTTCCCCACCCCCATTTAAAACCTGTGAAACTGAACCAACCCCCTCTTCTCTTCTGTGTGGCTTAGTTAAAATTTCAAACCTGACAATTTGTTTTTAAACTACTTCTGATGTAGTTTTAGTTTTCTTAATCTGGAAGCAGAGCTCAGATTATCTGCTGCTCTCATTGGAAATACTTTTAATTAGTTAATGGAGCACTTCTCTTGTTCCTGTCTGTTCTTCAGAAGGCTGTTGGTGTTTTCAGCATTAGCTACAGTGCTGGCTATCTGCTGTGGTGTAGATGGTAGCAGAAGCATGGGTGCTTTTGTTTGTGGAAGAATGAATGGAAGACTCACTGTAGGCCCATTCTGAAATCACATGGTATTTCATTCCCATTGACAGCAATTGGGGGGGGGAATAAATCATGATTGGTCATGTTTTAAGGTTGTTCACTGTTTCCTGACTTTGAGTATGTTTTCTGTTCTTCATTTGCCTTCCTCTCCCTCTGCATTACATACATAGGTCTCTGGCTGTGTTTCTCACAGAGTTTTTTCTGTAGCTCTGTAGATACGTAAGGTCAATGTAAACTCCAGTAGTACAGCTTTACTCTCACTTACCTTTGGGTGTAACTTTGTACAGAAGGATCACCCTCTGCAGGAATGGGCTGTGGTGTAAAATCTACCAGGAGCAAGAGTGTAGTACCCCTTACAGTCACAGAACCTGACAAAAGGGCATTTGAGTGTCTTTGTCTTAGTTCTTACCTCCTTCTGCTGCTCTCCTTTTAAAGAAAGTAAGATAATTTTGGGAGGTTTTGTTTCCTGTTGAAAGCAAAACAGTGTAACTGCTGAGTGTGTATGTAATATTGTACAAGTAGTCAGTTTTCTTCCTTAATTTATCAAACTGGTAAACACTTGCTCTGGGAACCAGTCAGCATTTTGAATGCCTTGCCAACCTCTCTGGACTCCCAGAACAGGTCAAGGGGGAAGGCTTACAGTGTAAGTGGAAAGAGCAGAACTTGAGAATTCAAATGCTTTTGTCCCAGTTAACTGGACCAATTTCCTTCTACAGGAGTGGGATTTACTGTAGCAAAAGTTGTCTTAGTTTTTCTGCACCTGATACTGATGTATAGATATTTACAGCATGGCTCTTTGATCTCCTCACAATAAACCACTAAAAATAACATGTCCTGAAGTACATCTGTAAGAATTTATACAGTGATTTGTAGTGGTCTCTTGCTGTTCATTGATGCTGATGCAAGCCAACAACTGGCCAAGAATATGAATGAATTGGTGAAGGGTTTAGGTCTGTCTAGGTACAGATGTGCATTGATAGGAGAGCTCTGTATCTTCCTGTAACCGTGGTTCTGGAATTCAGCCCTGTTGATGAGCAGACAGAAACAGCTAGTGCATGTGTGAAGTGCAGATAAATACCTCGTGTTACTTGTTCACCAAGGCTGTTTGTATAATTTACCAGTGACTAATGGTCACTGTGGAGCTAGAGCTAATAGACACTTGTTCCTCCTACTCTGAGGAAAGAAACTATTTAAGAAATTACTTTGGGTGATACCTGCCAGAAGTCTGTTGGGATTTAGTAACATTTTCTTACAGTTTGTGACTACAATATCTAAAACATGAAAATCCTGAAAACTAACCTCATAGCAGGAGTGCTCTGGTGATTAATAGGAGTCACAGTTGCAGTAAAAGGGAAATAACTTTCAGAAACGCTGCAAAAACACAAGGCAGAATGGTTTGTAAAACAGTCCTTATTTTATTTGAAGCAGTCTTTGTTCTGTTTTGACAGCACTTGAGTCTAAAGCCCTGTAAGAAATAGGATATACTAATGTATCATGCAGAATATGCTAGAGTGGCCTTTGTAACAAGCACCAATAAATGAAGTCCTTTGCTGCTGGTAATCTTTTGAAATCTTCCAAAGAAGTGGGACATTAAGCAAACTTCCTATTCAAAATCTAGCAGTTCAGCAGAGTTTTGACATGTAAAGCTGTAGTCTGTAGCCTTTTCTCCAACTGAAAGGAATGCTTGTTGATGATGATATATGTCTCTGAGATTTTCCATGGAGACTAGTGTTTATTAATGTTGAAGATTGCACTGAAGCAAGGATTGGGAATATTGAACAGCTGGAGTGTCCTCATGTTTTCCTGATATGTACATTTTCTCATTTTTGTCAGTAAAATCTTGTTACACTGGGAAAAATGCTTCTCTACCACAGAGTCAAACCATCTGAACACCACTCAGCTCCAGTCTTGTTGGTCTTTGTGGCAATGTTCTGACTTGCACATACACATAAACACCTGGCAGTGTTTTAACTTCAAGCTTAAGAATCAACCTCCAGGTTTTACCCTTTCCAGGCAGCATGTACTAACCAGCAATTTTTCATGTAAACACTAACATGTTTGAAGATTAAAAACTCAAGTGGGATATTTTCCACTTACTACTTAGCACCAAAAGCTACATGCTTCCCCAGAAGGCTGGGTCTAACACTTCTGCATGATCCAGGTATCTGGTTCTCAGTTGGTGTAGGTGAAGGAAAAAGTTCTGAATCCTTGCTGTGAAAGGGTCTGGGCTGTTTTCAGTAAGAGTTACAGTGCCTGAGAGAGAATTGTGCACCCTAAATATGTTGATCTGCTCATTTGACAGTTGCTGTTCTGGAAGATGGGCAGTAACAGAACTGCTGTGGGTATCGGGGGTGGTGTGAAAATACATAGCCTGTCACAGCTGAAGGAGCCTGGAGAGAGGGAGGGAGACTCTTGGGTAACCAAGGCAGAATGGTGAATACAGAGAGATTGCAGTTGATTAGTCTGTGTGTGGTTGAGAGTGTGGGTGTTTCTAAACAAGGTGTGGCTACACTAACAACAGGAAAAGGTGGCACTCTTTCCAGGCTTTAATCCATGTGCATCTTGTGATAATACCTCATGTGACTCTCATGTTCTAGAGGCAGCAAGCTGGGTGCCTGGATATTAAGTCTTGGGAAACAGAAGGGTACAGTTAAGTGGCTGAACAGAGCACATTTGTTGTACTGTCTGGTGACCTGAGGGCTGAGGTCTAGAGTCAGCTTACTCCTTGCAATCTGGGGTCCTGTTCTTTCTGCTGTTTTAATCTGTGCATTAGAAAGGCTGTAACAGGTCATGAAGTTCACAGTGGCTTCTAGTTCTAGAATTAATGGCAACATGAATTATTGATAGCCAACTGAGTATTACCAGAGCCTTGAGGTTTCCCAAGGTGGGGCTTCCAGCCTACAGAGCGATGTCCTATCTACTGTGAAGGTGTCTTCATTTTTAGAGCTATTCTACAACTGCTGTCACTTTCCCATGCCTGTGTGCTGCTTCTCTATCTTAACTGGTTTTTCTGTCATTCTAGGTTGGATCAGGTACGCTGAAAGGGTACTCACCAATCTTGTGACCTCTCACATTTGCACTGCAAAGTCTCCACAGCAGATCATGGGCTCCCTGGTGAAGGGTTACTTTGCCAGGCAGCAGGTAAGTAATTGAGATTTATTTTTACCCTATTAGAAAGATGGGGTGGTAGGTTTTAATACTGAAATGTAGATCTTAGTATATTATAAAATAACAAAGCATCTTCATGAATTGCTTGTCCTTTCCTTGAAGAATAAATGGTCCTCTGATGCTATACAGTGCCCATGGTAGAAAAATGTACAAAGAACTTCACACAGTGCAGGGTGTGAAGCAATCCTTGTGCTCCCAAGTATGACATGGATTTAGATATTTATGGATAAAACAAAGTCCAGGGTAGCTAAAGAGATTCTTGATAAATGCTGTCTGTGTAGTTCTGTAGCACAACCAAAACAGGAGCAGAGGAGAGCTGTCCTGTTATCAATGAAAGCATTGTATCCTGGAAACTAACCTTTTTATCTCAGTCTTGTATCTTGAAGAAGTTGCTGTTCTTTTCACATACCATGCTTAACTTCAACTGCATCCACATTATACAGGGAAGTATTGCAATCTCCATGGAGATGGAGAAGTTTCGATGAACTTCCTGTGGATGAAAAGGGCTATGTGCCAGCTAGAAAACAGAGTTCTGAAGTCTTGACTTGCATTTGCTTTCTAAGGCAATCAAAACCTGAAGGAATCAGTAAAAGTTTCAACCAGAACACTGGGCTTTGGATGTTGCTGAAGCTCTCTGACATCTAGCAAATCCCTTGATCTGTGTGCATCCGTGCTTAAATTCAATTGCTAGGGATTGATTACTAGTATTACCTGCATAGAGTTTATGATGCTATTTTCATGCTTGTCATCCTTCAAGCTGTCTCTTGATGGAGCTCACCTGTGCTCTCTCCTGTGTTCCACAGAACTTGTCTCCTGATAAAATTTTCCACATAATTGTGGCGCCTTGTTACGACAAGAAGCTGGAAGCCTTGAGGGAAGATTTCTACACTGCCTTGTATAACTCCCAAGAAGTTGATTGTGTTCTGACATCAGGTTAAATCTTCTTTAAACTTAACAGTTAAAAAGATCTAAGTGAACCACCATTGCTAGAATAACCTTTTTTTGCCAAAATGTTGTGGTTTTCCAGTCTGCTGTAGTTGTAAGGTTAGCTTTTTTCTGCTCTGAAAATAAGTACAGAACTTTGGGGTACTGGTAGTATAGGTATTGCATAGGGGAGGCAAAGTGAAAAACACCTGCCTAGTAAGGTGGGATTCATATGAAAACAAGATTCAGGTGTTTGTTTTTCTCAGCCTCTTGAGAAAATAATAATCCATATTAAATTTATGGATTAAATTCATGAATTTATTTATTATCCACATTAAATTTAATAATCCATATTTAAAAAAAATCATCATCTTGTCTGTGGTCATTAACTAATTTCCACTGGGATTATTCATGACATCTTGAATGTATGGCACCAGTGGCTTTTTGGTGTGGCTCTTGTCTTTAGGCTTAATGTCCATACATATCCACCTCCTTTCCCCTGCTGTGTAGAAGTGTCTGTGAAACTTGACCAAACAGAAAGGCTTGGGATAGCTTTATACAAAGCTTGGGGCAAGCTGAAGGCTCTTTTCAGGGCTGGAAGTGTCAGGCTGCTCAGTTTCTGGAGAGAACTGACTCTAGTGAGAATTGCAGAACGTGACTAGAAGCCCACATAGGGGTTGGGATATTGATCTCTCAAACAGGTGCAGCATGTGCATTTTGCTTGGTGTTGGAAGTAAAATGTCATACGTTTTCCTACAGGTGAAATTGTCCAAATAATGGAACAGAGAAATGTGTCTATGAAAGATGTGACTGAAGTAGCTGTAGATAGTTTGTAAGTAGTTCTTGATTTCTGGATTGCTTCCATATTTTGATGACAAATGACAACACCTTATACTCAACACAAGCATAAAACTTCTCAAAAGAGTATTTTTTCTTTAAAAAGAAAAAAGCTTGCATCAAAGTTTGAACATTCTAAAACCTCATCCTTTATATAGTGGCCAAACCCCTCTACAGTATTATCTCAGATGTTCATTGATCTATATATAAAAGTAACATTAAACAGATAAAACTGTATGTACTGTCTAAATACAAAGCAGATAGGCATCATTACATCAAACTATCTAGTGACTGCTTTAAAACTTACAATTTTTGAAGATTTGTGTAGCTTTTAGCTTTGTCTATATGGGGTTCATGACTTGCTGCTAAGTGTGGCTGTCCCAGGGTGGTGACCCCATTCAGAGCTTCCTGTGCTTGAGCCTGTATAAAGCTGAACAGTCTGTCTGCTCCCCTGCAACTGCCTGGCCTCACAAGGATGCTGGGATGTAGTCATGGGGTTGACCATCTGTTCTGTGCTTCCCTCTCTTTCAGAGCAGCATCTTGACAGTAAATTTCCACTTCCCTACTATGTGCATGTAGAATTGGTAGAAGTAGCACTCTTTCACAACATGGTGATTTTTTTTATCCTGTACAGAGTGGTTTTCAAGCTTTGATAAGACTGAAAGATGCTTTAGAAGAAAATCACACAGAGCTTTGAGGAGATATTGTTTACTGACTGTGTGACTGGCTCAGAAAGCAGCGTGTGTGTTGTTTTCATTCCCAGCCTTAGTTACAAAGGCTGATCTCCCTGCTCACTGATCTTTGTTCAAGTGTGACAGATGTTTACTTGGTACCTTTCCAAAGTGGTGGTAGTGGACTAATAAATATGCTTTCTTGCACAAGATAGAAAGCTCTGGAAACTTCTAAAAATCCTTTTCACTTCCAGTTGGTATCCTGCTGGACCTTGTGTAGACTGGAGAAATAGAAGTCGTACAGTGGCAACAGTTTCAGAGCTGTGCTTGTAGTGCAGTTGCTGTGATTACTTCTACCAGAGATTGCTACACAGAGAATTACATAAATGAAGTTCTTACAGCCACAATCACATAGAGCTGGTCATTTATTTCTTAATCAGCCTGTTCAGTGAAAGAACAAGCTCTTACTCAGAATGTATCCCTTTTATTGGCTCAATTTACCCTGGAAAATAATGTGAATTTTTAAAAGGACTAACCTGATAATACTGGCTGAAGCTGTGAGACCTGATGGTAGAAATTTTTGTTGTTCTGGGGTTTTAAAAGTAGATCTTGCAGAGAAACTTATGTAATGTGAACTCATCCTATTAAAACAAGTCCCAGCACAGCAGTAATTTGTGGTAAAGTGCTTGGTATTAAAAAAAAGTCTGTGAACAAAGTAACTTGTGTTTGAGTTCACCTCTCTTTTGTAGCTAGAGAACACTAACAAAGGGATGGTGGTTGAAATGAGGAGACAAAGCATGAAACAAAATCACCCCAGCTTATTTTAAAAAATAGCTAAGTTGTGGTGGTTATTAAGTAAATGGTAGGGCATGGCATGGAGGGGACAGGTCGTCTTCATTTTTAAACTTCAGCTCTTCTCTGAGTGAATATTTCTCTGCCATTATTACAACTTCAGTGGGTGTTGTCAGCAAGGTGTTTGCTGTGGTGACTTTCCCCTGTTTTGAGGTTGAAGTCATGCTCTGAGTGGCATAGGCCAGGAAAGTTCTGGGAAGGTGGTAATTAGACTCCATCTAAAGAGGTTTTTACATGTAAAAACAAAGGACATCCTATGTCCATTTGCTAATCTCTCTTCCTGACACTAGCATCACCACACACCCTTATCAACCTTTGCCAGAAGGGAAGGGGAGCCTGTGGAGCTGCAGTCTTTGGTGACACCAGCGTGCACCCCAATGCAGTTTATCTGTCAGCCCCTTGGGCTCATCAGTGCTCTTCCTAATGGAGGGAGAGGTGACCCTCCAGGTGAAAGCTAGGCCTGCTGGATACAGTCTCCATAACTTTCCTTCTGCCTCACAGGGGCTGTTCTAGCCTGCTTGTAACTGCTGATTTGGTGTGTTACTTTAGTGGTGCCATGTTACAGACAGCAACAACCAGTTCATAGAGCAGGAGAATTGTTTGGGAGCAAGAATGTGTCACTTCTGAAGTACTTCTACATTCTCACAGCTAAAAATCATTGATTTTTTTTTTTCTTTTTTTTTCCCAAAACTGTTTCCTGAGCACTGAATGGCTGTTAACCAAGTCTTTAGGCTGTGCTGAATGTGCACTCTTAAGCTACTGCTGCTTAAGGTTTCTGAACATGGGAAGCATTGCTTTCTTTTATAATTCTTTGATTTTATCTTTTTCCACCCTCTTATTGCTGCTGTCCCAAACACTTTGATTTTTTTTAAGTTGTAACAAATAAAAATGTTGATTTTTTTTTTTTTCATTTCACTACTATAAAACATCTTTTTTTTGTGACAGAGAAAGGGAAAACCAGGCTGCTTTGTTGAAGTGAAGGAAGGAAATACTGGAGTTGATCTTTCTCTCTGTTGTTTCCTTAAGATTCAGTGAAACAAAGGAGGGAGATGTAGTGAGGCACGATGGCAAGAGATCTGATGGGTACCTGGAGCACATCTTTAAACACGCTGCCAAGGAACTTTTTGGCATGGATGTCAAAGAAATCACCTACAAAGCATTAAAGTAAGCTAGAGTTTTGTATCCTTATTACATAGTGTGGGCTAGTTTGTGCTGCAGTGAACCCTAATGCAGTTAGGGTTCTAACCTGGCTCATTTGCTGATAAGCAGATAGATATTATAAACCTGTACAGTTGCTGCTGTAAAGCAGCTCCTGATAGCTTCAGTTTTATTGAGAACTTGACCTACCTTTAAAAATTAAGTGTAATTCTATTCTGAAAATTCCATATAACTTCTGCTTAACATGGTTTAGAAACTGGAAGAGTTCATCTTAATCTCACTGTTACCTTGTTCTCTAAATCATCTGAGTGTAGAAACTGCCACAGTTGGGTCATCCCCTTGGTAAAGCAGGGATTTAAAGTGTTCTCTGTGTATCTTCATAGGAACAAGGACTTTCAAGAAGTCACCCTTGAAAAGGATGGTGAGACAGTGCTGCGTTTTGCAGCAGCCTATGGCTTCAGAAATATCCAGAATATGGTTCTGAAGTTGAAAAAAGGAAAGTTTTTATACCATTTTGTAGAAGTCCTTGCCTGCCCAGGAGGTAAGAATAATTGTGGATCCACAGTCAATTCTGTACACACATCTTGAATCTGAAAGGAAGGTTGTACTACAGGGGCTTAATTTCATTCCTCCTTAATTCTCCTCTTAATAATGTGAAATGCCTGATGTTTAGTGGATGGTCCAGGACACCAATTACACGTGCAAGACTGGCTCAGAAATTGATTGGGTTTTCTAAAATTAACCAGTGTTATTTGTTCTGACCTATAAATGAGAGACAGTGTGGTTCTTAGGATTATTTCAAACCTCAGAGGAAATACTCTGAAATGGTGGTTGTCAAGGGCAAGAAAAGACGAGGAACATAATTAAGATCATAAAACCATGGAGGAGGAAGGCAGGGAAAGATTGTTGATATGGAAACCTCATTTATATTAAGATGTTGTTGATAAAGGAGTCACTTTAAGTAAATATAAATTCTAGCAACAGGGGCATAGTTTGTGTAAAGAGACAACTTATTTCTTTAGAGGAATTTGGAGAGGAAAAAAACCCAACCTAAGTTACTGTAACCTTCCTGTTCACATCATATCTTTTCACCCTGTGGCTTTTTCCTTTTTTTTTTCTCCCCCCAGGGTGCCTAAATGGAAAAGGTCAGGCCCAAACTGAAGATGGAAAACCAGATAAAGCACTGCTTAACCAGATGGAAGAAGTGTATGCTGCAATCCCTGTGAGACTGCCAGAAACCAACACGCACGTCCAAAAGATGTACCAGGACTGGCTGGAAGGCATAGACTCCAAGAAGGCCCAGGAAACTTTGCACACCACATACAGTGCAGTAAATCAAACAGCAAGCAATCTGGATATCAAATGGTAATAAATTCAACTTGCAAAAGATTTTCTTAGGTTAGTTACAGATTGAGCACTGGAAACATTCTATGCAATCGCAGATGCTATGCACTAGCTGAGTGTGTGAATGAGACACTTCCTAATTGAGGATTATTCCTTGTGAAGAACCATTGCTTTTTAAAAACAAGTCTCCAAAAGCCCTGGTTCCTGCCACTGTCACTTAACTCTGACTGTGTGTGCATATAATGGATTCCTTTATTCAGAAACTTGATCTTGTAAGGTACATAAGCACTTTCTGCCAGGTGCAGGGAGTGCAGTTCCTCCTGAAGCTACTCCCTGAAGTGAAGGCTTCCCTTTGCAAATGGGCTCCCCCCAAAAAGGTGAGATTATTTTACTACTACTCAATCCCTTTCACCATGGGAAATCAGTCATCATGAATTTTAGTATTGTTGTGAAGTAACTTGGGATTTACTTGCCTTGCTAATAAAAAAATCCTCTATAGGGACAAATGTGTAGATGGAGAGCTGCAAGGAATTTATGTATGCCTTCTATCCATGTTTTAACAGAAATTACTCAGCTCCACACTAGAGTCACCATTCCTTACTGATAGTATTTTGTATAGAACAGGATGCTTCATGTAAACTGAACTTGGGAAACTAATGCTCAATGGTTATTATGCAATGCTTCATTAAAAATAGATCCAAATAGGTTGGCTGGTACAAAAAGAAGAGAACTCTTCTTTGCTTTCAAGTTTTCTTAGAAATTTGCAGCTAGGAAGAGTGGTGCTGCTTACATCATCTGGCTTCTTTGAGAGTGAGTGTGTGCATTGTCATGTAAGCACATGCCCACTGTATTAGCTAGGAGTGCTGAGCCAGGCTGGGAGCACTCTTGCTCTCTCCTGGTTTGGTATACAGAATATCAGACTGATTTTTCATTTATCTCCATGTTAAACTTCTGTAGAAATAACTTCATGGAGTGCCTCTGAAAAAATATTTAGCAATGCTTGTGAGCTCATCAAAGTTACTCTACACTGGCATCAGGAAACGTGGTGCTTTTTAAAAAAAGAAGTATGCTGTAGAGGTTTCATTTCCAGCCATCCCTGTGGGATTTGCATGCAGGCTTTTCTGCAGCTTCATGAGTTGTCAGAGGGTTAGTTACTCAAGAGTGGGATAGACAAAAAAAGAAACAAAACTACTGCCAAACTTCTTCAGATTTTCCTCATAGCATCAAATTTGATTAATGGCTGTTTGAAGCTAGCCAAGTTTCAGCTCTCCTTTTCCAGCCTGAAAGTGTGGATGGGCTTTTGAAGTCATTTCAGGAAGTGTTTGAATGAATCTTCTGGTAAACCTTTTAATATTACAACTGCTTGTATGAGTAAGATCTAATACTCCAAAGACCTGTGTACGTTTGAAATCTTTAACTTGAACACAGTAGGTGGGATAAAGGCATCAGTGGAGTCGGTGCAAGTTCCTGCATTTGCTAAATAGTGGAGGCTCAGGAGAGGGACAGGCTGAGGTATGTTACCCTGATGACAGGAGAGAGTTCTCCTAATGGGAAGCTCTACCTGCAGCTCTCAGTTGGACCTCCACCTAAACAGCAACACATTTCACTGAGGGGTGTTTTCTTTCAAGTGCAAATGAATTTGATGACTGTGCTACCCGAATGCACACAGTGAGATGATGCCCAGGAGTTAGTTAGCCTTTGTAAGTTGTTCCTTGTTGTAATAAAAACATGATACTTATGTGGTGCAATATCAGAACATCTACAGAAATCTACCTCTGTACAGGAAGGGAGTCCAGGAATGGTGGGAAGACCTATGTATAGCTGAACCTTTAATAAATGCCTGCGAAAGAAAGATAGGGGTGTTGCATGGCACTTCTGAACAGATCACTTTCAGAAGCAACATCCAACTCCTTTGGTCTGATTTTCTTTCTCTCTCATGACTTCTTCCAAAAACTTCAGCAGAATTCTCTTGTAATAAAGTGGTCTTGTTCTGTTTGTACAGACCTGCATTTCTGTGTATATATGGTTCATAGCTCGATGGCATGTTTAAATTATACTGCTTCAGTTCTTTGTATAGTATGCTTATTTTTTTATGTGCATATACCAGACAAAATGTATGAAAAACTTAGTTTTTCTGATAAAATCTTCACTAAACACAAGAGCTGCCTTGCTGTTCTGAAAGGATACCCCTGAACTGTTGGTACAGCTCAATCCTGTGTAGGTGGAACTGCTGTACATGTTCTCTCTTGCCATTAGCTTGCCTCTTGCACTGAGGAGCCTCACTGGTGGAAGACCCAGTGAGTGGGCCAGGAGGTGAAACAAACCTGTCTGTGATACCCCCTGCAGGGTTCCCACTGCAAGGGAAACCGGTGGCTCAGTGCATAAAGCATTTTCAGTTGAATCCACTCAACTTCCATCTACTCAAGTGTTTGAGCCTATTGAGATAGTAGCAGTGTGGATATCTAGTAGATGCTTTGTCTGCCACGGTGAGGGAGGCATCTGAGTGGGCAGCTCTTCGTGGCTAGGTGGAATGTATGTATTATAACTAGTGGCTTACAGTGACTGATCCTTGTCTTTTTTGTCAGCTTTTGTTTTATAAGACTTTTTGGAGTAAAACTGATTTTAAGCTTTTAAAGCCCTTTAAAGTGCCAGTTTAAAAGAAAAAAAAGGGTTGTTTTTTTTTTCCTTTAACTGTAGTAAGTCTTTCCCCCTCTTACCTTCTTTCCATGAAATTTTAACATATATTGGAAAACCTTGTTGGCAACTTTGTGCAGTGAAATAACTTGCTGAAGACTTGATTCTGGCTTTTAAATCTAGAGTGGGGAAGTCTGTTATTGGTGACAGTACGTGTTTCTAGCCACACTTTCTGGAGCTACAGCATTACTTAGTTCTCTGATAAAGTTTTGGCTACTAATTAATATTCATTGCTACTGCCTTTTCAGCAATGGGAAAAGTTCTAGTGTGGCCACAGCTGCAGTGCTTTGCTCAGCTGAAGGTTGTGCTGAGACAATCCTGTCTCTAGATGATTTTTAGAAAATAATAAATTGGAGGGGTGGTGGGAGAGCAACTGGAAATGTTAACTGAGTCTGGAAGTGGTGTTACTGACTTGAGCGTATCAAGTACCTTGGTACTTCATTCTGAGACTGCTACAACAAGGGATCTGCTTTGTGAAGGGCTTCTTGCTCTGCCTTCTCCATGAAGTTTGCCTCAGCCACAGCACCTTGTGTTCACCCACTGTAGTTAGTGGACAGGGACAGATGCAGGCTGTGCTTTCAGCTAGAACAATGGATATATCTGTATGCAGCAGTCTCAACGGGATTTTATTTTCAGTTACCCAAACTTTGGTGCTTTGTATTCAAATGGAGCATGACCATGAATTGTTCTAAATAAATCTTGATACTGAATCATATACTGGGTCTGTCTTATTCCATGTGAAAGCCTAGTTCTTGAAGTACACTGTGTTCTGACCCATGGGCTGGTCTGATGAGTACTTCAGTGTGGAGCAGCCATGTATCAGCTGTAAATGAGTGTTCTGCATCACAACTACACTTCAATTTGTGCTCGAGGAGGAAGTTTGTAGAGAGCAGCAGGAAGTGGTAGTTTGCTCTCTAGAATTGTAAGAGAGTATATTGAATCATTGCAAGGCAGACCAGCATCTAGTGGCTTAAAATCTCTCTTACCTGGGGAGAATGGTGTTGCTGGATGAAGGCAATCTGTTGTGGCCAACTAGTTACACTGACGTTTACTATCTACAGTTAATTAAAATACACAAGGAACGGTAAAGATAATTGTTTGAGTAGCCTGTTACAAGCATGGTTGGAGAAAGGAGAAAACTTAGCCTGACCTGGAAGGCCTATTTTTCATGAATAGGTTGTGCAAATCACTACAAGGGTTTTGGTGAGTTTTATAAATTCACTTGAGGAGTGAGGGCCCCAAGTTCCATCATGTAACAACTGGACCTGAGGATGACCTGCATGTTTCCTCATGTTCTCTAGGGGGGAACTGGGTGGCCAGTGACAGGAGGAGCTGATCACAGAATTGTAGAGGTTGGAAGGGGACTCCAGAGATTGAGTCCAACCCCCCTGCCGAAGCAGCTCCCTAGGACAGGTCACACAGGTTGGTGTCCAGACGGGGCTGGAATCTCTCCAGAGAAGGAGACTCCACACTCCCTGGGCAGCCTGTCCCAGGGCTCCCTCACCCTCACTGGGAAGAAGTTTGCTTTGCCACAGAACAGAGATGCTCCTGTTGCTGTGTAAACAAAGGACTGGTAACGATGGGTTTTGAGGAGGAAGCCAACATGTGAAGGTGTCCTGAGCTGTTCTTGACCTGAAAAATAAATAAGGAGGATTTGTGTCAGCAAAGCAGAGGAAATACACATTTAAAACATGCAGAGTTGGGTCTGTGAGATTATACCCACACTGAAATTGCTGCATTGCTGCCCCATCTTCCAAGTGAATGGTTGGGTGCACCTAAAAATAATACCCAAATCCTGCACATTAATCTCCTGCAAGTGTCCCTCAGTGTGAATTACCCCTTCATCCACCCAAAAACCCTTAATACACCTATAGCAGTAAAATGTAATGAGAAACCTACTTAAATTGTAGTAAGAGCTGATGAAGGACAGGAGCCTCGTTTGATTTTTTTGTTAAACATGCAGCTGTTTACTCACTTTAAGAGAACCAGGAGTATAGTGATGCCACCCAGGAGTATAGTGATGCCACCCAGGAAATCCTTCAGCTCCTGGGGTCCGACCCCTGTCTGGTCTGTCCCGGCTGTGACCTTGCACTGCCCGTGCATCAGCCAGGCGCCTGCCTTTAGCTCTGGCGTAAGCACCTACGTACCCCCGAGCTACCCTCGCCCTGCGCGGCGGTACCGGCGCGCTGAAGCCGCGGAACGAAGAATAAAAAGATCGAGCACCGTGAGGCAGGTTCTACCGAGATTTGAACTCGGATCGCTGGATTCAGAGTCCAGAGTGCTAACCATTACACCATAGAACCGCGGGGTGGCACTCGCCTCCGCAGGGCCGGATAATAAACCCACAGGGAACGACACACCCGCCCCCCCTCCTTAATTCCCCAATAAGAGCTCCCGCCGCCCTTTCCCTTCTGCTTCTTAAATCTAACCCGAGCTAAACAAACACACGGACTCTGCCTTCCTGCAGTTTCTGGCCTCTTCGTGGTATAAAGCTCGCCGAAACAGAACTGCCGGCCTCAGAAAGCGAGCACAAAGAGCAGCGGGGGGCCGGGGCCGCCTCCTGCTTTTCTAACGCGTAATTTCGCGCCGTGTTTCCGCACCGGTTGCTCACAGCAGCGAACTAAAAAGAATTACTTAACGTTCCAGCATACTGTGGCAAGTCTGAAGGGTTTTGGATAATGCGTGTAAGGATGCATTAGCCCAGCAGCAATTAGTAAGGCCACTTGGAAAAAAAAAGTAGGGAATTCTGCGGGGATTGCTTGTTTCTTTTCCCGTCACTAGGCTTTTCTGGTGGCACGGCATGTCCGTCAGTAGCTTGTGGCATTCTAAAAGCCCATCATGACAAACAGCTCCTCCTCAAGGCTTTTTTTGCACGGCAGCAGCCAGGAAAGAAAGGCGCCTCGTGGATAAAGAAAAGGTGCAGGTTCCACCGAGATTTGAACTCGGATCGCTGGATTCAGAGTCCAGAGTGCTAACCATTACACCATGGAACCGCTCAGAAAGCGCCCCCCGAAGCACTCCTATTGAGGGAAGCTTCAGAGGAAGAGGCAGGTGTATCGATACCCACTGGAGAGCGCGATGTTGGCTTTCTCTTCCACGCGTTCTGCGTGTGTCCATCCTGTGTCAGAATCCCGCTCTTCCTTTATCTCAGCATGTTAATCCACCCCCAGAAAGCACCTTGGCATTAAACAAGATCACCAAGCGAGCTGCTTCTCAGATTATGTGACTTAAAGCTTGAATATAGACTCTCAGTAGCATGCACATGGCTTTTACTTTGCATTTGTGTATTGTTTTTGCTTGTGTGCATTTTGAGCTGATTATTTGCTTGTTATACTTGAGAAGAAGCAGGAACTCCTGCCTTAACTACTGTTCTTGGTTTGCCAGGTTTTTTTCCTCTTGGTATTAATTGACCAGGTAACAGAACATCTCATTTAAAGGGGTGAGACATAGACAAACTACCAATGCACACTGCGAGCTTTTTATGTGTAATTAAAGACATGGACTGGCTGGAGCTGGTGCAAAGGAAGGGCCACAAAGATGACTGTAGGGCTGGAGCACTTCTCCTAGGAAGAAAGGCTGAGAGTTGGGATTGTTCAGCCCAGAGAAGAGAAGGCTCCAGGGAGATATTGCAGCTTTTCAATACTTAACAGGGGCTTGTAAGAAAGATGAGAACAGAGTTTTTAGTAGGATCTGTAGGGATAGGACAAGGGGCAATGCTTTTAAACTAAACAAGGGGAGATTATTCAGACTAGATGCAAGGAAGAAAATTGCTACAATAAAGGTGGTGAAAGGCTGGTAAAGGCTGCCACATCCCTGTAAACATTCAAGGTCGGGTTGGAAGGGGCTCTCATCAACCTGATCTAGTTGAAAACATCCCCGCTTCTTGCAGATTGGACTAGATGGCCTTTAATGTTCCCTTGCAACCCAAACCCTTCTGTGAGCCTAAGAAATCACCTAATCACATCAGAAGAAAAGGTTGAAAGCCTCACAGACACTACATGCCGTCCAGGTGGTTTAGGAAAAACATTAGTTGCATCCCTGACCAACGATTCCGTAGCATGGCAAGATACGGATCGCTGCTCGCCGTGCCCGCCATCGAACCACACTGGCGCACCCAGAGATCGGAGGGCTGGGTGTGCTGCGCCAGGGAGAAAAAATAGACCAGTTAGCAGAGGATGGTTTCGATCCATCGACCTCTGGGTTATGGGCCCAGCACGCTTCCGCTGCGCCACTCTGCTGCTGCAATTCCACTCTTTCACGTACCCTTAGAACGGGATCTCTCGCCCCCGCGCCTCGGAGATCCTTCGCCTGCTCTGCTCCTACCTCCGCAGCTCCGGCCGCGCTGCAACCGTGCCGCCCGCCCGGAGGGGACCGGCAGCCCTTCTCCCGCCCAGGTAAGCGCGTTGCCCTCTCAGCGCTCCCTACGATTACTTGTTCCAAGTAGAAACTACCGACGTATTACCACAGAAAACAGTAATAGTACTAGCTGTGGCGACCTGAATACTGTTGCCCTTAAAGCCCTCCCAAAGTTACTTTTAACGAACCCTTGGCCGTCCCCTCCCTCAGCCCAGCTCCCCAAAGCCGCAGACCGGAACGGACCCCGGCAGGCGGGCAGCCGGGGCGCGCGGGCCGCCCCCGCCCCAGAATGCTTTGCGCAAATTTGCATACAGCAGCGCGCCCGCCGCACGTTTGTCCCCCCCGCCTGCCGCCCCCCGCCCAGCTCCAGTACCGGTGCGACGGCTGATGCACTGTACACGGCCTGCTCAAACAGACCGCACCTATATCTCGGGCATGATTGCTCACTCTAACCTTACCGATCTCTGTTCTCAGGGGTATAAATAACTCGGCAGGTGTAGTGCGATTCGTGCTCGCTTCGGCAG
>VZTU01025529.1:44394-61081 GCA_013400835.1 Zapornia atra | reverse complement strand
CCAGGCTAAAGACACCCAGCTCCATTAACCTGTCCTCATAAGGAGATGTTCCACTCCCTTAATCATCTTAGTCCAGCCTTACGCTGGACTCTTGCCAGTAGTTCCCTGTCCTTCATGAACTGTGGTGCCCAGAACTGGACACAATATTCCAGATGCAGTCTCACCAGGGCAGAGTAGACGGGGAGAACCTTTCTTGATCTACTAACCACACCCCTTCTAATACACCCTTGGATGCCATTGGCTTTCTTGGCCATGAAGGCACATTGCTGGCTCATGGTCATCCTGCTGTCCATCAGGACCCCCAGGTTCCTTTCCCCTGTGCTGCTCTCCAACAGGTCTGTCCTCAAACTATACTGGTACCTGGGTTTGTTCTGCCCCAGATGCAAGATTCTATACTTGTCCATGTTATATTTCATTAAATTTCTCTCTGCCCAACTCTCCAGCCTGTCCAGATCTTGCTGGATGGCAGCACAGCCTTCTGGTGTGTTAGCCACTCCTCCAAATTTTGTGTCATCAGCAAACTTGCTGATGGTGCACTCTATTCCCTCATCCAGGTAGTTGACGACTATACTGAATAGTACTAATCCCAGTACCAACCCCTGAGGGACTCCGCTAGATAAAGGCTAGACTCTGTCCCATTGACAAAAACTCTCTGACTTCTTCAGCCAGTTCACAATCCACGTCACTATCTGATGCTCCAGACCGCACTTCCTCAGTTTAGCTGTGAGGATGCTGTGGGAGATGATGTAAAATACTTTACTGAAATCAAGGTAAACCACATCCACTGTCCTGCCATCATTGCTCTACATTTTTGCATCATAGCTCTGGCCCCTGCCTCCTATATGGGCACTGGACCGATGCAGTAGGTAAATTGCCTCCTATGAAGGCCCTCTCTGTGTAACTCATCTCCAGTCCCACCTTTGTCCCTGTATCTTGGATGTACCCTTGTTTTAACCTTGTCTCCGTTTCTGATTCTGGATCCATTTCCTTTAGCTCATGAAAGTGCTCTCTGGATGTATCTCAGACCTGATCCATCACTTTCTGTGTCTGCCATTGCTGCTGGACCCTGTCACCAGCACCTGGAGGATGCACCCCACAAATGAGGGCAATGCAAGTTCTGGGGTCACTTCTGATTCCTGGCTCCATGTCCTTAGATGGAGCAGCCAAACCTTGTTTTTTCCTGCTAGGCAAACTTGTGTCTTCCTGACAGGCAAAGCTTTATCTAAGTTGCATATATTTCTATATCCTGTGCTGAGTGTGGCAGGAATGTGCGAGCTTCGAACTGAGAAGACCTTAGGTAGCTGCCTAGATGCTCAGATCCACCCAAAGGGTGGTGAATTAGTGTCAGGAGTATTACATATCTAAAGAAAATAGCCCCTAAAAATAGAGGAGATGATAGAGCAATGGTTTGGTGTGGTGCTTAAGCACATGGTTTAGTAGTGGATGGCAGGTAAGGCTAACAGTTCGCCTTGATAATCTAAAGGATCCCTTCCAACCAAGACAATTCTATGATTCTGTGTTTCTGTATTTACATTGGTACAGGACAATACGAGATAAGTAAGGTGTCTGACCATCATCTATCACATAAAGAATGTCTTTTAGAAAGAAAGAAATTTGATCCCTCATGTTATTTACGGTTGTAGTTTTTGATAGAGAAATGGGTAGTTGCATTCTCAGATTCACAGAATGGTAGGGGTTGGAAGGGACCTCTGGAGATAACCTAGTCCAAACTCCCTGCTAAAGTAGGATCACCTAGAGCATGTACAGGATTGTCTCCTAGTGAGTTTTGAATATCTACAGAGAAGAAGATTCCACAACCTCTCTGGGCAGCCCATTTCAGTGCTCTGTCACCCTCAAAGTAAAGTTTTCCCTCATATGAGATGGAACTTGTGTGTTCCAGTTTGTGCACATTGCCCCTTGTCACATCCCTGGGCACCACTGAGAAGTCTAGCCCCTTCTTCTAAACATCTACCCTTTAGATATTTACGAGAATTGATAAGATTCCTCTCAGTCCTCCCTTCTCCAGGCTAAAAAGACTCAGATCTCTCAGCCTTTCCTCATACAAGAGATGCTCCAGTCCCCTAATCATCCTTGGAACCTTCCAATGGACTCTCTTCAGTAGTTCCTGTCTTTCATGAAGTGGGGAGCCCAGAACTGGACACAGTACTCCAGAGGGCAGAGTAGAGGGGAGGGATAACCACCCCCAACCTGCTGGTCACAATCTTAGTGCACCCCAGGATACAACTGGCCCTCTTGGCCATGAGAGCACACTGCTGGCTCATGGATAACTTGCTGTCCACCAGAACTCTCAGGTCTTTCTCTGCCGAGCTGCTTCCCAGCAGGTCAACCCCTAACCTGTACTGGTGACTGTGGTGATTCCTGTCTAGGTGCAGGGCCCTACATTTGCCCTTGTTGAACTATTAGCTGCATTTGTACAGATTTTCATATTCACATATGAATTAACACCTATTTGTGACTGGATTTTTCATTTTGAAGGGCAAAAGAAATACGGTACAAGTGACAGAATCTGATCTTATCTCTTTTTCTCACAGCTGCTGGAGGAATTTGTAATGCATAAGCCAAGAGGTAAAGCTGGTTGGTATATTTGAGATTCAGCATTTAGTGTGAAACCTGCTTCCAGAACTGCTGTAATGATATGGGTGAATGTTGATTTCTATTAAATACATTGCAAATATGTACAGCATGTTCTGTCCCTGGGAAGATGCCACTATGAAGAGATATTGCAGCTGAATTGCCAGAGAATTCAAGTGTGATGCGGAGGGGGAGGAGGAGGAAGGAAGGAAGGCACAAAGAACAAAATGTCCCCACAGCCACCCACGAAGACACACTCCTAGTGAGATATGAATCAGCAACAGCCAAGGAAGCCCTGACGCCTAAAGGGGATTATGTAAGAATCTGAGATAAGTGGTGTCACTAGCACCTTTGGGTATTTCTCAGGCATTTAACTGTGTCATCTAACCTGAGAATGGATACCAGGAGCTCTCCTCTAGTCTATAGAGAAAGCCAAACAGCTGCTGAGGGTGATAACTTTAATAAGGAGCCTAGAGCAGACAGGCTTGTAAATTAAGAATCTCAGGTAAATGATCTTTGGCTCTGCTGAATGCCAGACTTAAGCTTAAATCTGCTGTTTTAACACTTTGTGGGCAGCTCTTTACTGCACAGTTTCATAGATCATGGTCTCCTTGGGAAAGTACAATATCTTCCCCATTCCACTATTCTGATCGAAAGGATAAATGTCAAAATAATAATGAGAAGGCATATTACCATAGTGATAAGACATTATAAGAATAATCATAAAATAAGAAATTATAAACTCTTCACTAAGAAGATATGTATCTGTGCTTTTACTGACACTGACAAAATAGGGACTGATAGAGCATTGCAACACAAGAATCTGCATTTTTCATTGTTGTCATCTACTCATCAATGTCAGTAGGGTCCAAACTGCATTCTCACACATTTGATATCTCTGAAATCAGATGTTCAACTTGGCTTATGAATATGATCCTTTGTAGATCTTTTCTTCCTGCACTGGGGACGTCCACAGTGATTCAACTATCAAATTTAAGTGCACGTAAAACTCATCATAACTCATAAATCAGAATTGTTAGCACATATTTCTCAGAAGACAATAATAATTATGATATTCAGCTGGTAGTTCTGAAGCCACATTAGGACTAAAAAGACACTAGGTTGTGTACAATTTGGGTGTCACTATCATAGAAGCACAGGGAGAACAACTCTCAGTAGTACTTCAGTTGCAAAATTACTTAGGTTTTGGATATTTAGCATTCCCTTTGAGGGACACCAAACAACATCCCCTAGGTTCTACAGTTATCTATTCTGTGATTCCAGTTTGCTTCTAGGAGTGACTTTTCTATACTCTTCTAAACTTTTCTCTAACTGTGGGCAGTATAGACTGGAATAGGAATGAGAGGAACAGAAATTAAAAGTAAGAAGTGTCAGGGTACTGTTACTGGAATATCTGTGCTTAAAAGTGGCACAGCCATTCAATTTCACTCTGTGATTACAGGCTACGTGGAGCTCAGCCACAAGTACAGCTTCAGTAATTTTGTGGAAAAGAGAGTTACAGGGTTTATGACCAGGATGTATGGGATCATGGTTGCACTGTTGGACAGTGAGGATTGCTGCCACTCACCCTTTGAGGCAGCCAATTGCTGCAATATTTTTGGTCATCTGTCGGGGTTCTTTAAGGAAATGAGCAAAATGATCCTTACGAAGACAAATACCTGTATGCATGTGGGAGAATTTGCTTGAAAGAGACTAGTATGTGACAACATTTGATAAAACACAGAGAAATTTGGTCAGAGACAGGGAACAGGAAGACAATACACAGGTGGAAAAGTCAAAAAAGAAGTCTAAGAAAGTATCACTTCACACAAGCAATTCTATCTCATGTTATAAAAGGTGTGATATGAGTTTTTGCACAGTGTTCATTCATAAGCTATATGTGTTGAATCATGATATCAGCTAAATGACCTGAAAATCATTATACACTTGAAATGATATCTCAAAGGCAGGGATTTCTCATTTATGATTGTCTATACGCACTGTCTTGTCTATGTGCAGAAAGGCTATATACAAGTGGAGAGTGAGATGAAATCTTTAAACACAATAGGGAAGACAGAATTTATATTGTTTGATCTTTTACTCTCAGATTTTATTTTATTATTATTTTCTTCGATTGTAAGATGTTAAAACTTCACATTTATAATAAACTTCAGTGCTTTGTTTAGTTGTGTCCAAAGACTCATAAAGGAATGGCAAGATGAAATGAGATTTATTATTTTTAATAAGTTTTCACTTTATCAGTGTTCATATTAGCATTTTAGTAGTTGTCTTAGTGTGGATTTATGAGATATCTTGTAAAAGTAAAAAATTTCCTGGTTTAATTTTATATCTATCTATCCTGGTTTATTTTTATATCTAATCTTAAACTAGTGTTAAAGCAATCAAAAGCATCTGAAATGGCAAAAGATCTGTTGCAGTCATTAGGCTGAAAATACTGAGATTTGCTTTTTCTGGAAGCATTTGTTTTCTGATCACTGCCCTAATTCCTAGCATATGACAGGTCAGACTGTAGCCTTTCTCAGGTTTCCTGAAATCAGAGTGCTATGTATTTACAGATAACATTTCTCTCTGCTTTTGTTGTTATCTACGTATTCCTGGATCAATAACAAGGTTTACATGAAGGGGGAAATTCAAAGCTACTTAGAAGTTTGGACACCCATTCTATTTTAGTTTTGAAATATCATCAACTATTCACCATGGTTTCAGAAATCCACTGTAAAGGTCCCCCTCTATACCACCCACCCTCCATTTCTTTCAGTTTGCTATAATCTGGTGTGTAAAACTCCCAAAAGTTGTGGAACAGCCTATTTTGAGAGAACTTGTAAGCAGGAACACATTAATGGGTATCAGGTGCAGCTATGAATTTAATGAATGGTTTGTTGGAAATAACATTAAATAGCAACATCCGTCTGCAGATGAGCTCTGCAATGTCCTTATTTCAAGCCCAGGCAGATGGAGGATTTGCAACGCACTGTTTTCTGGTTCATGCAGCATTGCTTGCTTGTAAATACATTTACAATTATGCTTGGAAATATCTGGAGCTTGACTGTCCAGCCTTTTATTTTTTGCAGCTTCCTCTTCAAAGAAATGAGTGTAGAAATAATGTAACATGGTTCATCATGAGAATTAACCTGGCTTAGGTTTTTGTCCTGCTCAAAAAAATCTGCACAACTTTTTTCTTTTTTCTCTCTTAAACACCTTTAGCCTGAGAATGGAACTGAACAGACATTGACAGGTTCTTTTTTAATTTGTTATTGCTTTCTGATGTTAGAGAGAATCTGGAAGTTTCATATTTAGTAAACAAAAATGGAAAATGCCACATTAGGTATCAAGACCAATGACTTCCTAACATATGAAGTCACATCATGCAGACCTTTCAGAGCTACAAAATAAATTTTTAATGGCGATATTCAAAAATATCCCAATTTATTTCAGTTTTCAACCCTTTGCAATCCAAACATGTCCCACAATATTTATATATGGCTATCTACTGGGGAAAGAAGAGGAGCAAACACCTTCCAAGGAAATTATTTATATGGTCCATGAATGGATAGACCAGACTAGCAGGTACTAGTTTCTTCCTTTAGTCCTTCCCACAGACATGAAAAGAATTAATCCTGCACATACTATGTGTGCTGTAGACCTTTTTTTTTCCCTACAATTGGAAAAAAAAAACCCAACAAAAAAACAGAGGAAAAAGAAAATATTGAATATTGATTTTTGACTCAAATATAAGGAAGTCCATTTTGGGAATAGGTTAAAAAAAGGATTGTTGATTAACGATATCCTGATCCTAAATGACTTCCGAAAGTTGCCAAACATTAACTGAACCAAGTTTAACCTCCTGTATACAACTGTCCTGTCTCTTGCTCTAGATAGCAGAATTTAGACCAATTTTTTGAAGGAACATGTTACTGAGTTGGTTAGACGAGGCTTCACAGACATACAAAAGTAGTAGAAAGGTGTTAAAATGTTAATTGGTAAGATTATAATGGTTTAAATACAGAATGTAAAATATCTTTCTGTAAAGATCAGTTCCAGGTACAAAAAATAGTCATTCCCAATCTCACTTCTACCATGTTAACATAGCTTCATTGACTTCAGAACTACACCCAGTAGACAAATAACATAAATATATAACACTGTTGAAGTCAACAGGCCTCTGATGACTCATGTCAGTTGGAGTTGCAGTTTAGCTTGTTGTTAGCAGAAATTTCCAAACTTGGAAACTCTTTCTCACATTTCTAGCAAAGTCAAAATAGGTCTTTGTGAAATAGCTGCAGCAAACAGTAAATGATGTATGAAATGAAATATCTCATCCATCCCATACATGGAGAATGTGCAGAGGAAGCTTTGCTGCTTTCATCATGCAATTTCAAACGAATCCCTGATGCAGAACCATCATTTTTGTGGAGTACTGAGAAGGTGGGGGTGATGTCATCATTCTTATCTGCTCTCAGGTATGGTACTTCCATATAGAGAGAATCAGATTTTATCCCTCCCTCATTTTATGTGATAAATACTGTCCTCTATTCTCTCAATCAACTTCCATTGAGTTTAATGGGAGCCTGCAGTGTGGGGATCTATTAATGTTTATATAAATATTATGCATTATTGTAATTCTTCATATACAACAGCTCCTATCTCTTGGCATATGTCTACACTACATAGTGAAGTGATGTTAAAGATCTCTAAGCTTTTCATCAATAAGCTGACATATCTAGTGTATTGACAATGAAATGTATTGGCTCAGGTTCACAAAACCAGTACTGATTTACCAGTTTGGTGATGTGTCTGAGCTAATACTGCTTACAAGCAGCTCTGCACCATGTTGCATTCACATCCTGCAGAAGGTCTAAATTTCACCTAAATTCCTCCATTTTGATGTTAGATAACTGGCTCATGCAACTTCTCTAGGCTTTTCACTAGGTTCAAATGGTAGTTCATTTTAATGAATATTAATATCCCTCTGAATAGGAGCTTTTTCAGAGTTGAAGGCACTGGTTTAAATCATTATGATCCAGTAAAGTTAGGTATGGCGAATGTCACCTGAACAAAGAATTCAGCAGTGATTGTAAGATTTCTGCTGTGTAAAACCACAAATACTAGAAAAGTAAAAAAAAATGTTATTTTTGATTCTGCACCAAAAGAAAAATGAGTTCAAATAAGTTCTGAAATTAAAAAAAAAAAAAAAAAAAATCTGGAGTGAGACTGAGGAAGCTTCAAAAAAGGAGCATTTGTTTCCTGACCAATTGGATTGCCATTGGATTTCCAAAATTTTGCTCATTTGTAGTGGAATGAAAATTGTATGTCCTAATATGATGGGCAAATGAGCTATGCAAGTATGCTTCTGCTTTTGAAAACCTGGATCTACAGATGTTTGACTTTTTTGCTGGTATCTCTGCTATGACAACCATTTCTGACCCTCACAGGATAGAAGTTTAAACTGTTCAGCTAGTGTCTGCCTATCTCAGAATGTTCTTCTGACAGTAATAACATGTATGAGAATGGATTAATCTCTGTGGTGGCTACGTGAGGACCAGTTTCCAGTAGGAATCAAGCAGTCAGCAAAGAATGTAATCTTCAGAGCATTTGTATTTAAGAATCTCTAAAATTCAAACTGTTTTGATACATCACATCTCTAAATTCCTAGCCTACTCTATTATTCATTTGACTGTGAAGGTCTGCTTGGCAGGACATGGTAGGAAGTTTAGCCATCAGGCTTGGGGTACTTCTGAGCTCTACGCTCTTCTGAAGCTTTGTCAGAAACAGTTGGCTTGTCTCTGAAAGTTGGGTGATATGATCACTCTTGGCAGTCACAGTTTCCCCACCCCCCGTAGTTTGTTTTGTTCCAAGAATGCCAGGAAAATGTTCTTTCTTTTAGAAAATAGTCTTATCCCTGATGAATTCACAGTAAGATATCCTCAGAGGGCTTTACTGTCACCTTCTGTAGGTTAAAACAACAGGATATCCCCCCCTCTCTCCCCCTGCCTTTGAAGAACTTCACACTGGGTTGCATTTTAAAGCTTTTGAGCTACAGGCTGTTATCTACATGCAGTCAGCATCATGCCAAAGAGCAGCATCTACAAACCTGAAAACTGCATTTGCTTTTTAGTAGAAGAGAATCAGCATGAGGTGTTATTAGATATCCTCATTCTCAACCACTCAGTTGGATATGTGAATGTGGCAGCTGTGCTGTGTAGGCACATCCAAGTTAACAAGGAACGAGCTTGCTAACCCAGAAACAACCATTTAGCCTGTCCATTACTCAAAGTCACAGGATTTTATGTGCTCTTTGGTCCAGTCTGTTTGTGTCACAAGGAAGTTAATTACAAAGAAGTTCATCTGTATTTTTACAAGATGATAGGTACAGTGGTGCAGCTAAGATTCGTGACACTGGGTGAGAAACACAAGATTTCATATCTCGTTACTTACTACCTCAAGAATGGGATGTGGAGGGGTTGTAAAGCTGAAGCTGATATGAGCACCATCTCGGCCAGCCAAAACCAGAGCTCCACAGAGGAGACAGCATGAAGCTGAAGAGTTCAGATGAGCATAAGGGAAGCATACAGTGACACAGAACGAGCATGGGAAGCAACTAGTTCTCCCTCCCCAAAGCAGGCCATTGCATTTGGGAGTTTGCAGGGGCTTTAACACACAACAAAGTTATCTGTTGATCATTTACCAGCTGAACTGTAGTAACTGTGGTGAACAGGATGTGATTTGACTTTTCTTAAACCTCTTCTACTGTATGCTAAAAGGTATGAAATTACCTTTGCCACCTTTGTTTTGGAATGAAGATTCATCTTATGGGGTTTGGAGGGAAGTTTCACTTACTAACTAAAAATAGACTATGAAATACGGTCACCATGAGCAGAGAACAGATAAGCCATGTCCTCCCATTCCTTTGTGATAATCGCCTCCTGACCCAGGAACCAGAGCATCACTTTCCAAATTTGTGTGTGTTTGAAGACATACACATGGACACTGGTGCCATCTTACTAATGTCCTTGGAGCTCTTACTTTTGATCAACATTCAATACCACCTCAAATACCTACCCAAGAAGAGAGTAAAAATACAGATTACTTCTAATGCCAAATACAGGACACTAATGCCTAATATAACCCATGTCATTCAGGCACAGATAGAGGAGGAATGGATATGTGCTCATGACAAATGAGGGGACAGGGGAGTGATGAAAGAGAGAGGGATATTTTGAATTGCCATTTTCAGAGAAGATGCTACTACAGTCAAAGCATTAATCCATTCTGTTAATGTTTAGAGGCTACAGAGGAAGTCAGAGCAATCAGAATTTTTTGGCTTTTTTTTAAAAAAGGGAAGAGAGGGAAAAGGAATAAAGTTAGACTGAGTATTAAGAAAAACAGAAACAAGGGAACAGACACTTTAAAAAAGAGAGCTACAGTGAATTCCTAAGAGAAATGGTGAAAACCCCAAAGATTCATTGGAGTGTTGTTGGTTTTATTTTTCTTACCATAGCAGAAAATACGCTTGGGAGAACAATTCATTGTCAGGGGAATTAAGTACATATC
The DNA here is from genome assembly GCA_013400835.1 of Zapornia atra. NCBI lineage: Eukaryota > Metazoa > Chordata > Aves > Gruiformes > Rallidae > Zapornia > Zapornia atra. Next base: position 50,917 of record VZTU01025529.1, on the reverse strand, counting down.
CTACTACGTCTCTCCGATCATGGGTTTCTATGAATATGTGAGGTAAACCAATGGGGGAAAGCCATTAGCTTTGGCACTCTGTAGCAGAAGAGTAATGTTGATACAATTCTGGTACTAAAGACTGAAGATTTGTTTTTTGGGTTTTTTCCCCCCTCTAGGTGATGAAAGAATTCTAAGTGACGACAACCTGTGTGGAAAACAAAAAAAAAGGAGGAACATGTAGTGAAATACAGCTACACTGCTTTTGTTAACTGGTATCCCCAATCCCAGTTCGAAGCATCAGGTTTCTGTGACTATAGCTAGGGGAATATCTGTGCAATTACTCTAGGAAATGTGGCTGTTTCTCCAAGGAGCAGAGCAGGTTCATGTTTCTTTGCAACTTCACTGTGAAGTTTAATCTTCCTGATCATGTATGTCTGGTTAAATACCTTCAAGGCTTTCCCCTTTTTGCTACTTATGGCTGTATCCCTATTAAATCTGGCATTTCACTGTTGTTTTGAAGATTGACTGTAGATTCTCTTATACATAGCTTGAACCTTTGATATTTGCATCCAAGTGTTACTTGGATTACTTACTATTGAAAGTAATAGATTATCAATTTGGAATGGTATAAAAATATCAGAAAAAACCACAATGCATTATCCAGGCAGCCACACTGAAGGCATAAATGAAAGATTAATAGTTCACATGTTTTTCATTGTGGTACATTAACACCTTTGACCCAAGGGAGGGAAAATAGCCCTTTGCTAGAATTAAATAGTGATTTCTTAGTTAGACAGTTGCACTAGATTCTTGTGGGGTTTAGCAATCAGAGAGAGATCAGGACCTACATTTTCTTAGAGTCTGCTGTGCAATCACTTCCATAGTGCAAAATAAGTCTAAGGAAGCAATTACATGTCTAAATTCTTTTATGTACATGATCAGAGGCTTTCTTTTAAAATCAGTAGTTCTGTGGAATTATTGGTATAGTTTTACTAGGAGAAATACTGTTGTATTTGAGATTTTACACTAGATAATTATATAATTCATTTTCTGTTGCCAGTTTATAAGTTTTATTTTACTTTAATAGATCTGGTTATGGATGCAGAGAATGTAATTGAGTAGGGTAGCTTTTAAATGGCTTAGGATCAGACTCATTCAGGGCATTTCCGATGTTTTCTTGGTTTATTTTTACATGGGAAAGTATCGATAATGTAAAAGCAGAGTGTAAACATGCTATATTGAATTTATCTAAACAGCAGGGCATGCTCCTGTGCATATAGGAGAAACAATACCCCCTACCCTTTGCAGCAGTGATATATCAAACCTTTCTTGTGCACCTCCAGCGCTGCAGCACAGATGAACTTTGCTCTGGGCATTGGGGTGCCCTGGGGAAACACTCTTTTGTGTCAGAGCTGATGGTACACTTCACAGCTGAGATGATCTAAAGTCAATATGGGTGTAACAGACCTCTCACGTTCAAGAGGTACCAGAATAAAGCCTGTTTTGGAAAACACCTGGTTTCCTGTCCCTGATGCTGCATTGCAAAACGTTCCCTGTGTGCTTACAATTATCAGTTCCTCTCTCTGTATCACCCAGTAAACACAGCACAAGGTTTTCCCTTGAAGGTGGGGTGGAAGGATGGGCCAGAATTGTACAACAGCCACTGCTGTTGTACAGCATCTTCTGCTTGAGAAGTCCTGCTGGTTCTTATAGGCTAAATGTAGGCAAGGACTTGGAAACTCTTCCTATTTCTGGGGCCCCTACCTCTGCCCCAGTGTTGTTAAGACTCTGTGGCAGGCTGGAGCGATCACCCACACACCTTGTTTTAAACTAACAGATGCCAAATTAGGATACAAGGGAGACAAACTCTGGACCATCCATGGTTCATCACATCCCAGAAACAAGGTGTTAACACGGGCAACATCATCCTTTATAAAAAAACATCTAAGCCAAATAGATTATTAATATATTTTCACCTAAGCTTGAAATATTGTATAGTTTTCAAGTATACAGTTGTAATTATCTACCAGTCACATCTATCTGCAGCTAACATTGATTTTGGGTAGAGAACAAAACTCTCTATAACAATGTATAATGTCACTATATAAAAGAAACCTCTCTGTGACCCTACCATCTCTGTCTGTATCTGCAGATTTTAGGTTTTTGCATTTCTCTACATAGTGATTCATTCCTCTGTAATGATATTCCTTTTCTAGAGTGTCAATATATAATTAGAAGGTTGTGTTGTATGTCACTGTGTTAGTTTTGCTACAAAACATGAAAGTTCAGAACCACTCCTGTAAGTCAGTAAAGCTCCATTAAAATCAATATAGCTGCAGTGATCTGATCCTCTTGTGCATCTTAATTTCATTTTCTTCTTTTCATGTAAACCAAATTACTATTTTCTCAACTCAGATAACTTGTTTTTCTTAAATTTACCAACCACAATGCTAGATCTTTATAGAAATAAATAATTACAGAGAATAGCTATAGCTAACAATAGGAAGATTAAAAATAGATTTTTATGCCATAGTGCAAAAAAAGCAGCTGATATGACATGCTGCTCTAATTAAAGTATGTTAATTATGGGAACAGATTTAATCAAATTATACTTTCTGTGTGTAAGTGCAATATATAACAGATTTTAAAATATATCTGCAAGCATGGAAGTATGAGAATAGAAATCCCTCACCTTATGTTCCAATTAGTGTTAGCCAGCTCCTATTTTCTAATGCCATATATGAAACCCTATGTTATCAGTGGAAAGTTGCATGAAAAAGCTGTTACTGATTTTAATGTATAAGGATGATTTTGACACTATGAAAACAACGGGAACAATGTGGGGCCTGGCATTGCTGGCTGTTTTCTGATTTGGCAGATTTCCAAAGAAACTCTGAACTAAGAGAAAGCTTTAGTCGCTTGTACTCCCTTGGGCATCGCCTCCATTAAAGGCACTCTGCTATGTGCATGTGCTGGATGATGTGGCCAGCAGGCTGGGTAGTGATAGCATTACGAGAGATCACTTCAGAGCCATATCCCATTGCCACAGAGTTTGCCTGAAGTAGTCTTTCCATGGATGTCAATGGATTTAAAGGTTCTCAGGTCTCTTGATTCAGTTGCTTAAACACAGGCAGCTAGTGTCACTTGAACAGTGATAAGGTATGAGTGACATCCAAATAGTACTACTGAATATGTGCACATGGCCTTCAAGATTGATAGCTGAATCTAGACTAGTGGGATCCCCTCAGACATAGAAAATGGCACTTAGTGGCTCTGTATGGGCAACTGAATTTAGTCCCCCAGGGCTGAATTAATTTTCCCTTACTAGATTTACATATCACATGTTTCCACATCTGAGTTAGTCTTTTTGGACCTTTACACATGGGAATAGGTACAGTATATTTGACTTATTTCAGGTATCTTCACTGGGATCAGATGTCTTGTCCCCAGTTCCCTTCACTGGCTCTAAAAAGATTCTAGAAAACTCAAGTTACTGTTATCTTCACTGTAGTCACCTTGGTTTGATGCAGTGCTCTAAATACAAAGGGTCTTAGTCAGTCACAAGCCACCATATGAGGAAGGTCCTTGTGGTTCCATTTTTTCACTGTTTTCTGCCTCTGGCTGGGAAGAAGAAAAGGATATTTGTACCGTAGGACATTAGGGCAGCAAGGTGATAACTTGAGGCTTTCCACTAACCTTAATGAACTTTGGACTGGAATCAGAAACACAAAGTCTTAACCAACACCTTTAGTGAGAAAGTTACTTGCTGAAATAATTCATACAAGGCTGATGAATGGTTTCACAGTGTTCACATGACACTATATGCCTTCATGTTTCTCAGGATGATGCAATCTCTTCACACTAACCTTTACTATGGGGAATTTGACTGTGTTTTGATTTCCATTTAAATCGTGAATCTATACTTCTGTGAATTATAGGTCTGCTGTGGGTTGGCCCTGGCCAGCAGCCACACACCCACATAGCCACTTAGTCACTCCCCTCTCCTTCCCACCTCTCCACAAAATGGGGGAGAGATTAAGAACAAAATTGAGAAAACTTTTGGGTTGAAATAATGACAGTTTAATAAGTGAAGGAAATATATACATATATATAAAAAAAAAGTAAAGGAAAGAAAAAGTAAAGAAAAAAAAAGAAAAGTAATGCAAAAGCAATTGCTCACCATCTTCCACCAGCAGACCCATGCTACTCTCTGAGCAGTAGCCACCTTGGAAATCAAGTGCCCACCTCCATCTCCCTTCTTCCTTCAACACAGTTTTTACTGCTGAGCATGATGTTATATGGTACAGAATACACCTTTGACCTGTTCAGGCCATCTGTCCAAGCTGTGTCCCCTTCCTAGTCTTTTGCACACCCCATGTCTACTCAATGGAGGGGTTTGAATGGGAAAAAGAGAAAGCCTTACCATTGTGCATGCACTGTTCAGGAATAACCAAAACACTGGTGTGCCATCAACACTGCTTTAGACATATACAAAACACATGGGCAGCTACAACAAGAATTAACTCCACCCCAGCCAGACCCAGTGAAAAGTTTAAAGCCATTGCCTTCTTGGGGGTAAGCCAAAATCAGAAGCATTGGAGAGCAGAAATTCTACATGCTACCACATATTGAGGGTTGAAGAGATGAAGGTACAAGGCTGAAGGGATGTGAGGAGTGGAGCAGTTCCAAAACCAGAGTGAACATCTCACCTGTCTGTAGCTCTCAAAGCAACTCAACTGTTGTTATTAAGGGCTAATTGTTGATTTGCTGCATGGATGGTCTAAAATGGAAAAGCAGTCAGATGCTATTCTTTGTCATTTCATATTCCCAAGGGTAGAATGAAGTTTGCATTTGATTATTTTCATACTGTACATTTTTTGGCCTTACCCAAGCAACAGCATAAGTTTCACTTTAAAGGGAAGGTAGAAATACAAATATAGGTTTACATATTAAAATGCACAAACCTTTCACCATGCAGTCTAAGTCCTTTACCAGGCAACCCGAATTTTTCTGATTTGTAACTGTTAGACCCCTCCCCATCATGATTGCACATCCTTTCCGTCCTGCTCTAAATAGACAGAGATCATCATTGCGTTTTACTGAACATTTGCCAAGAGAAGGTGTTGGTTTTTTATGGGAGGTGTTGGAAACATCGCAAAATATAGGTTTTACAGCAGAACACTCTGCTTTTAAATTGGTTTAGGATTTTTTTCCCCTGAAATGTGTCATATTGGCGCACAAAATATCTCTCTGTGGCTGTTCATGTGGAACAGGCACACAATTAGTAACAAGCTGCTACTCAGTCCATCAGCAGTTGAAATGTTTTGTTTGTTATCTCTGGCCTTGCCTTTTGGTTCTTTTTTCAGTTGAAGGAGCTATTGTTATCACACCATGCAAGCAATGTTGGTGCCAACTGTCCAAATATTTTTTTTCTTGCAGCCTCACTGGCACTTATTTAATTATTGTCTCATTTCATTTAAACTACATACTCTAAGAACACTTTAGAACTTTTAGCCAAAGAGAACACTTGAGAACATTTTGATCACTTATAGAGACTCAGAAAACGATAGGAGCACCTGGATGCATTTATCATTTAATATATGGTTATGTTAATTATATTACTTAATAAGAAATATTGCACATGAAAACATAGGATGCAGCCAGGAGATTTTTATATAATAACCCGTTTTTCAAAATACATTGGTTGCATACTGATATTCCAGCTTTTTATTTTCAGCTGAGGAAATAGCTGGAACTGTACATTGCTTTTTACAAGATTTAACTTCATCTTTGTTTGCATGATGATCGTAAGTCAGAAGCTGTAACTGGAATCTGGTGTGAATGAGTTTGGCCAGTGTTTCTCATTATTATACAGATTGAGCCAAAGTGCCAAATTCAGACATTTTTATATTTTGGTACATTTGAAATTCCCATTGCTATGCATGTTTTAACATGTCCTCATTTTTAGGGACTTTTTCAAGTTCAGAGGAGTTAAAATAAAAATAAAAATCTGTTTGTGGGCAAATAACTATGGACTGTTAGATGGATAAGGAATTCGCAGAATCATAGAATCATTAAGGTTGGAAAAGACCAAGATCATCTAGTCCAACCATCCCCCTACCACCTATGTTACTTACTAAACCATGTCCCTAAGCACCTCATCCAGCCTTTCCTTAAACACCTCAAGGTACGGTGACTCCACCACCTCCCTGGGCAACCCATTCCCATGCACAACCCCCTCTTTCAGAGAAGAAATTTCTCATAATTTCTAAGCTGAACATCCCCTGGTGCAACTTGCAGACACCAGCATTGGGTGGATGGTTACAGTCAAAGTGTTGCAGTCAGCAGCTTAATGTCTGGATGAAGATCATAGAATCATAGAATCATAGAATCATAGAATGGCATGGGTTGGAAGGGACCCCAAGGATCATAGAGCTCCAGCCCCCCTGTCACAGGCAGGTCCACCAACCTCAGGCCTGGATCTACACAAGGTTGCCCAGGGCCCCATCCAACCTGGCCTTGAACACTTCCAGGGACGGGG
>VZTU01025529.1:25112-44075 GCA_013400835.1 Zapornia atra | reverse complement strand
TTCTTATCCACTGGATGGTCCACCCATCAAATCCACATCTCTCCAATTTAGAGATAAGGGTGTGGTGGGGGACTGTGTCAAAGGCCTTGCACAAGTCCAGGTAGATGACATCGGTTGCCTTCCCTTTATCTACCGATGCTGTCACTCCATCATAGAAAGTCACCACATTGGTGAGGCACGACCTTCCCTTGGTGAAGCCGTGCTGGCTGTCCCGGATCACATGCTCTTCCCTCATGTGCTCCAACATGTCATCCAGGAGGATCTGTTGCATGATCTTCCCAGGCACAGAGGTGAGGCTCACCGGTCTGTAATTCCCTGGGTCTTCCTTGCTCCCTTTCTTATAAATGGGAGTGACGTGACTTTTTTTCCAGTCCCCAGGGACCTCTCCTGACAGCCACGACTTTTCAAATATGTTGGAGATCAGTGACAAGTGCAGTCTATCAGGGGTTCATTCTGAGATTGGTACTGTTTAACATCTTTGTCAAAAACATAGACAGTGGGATTGAGTGCACACACAGCAACTTTGCTGATAACACCAAGCTGAGTGGTGCAGTTGACTAACTAATATTTATCATGCTTTTTGCTTCAGGTTCAACATGGCCAAGTGCAAGGTTCTGCACGTAGGTTAGGGCAATCACCACTATCAGTTCAGGCTGGGTGATCAATTGATTGAGAGCTCCCCTGCAGAGAAAGACTTGGGGATACTTTTATATAAAAAGTTTGATGTGAGCTGACACTGAGCTGAGAAAGGCTGGGCTGTATAGAAAGAAGCATGGCCAGCAGGTTTAAGGAGTCTTTTCTCTCGGTCTACTCTGCTGAGACTCTATCTGGAGTACTGCATCCAGACCTGGGGTTCCTCAGAACAAGAAAGACATGGACCTGTTAGACTAGCTATAGAGGAAGGCACAAAAATAATCAGATATCTGGAACACCTTTCCTATGAAAAAAAACTGTGAGAGGGTTTTTTTCAGCCTGGAGAAGAGAAGGCTGCGTTGAAAACTTGTTGTGGCCTTTCATTAACTAAATGGGGCTTATAAGAAAGATGGGAGAGGCTTTTACCAAGGTCTGCACTGATAAGGGGAAAACATTTAAAATGAAAGAGTATAGATTTAGAATACATATAAGAAAGACATTTTTTACAATGAAGGTGAGGAGACACTGCAACACATTTCCCAGACAAGTTGTGGATGTTTCATCATTGAAAGTGTTTAAGACCAGGTTTGATTGGGATCTGAGTAACCTCATATAGTGAAAGACATCTTCTCCTTGGGCTTCTGGGGAATCTCTGTTCCACCCCTGTAGCCCCCCACTACCAAAAGCTTGCCATGCAAAGCCAACACGCTCATTAGCCTGTCTGGAGGATGTTGCATATGGCTAACTTGACTTTGAATCATGGAACATGCAAAGACAGCTACCATATCCCAGCACTAAGTTATATCCTCTTCAGGATATCTCTTGAATGCATACATACCCTCAGCTGATAAAACTGTCCCCACTTTCTGACTGTTCTTACTAGAAGGGTTGGTCCTATTTACAAAGCAGTAACTTGGCATTTATGAGTCCTAGATTAAATGTCTTGTACTGCTGCAGACTTTTCTTTGTGACCATGGACAAATCTTTTAGGAAAAGATGTTTAAAGGTATTGGGACACCCACAGCTGCAAAGATATACTAGCGATTTAAATGGGACTTGGACATCTTTGAAAATGTCACAGAATACCAAATATCTTATTTTTAAATCTTCCTTTAAGTTTTTTGATTTCTCAGTTGCTCATCAGCAGGTAGTAGATAAGAGCACTTTCCTGACTTATGGTATAAAAAATCCATCAGGATTGTGATATTTTTTCTATATTCACATAAGAAATATGAGACTGGAAAGTTTTACTGCAGGTATTAGATGAACAGAGATACACATCATTCTGGTATAATCTGAAACATCAGAGATTACACAGTACTTATTTTATCATAGTAGGGAAACTTTGAAACCTCAAAGCTGTTTATTTATCAAAAAATATACTTGTATAAAAAGAACCATCCTGCTTCTCTGAAAACACTGTTTATAGCAAGAGGTCCCCAAAGCAAGTGTATTCATATAGCTATACCTATATGCTATAAAATCATGGGTATATAACAGAAAAATATGGCTAAATTCTCATCACAAAGTGGTGGTGGTATCTAGTAGCACGGATCTAAGAACAAAACAACCAAATGCAGATACAATGATCTGTTTCTACAATAAGGTTATTTGCCTGATCAGTTGTCTCTGTTTGTTGCTTTTTCCCTTGATTTGGAGCATGCTGAAGCAACAGATCAATATTTTCTTCTACCAAAGACTAAAAACCCTTTTGACAATGAAATGTTTATTCAGGAGACAATCACAAATATGTTTTTACCTAATTGGTTCTAATGCTGCTTGTGCAACAGCATCGTGCCTTAGTAATCATTATCTTTTCATTAGCAGAAGTGAACAACAGGTGGAAAGTTTAGTGAAAAAGTCTGTTTTGTAGGATAATAACATTTCAGAACATTGAACTTGAAAGTAATGCCCTTTGATGTAGAAAGTGTCATCTGTCCAAGTCTGTCATAATCATAAATATCTACATCCTTTTCATTTCTGGTAAGTGCTCAACAGAAAGCATCTCTTCCACATACAGCAGTTCATCACGTAACTGTTGGTTTTGCTCTGTGATCAGTTGGTTTGCCACTTCAGTGGTGGCTAAATACCTGTTTCTTGACTAGCTTTTGTGTATGTTTGTGTCAATGTGTCGTGCCATTTAGTGAAAGTAGAGTGAACCTCTCCTACAGACTGATGTGTCAGCCTGAAAGCAGAGTGGGAGTGGAATTCACAACAGCCTCTCTTCCTACCTCTATAGAGCTCATCAGCAAAACAAGCCCTGATGTTGATCATTGATGGAGAATACAAGAATAAGCAGGTGAGAAACTCAGGGGATGGTTCAATTATTAACTTCTGCCTATCAGAATATCAAATGAGTTGGACAAAATTGCTGAACTGATTGAAAGCTAACCAAGAAAAAACCCCCAAAACAACAACAGCAAGTTTTATTTTGGATCAGTTACTGTGCTCCCACAGGAATATTTTCAATGGAGGGCTGGTATGTTTGTGTGAGGAAGAAAAAGAGCAGGAATAATACTTTTTCAGTTAGCTCTTAGTATAGATTGATTCATCTGACTATAAAACCATAGAATTAAAGCAGACTTCACTTAATAAGCACAATTGTGGGCTCCATTTATAGTAAGCAATTAAAGGATTAGGATTTTTTTTTTAAATGTACATAACCCTATGTTTCTTACAAACAAGCATTTAAATCAGATTTCTCGTTAGAGTTTGTTGGTATTCCAGTTATTGTACTTTTTTATAATATGTCACAGGGTTGCATTCTTGAACAGAGACCATTGAAGATTAAAGGGAAAACTCCCGAAAGATCCTACATGATGGGCAGACTGGGCTAATATTAGAAGACATGAATTGACCTGGACAGCTACTGCTGCACTGTGATTTCACAAATTGCTTTCCCTTTCTTATATCTTAGCTTTGAAAGCTGTAAAGCAGAAATAATTTTAATAGGCCTTCTGTGAAAGATCATCCAGATTTGTGAGAACAAAGTATGCTCTTGGAGAAAAATGTATTACCAACAGTAATTAAGCCTTGCTGGGGTTAATGGAAGCAAGAAGACCCAGGGATAAGCTGGAGCTGAATCTCTTTTTCTGTACACCACTTCATTGTGCTTATCATTAATGAAATCTGGAAGAAAAGCATAATTTGGGTAACTTGAAGTGCTTAATCCCATGCCCAGCTTTAGAAATGTGAGAGGTTCTACTGCCATTATTGACGTTGCCTGCATGGTAAGGCTTGCCAGCATGTGATAGCAAGGACTGATGATGAGTTGACAGTAAAAACCTGTCTTTGCAACCGGTGGGAAATTTGTTTTGGATGGTTAGAATGTGGTCAACAACAGTGTGCCCTGTACTGTGTTCCTTAATGTCAGCCTTAAACTTCCTTCTTGTAACTTCCCAGCTCCTATCACTGTCTGCAGCTGGACAAGTTGCAGATTTAACTGAACCAACAATAGAGCTAAGGATGCAAATCAATGTGACACAGAGGTAATGCTGCTGGGATTTGATGTAATTAGCTCAAGGTTTTTTAGGAAATGTTGTGAAAGTCTGCTTATATCAGATGTGTTTGGTATCCATTAAATGCACTAGACCCTTTCAGAAAGCTATGTTAATTCATGTCAGAACAGAAGAACAATAAAGCAGTGGATCTGCAAAAGTTGAATATTATGAAATAAAATTCCAGTGGATTTGATCAGTTGAGTGTTGTGTATTTTTTAAGATTAAATTCTGACCTTCTGATGAATCTTGACATGTTTGCTGCTTCTTTCCACAGCAAAATTAAAATAACCAATAAACAACCAAAAAGATCTCCTGCAAAGACTGTGATATTATGGGTTTTTTTAGGTTTCAAGCCCCTGGCTTTTTGATACACAATTCATTATTTATTTTATAGGCAGTAGTAAAACAGAGTAACTAACTAACTAGATATGTGTCCCCTTACCCTCAACATCAACAGAGCTTTAAGCAATTGTTTATTTGAGGGGGGAAAAAAAAGTTTATGGCTTTTACAGGACACTTTTGTGTAAACTTTACAATGGTCGTTGAAAGGATCCTGAAAAATGCTACACTGCTACAAAATTATTTTGATGTTCCTACATTGCAGTGACTGGAATTTCAGGTGAATACTTATTTGGCTTTGTCAGCAGAGCTTTTCTTTTAGAATACCATAATTCTAGAGAATTCAAAACATATGTATATAATGACTAATTAATTTTTTCCACTATGATGACTGTATTCACATAATGACAATATATGCAAGCCCTAAGGAAGACATAAGGGAGAATGTAATTAATGGAATAAGGGAGATGATGACACTCTATTATGTGGAATAGGGAGACCTTGAAAACAGTAACAGGGCTGAAAGGAGCCCATCCCAAGAACACCAACCAATAACTTATGAATCACAATTAAAAGGAGGGCAAGGACAGTCAACACTATAGTGGGGGTCTGCCACAGCCCACGTGATCAAGAAGACTGAGTGATGAGGCCTTGTATAGACAAGTAGGAGCAGCCTCACATTCACAAGCCCTGGTCCTCGTGGATGAACTTCAATCACTACGATACCTGATGAAGGAACAACAGAGCAGTGCACAAGCAACTGATAACTTTCTTCTCCAAGTGACAGAGGACCTAATGAGGATGGAAATAATGAATGAATTTGGATCTATGAAGAAGGGAGGAGTGGATGGATGTGTTTTAAGATTTGGTTGTACTTCTCATCCTACTCATTATCCTACTCTGGTTTCAGAGAGAGAGAGTGAGTGTGTGTGTCTCTATCTGTCCACAGTAGTATTCAAGGATCACCTCATAGAAGCTCAGGAGCGATGCATCCTAACCAAGAACAAGTCAGGAATAAATGCCAGAAGGCCTGCATGGAAGAACTAGGAGCTCCTGGGCAAACTCAAACATAAAAAGGAAGCCTTCAGAAGGTGAAAGCAAGAGCAGGTATCCTGGGAAGAATACAGAGAAATTGACCGAGCAGCAAGGGATGAGTTTAGGAAAGATAAAGCCCTGATAGAATTAAGTCTGGCCAGGGAAGTCAAGGGCAACAAGAGAAGTTCCTAAGAGTACACAAGCAATAAAAGGAAGACAAGGGGAAATGGTGACCCTGTCTAGAAGGAAAAGGGTGACCTGGTTTCCCGGGATATGGAGAAGGCTGAGGTACTGAACAAAATTTTTTGCCTCAGTTTTCTCCACCAAGGTCAATAATCATAGTGCCCAGATCACAGAAGCCAAAGGCAGGGACTGGGAGAATGAAGAACTGCCCACTGTAGGAGAAGATCAGGTTTGAGAACATCTAAGGAACCTGAAGGGGCACAAGACCATGAGACCTGATGAGATGCATCTGTGGGTCCTGAAAGAATAGGCAGATGAAGTGGCTAAGTCACTCTCCATCATACTTGAGAAGTTGTGACAGTCCAGGGAAGTTCCCAATGACTGGAAAAAAGGAAAAATAACCCAAAATGTTTAAAAAGGGAAGAAAGGAACACCCCAGGGGATTATAGGCTGGACAGTCTGGCAAGATCATGGAACAGAACTTCCTGGAAACTATGCTCAGCCACATAAGGAGCTGCACAGGGACCTTGGCAGACTTGGGAGGCAGGCTGTACAAGCTTGTGAAGTTCAACAAAGCCAAGTCCAATGTCCTGCATATCAGCTGGAGCAATCCAAAACACAGCTACAGGCTAGGGGGAGAATGGCTTGAGAACAGACACAAGAAGAAGGACTTAGAAGTTGGAACTAGATGATCTTTAGGGTCCCTTCCAACCCAAACCACTCTATGACTGCATAATTTCATATGATAGCCTAGTTTCTCCTTTTTTCTTTCTGTGTTGTGTCATGGACAAGAAAGATTAAATGACAGCCTGTAGTGTATTTGCATAAAGGGGTTTATTTAAGAAGCAAGGTTGTAGGAATCTTTCCCTTCTTGAGTATCTAAATCATTCACTCTGCCCTGCAGCACTATCCTCACAAGGTCTTAACTCCACTCTCCTGCAAGGTGGGCACTGCTCATAGTCACCAGTCATGAACACCACTGTACAAGGTCCCTGGGCATCTTCTGCATGCCTCTCCATGCATATCCTCCATCTCCCAGACCTACTTCCACTTCCATGGTGTTTCCTCCAACAAGGACCTTCACCACCTTCTTTCTGGACCCTGTATTGCTTTTCCTCTGCTTCTTTTTAGGAACACACATTTTTTTGTGCCAGCTTTTCTTTCCAGATCATAGAATCATAGAATCATAGAATCATAGAATCATAGACTCATAGGGGTTGGAAGGGACCTCAAGAGATCATCGGGTCCAACCCCCCTATTCCAGATGCTAAGCCTCTTACTTTCTGAAGCCCCTGAAGAATCTAAGCAAAACCACAATGTGTGATCTGGTTCTTTCTCGTGTCCCAAGTTCAGGACAATATTGAAATCTGAGCTTCCAATGTGTTTTCAAGAGGAAATCTGAATGACAAGATATTCAATATCAGAATACAAAAGTTTCTTGCTGAGTGAGATCAAACTAAATAATAAAAATAACCTCAAAATTCATATATCTATGTGCATACCAGATGTTATCTCACCAGGTGTCTGTCTTTCGTGATGCAAGGTCTCAGAGTAACTAGCAGAAAAATTGCATTATTCTCTATTATTTAGTTGCAACTTAGCTTCTCATGTCAATGATAATTATTTGTTTTTTATCTATTATCAACTCCAGATTTTAAAACTACTATTTGATCATGTTTTCTCTTTTAAACACAATTTTCATTAAGTTCATTAACTTGCTTTTTTCCAAAGGTAAATGAAATGTTATTTTCTTTGCCTTGTTTCTTCTTGATGACTTTTGATATTATTTTTTGCCTTACTGATGTTTCCAAGATCTCTTTGTGTTGCATTTTTCATAAGTTCCTGTAACATCATCTTTGCATAATCACTAGAGTTTCTACAAAAGAACTTTAGCATATCAGCAGTCTACTAATCATGTTCTTGTTATGATGAAATTGAACATTATGCAGTTTTCATGACTCCTTTGGATAGTTTTCCACACAATATTATGTTTATGTAAGATGATTTTCACTGAAATGGCCTATTAAAGAATCATGGATTTACAAAATTGTTGAACTTGGAATGGCCCTTTAGAGATCATCTGGTCTAGTCATCATTACAGAACATGGCATTCTAGATCTGTCTCACTAAAGCAGAGGGACAGTATCATCTCTCTTTGTCTTCACCAAAGGCAAACTGTGCTTGACTAATCAAGTGGCCTTTTACAATGGAACAGTTGCATCAGTGGCCAAGGGAAGAGGTATTGATGTCATCTGTCTGGACTCCTGTAAGGCCTCTGATATGGTTCCACACAACATTCTTACCACTAAAGTGCAGTGATAAGGGTTTGATGGATGGATGCTTAGAGGGATAATGAATTGGCTGGATGGCTGCATCCGAAGAGCTACAGTCAATGCCTCTATGTCCAAGCGGAAACCAGTAACAATTTGTATTCCTCAAGGGACCCCCAGGTCCTGCTCTGCTGGATGGCAGTATAACTGTCTGGTGCATCAGTCACTCCTTCCAGTTTTATATCGTCTGTACGGTTGGACTCGATGATCTCAAAGGTCTTTTCCAACCTAGCGATTCTGTGATTCTGCAGAATTGGTGAGGGTACACTCTAATCACAGAATCGTAGGAGTTGGAAGGGACCTCAAGAGATCATCGGGTCCAACCCCCCTGCCTAAGCAGGCTCCCTGTCCCATATTACATAGATAGGCATCCAGACGAGACTTGAATATCTCCGGCGAAGGAGACTCCACCACCTCCCTGGGCAGCCTATTCCACTGCTCTGTCACCCTCACTGTGAAAAAGTTCTTCCACATGTTGGTGGGGAACTTCCTATGCTTCAGCTTACAGCCATTGCCCCTAGTCCTGTCCCCACAGACCACTGAAAAGGGGCTGGCCAATTCCCCCTGCATCCCATGTCTAAGATATTTATAAACACTAATTAGGTTCCCCCTTAGTCTTTTCTCGAGACTGAACAGTCCCAGTTCACTCAGCCTATCCTCATAGGGGAGATGTTCCAGGCCCCTCATCATCTTCATAGCCCTTCTCTGGACTCTCTCCAGGAGATCCCTGTCTTTTTTATACCAGGGAGCCCAGAACTGGACACAGTACTCCAGGTGGGGCCTGACCAAGGCAGAGTAGAGGGGGAGGATTACCTCCTTCGACCTGCTGGACACACTCTTCCTGATGCACCCCAGGATCCCATTGGCCCTCTTAGCCACCAGTGCACACTGCTGGCTCATAGCCAACCTGTCATCAACCAGGACCCCCAGGTCCTTCTCCACAGAGCTCTTCTCCAGCAGGTCATCTTCCAGCCTGTACTGATACAGTGGGTTATTCCTCCCCAGGTGCCAGACTCTCCACTTGCTCTTGTTGAATTTCATTAGGTTTCTCCCTGCCCAGCTCTCCAGCCTGTTCAGGTCTTGCTGGATGGCAGCGCAGTGTTCCTGCGTGTCAGCCACTCCTCCCAGCTTTGTATCATCGGCGTACTTGCTGAGGGTGGATGCTATTCCCTCATCAAGGTCGTCAAATGAAGATCCTAATTTTGCCTTCATTATATAACTGTGGGGTACCTCACTTGTAACTGGCCTCCAGTTCAACTTTGTGCAGCTAATCACAATCCTTTGTGCCCAGGAGTTCATCCAGCTTTCAGTTCACCTCACTGTCCATTTATTATGTCCTTAATTCATAATGTTACAATAGACTCTGTCAAAAGCCTCACTGAATTCTAGATAACCAATGTCAATTGTGCTTCTTTGTCTCCCAGGACAGTTTCTCAAAGAGCTTTTTGGATATTTCAGTCTTTCCACATCTGAGATGCAGGCCCACAAGGAGGAAGAGAACTCTCCCTGTCCTTATCTCAACTCTTAAACCTCTCAATATATATTTTCTCCCCTGTCCAGTTGAAAAGGGGAGTGATAGGCCAACTTTGATGGGTGTCTGGCCTCAAGCCAGGGCTAAACAACCACACTGTTTTTGTTGTTAATATATATGTGTACAGATAAATTTAAAAGTCAAGCTTTTGAAGATAAATTTCTGGCTTATAGGATACATGGACACTCTGATGTTACAGAAAAACAAAAATACAAAAAAATCCAAAATAACCAAAACAAGCAACTAATTTCATATAATTTATTTTTCATAAACCAGATTTATTTTTGACTTCCATCAGTTATCAATGGGAAGAGAAAACAAGCTTATGGTCATTATTTTAATTGAAAAATATGAGAGATCTGATTATACTGCAAAATGTAAAACATCCATGAGAATCAATAAGGGAAGAATAAGAGGCAAAGTCTCCAAGTATATACCTGGACCATTGATTTTGACTCCTGAGTGCAAAAGTAGTAGGTATTTTACCTTCCAGAACTGAGATTACATCATCAAGTGCATAGCAAGGTATGTAACGTCATTCAAAAGACTGTAAAGTCAAATATTAAGAACCAGTCTCAAGCTTTTACTCACTGACAATATATATTGTAATGCCACAGTTAGCTCCCAAGAACAATTCAACCTAACTTTGGAAGCTGCTTTTAAATATCGGGTGTTAGTTTGACCTCACATATTAGAAATTCTAGCAGAATTCTCGGAATTTATTTTTGCATGCCTTAAATCCAGAAAATTCTCCAATTGCAATCCCTGAACTAGGATTCATCTTAATCATCATTAGAAACAGAGAGTGCAGATACCTCCATTGTGTTAATTCTCTGGGCTCCAGAAAAGAAAACCAGAAACCGTAGGCTTGCAGTTAATTTTTGTCAGAGGTTTCCTTTAGTAATGAATCACAAACTATTTATTTATAGCCATCAAAATAAAGGGAACCTAGAAAA
The DNA here is from genome assembly GCA_013400835.1 of Zapornia atra. NCBI lineage: Eukaryota > Metazoa > Chordata > Aves > Gruiformes > Rallidae > Zapornia > Zapornia atra. Next base: position 33,568 of record VZTU01025529.1, on the reverse strand, counting down.
GCAGTTTGCTATGAAATATTTGCCTTGGGAACATATCAATATTAGCTCTATGTTTTAGTGGGATGAGATTCATAACCAAATGATACAATATGGATCATTTTGGTGCAGAGTACAAGGAGTGACTTCAGTGTGCATCAAGAGGCTCACAGAGCTCCAATTAACTGAGGACAACCTGGAGAGAAAAACTTCTATCAACATACACAACTGCGTATGTACATCAGTGTATTCAAAGTTCTCCGAGTACTAGGCCCTTTGATGTCATTGTCCTTTGTAAACTATTACAATGCTTGATGACTCTCTTTTGAAACTATGTTTTCTAATTTCTGTCTTTTTTCAACTCAGGGACATACAAAACTAAACTGGTCTCGCTGTTTACTGAATCTTGTTAGGAATTTTTTTTCTGCACTGTCATTATCAGATGCAGTGTCAAAACCAATTTCTTTAATAAGCTGAATAGATTGAGCTCCTAATATTTTTCAACAAAAAATATGATCAATAAGGCATTTTCTTCTGTCTTCCTGCCATCCTTCTTCTTGCACAAGTATTCTTAAACATTCTTTACAAGTCTCAACCACCAAAATGTTGGGGATCTTGACAGCACTGTGTAGATCAACAAGGAAATTTCCTTATTTTTGTTTTGAGATTCCTGCTTTTTATACTGATGAAGATAATTTTAGTCCTTTCTGCTACAGCACTTTGTTGCTTGCAGGTTGAGATGATATTCTATTGCTGAACAAAAGTTGTGTGGTTTTTTTTCTCTGACTTAATGCTTGTCACTGTAAGGTTCCTTATTGAATAATTTGAGCATGAATTTCCTGCTTTTGCACATGTTACTGAGCAGTCAAAAATCAGGAAACATCTTCAAGAAACATCTTCAGAATATACTGTTGAAAAGACAAGTCTTGTTCATTATTTATCTAACCTTTTTTTGTTCCTTATCTTCTAGATTTATCTGTAAACATCTGATGTAATTATTTAGATCTATATTGTAAGTATTTTAAACTAGTCAGATCATGGTTAATAGCTGCTACAATGTGATGTTAATTCACGTGGTGTTTTATTTGTACAATCGAAAGTAAAATATTGTGTAGTACTTCCTCAAATGCACTGCAGAAATTCAAGTGTGCTGCATCAATATGTTTATCTTGATGAGATGGATGAGTAATAGCAGGATAGAATGGGAAGAGACATTAATACAGTTTTATTTATCACAAATGATGATGTTATGTAATCTATTTTATCAACTGCTCTATAGAAAAACCAAGTATGTTTGCCTGACTACTACAATTAGCCTCTTCTGCCACAACTTCATTTCTGTTATCATTAAAAGCCTTCTTCTAAATTCTTGCTTGAGATTATCAAATATAGCACTGTTTCTTTGTTCCACAGTTGCCCTTTATCTTAAACAGTTGTTCTGTCATCTTGATATTTAGCCCTAGATATAGTGGTATTCAGTTCCCGACATATTTCTAGACAGAATTTTTTTGCCCCAGGTTAGACAAACACAAGTCTTTTACTTTTGGGACAGTAAAACACTGACATTGTTCTTGGATTTTTGTATAAACTGTTTTTAGCAGTTATACCATCATCAGGAAAAATACCATTTTATTTGATCAGCCACATGGACAGCCATTAATCATGGATTTGGTCTTTTGGGAATTAAATAACATTTAATCATTACAATGTTTTCTCTGCGATTCAAGTCAGGATAAGCAGTCTTCATTTTTTGCAAGATCTGTCTGTCCTACTTAAAAATACAGAATCATAGAATTATGGAATCACAGAATCCTTTTGGTTGGAAAGACCGTTAAGATCATCAAGTCTAACAACATAGTTCTTCCAGGTCCACCATTAGACCATGTTTCTGTTTACCACTTCTACATGTCTTAAAATACCTCCAGGGATGGTCACTCCACCACTTCCCTGGGAAGCCTGTTTCATGATTGATAACACTTTAAGTGAAGAAATTTTTCCTAATACCCAATCCAAAATATCCCTAGTACAACTGGAGGCCACTTCCTCTCATCCAATTGCTAGCTATTTGGAAGAAGAGACCAAAACCCACTTCACTGCAACCTCCTTTTAGGTAATTATAAAGACTAATAAGGAGTCCCACTCAGCCTCCTTTTCTCCAGGCTAAACACCAGATCCCTTAGCTGCTACACATCAGGCTTCGCCATTCATTGTTCTTCGTTGGACATGGTCCAGCACCTCAGTGTCCTTCCCTAGTACTGCTGGACACAGTATTTCTGATACAAGCCAGGATTCTTTTTGGCTGTCTAGGCTACCTGAGCACACTGCTGGCTCATATTAAGCCAGCTGTCCACCAACACTCCCAGGTCCTTTTCTGCTGGGCAGGTTTCCAGTGACTCTTCCCCAAGTCTGCAATGTTGCATGGGGTTGTTTTGACCTAAGTATAAGACCTGACACTGAGCCTTGTTGAATCTCAGTTGGCCTCAGCCCATTATTTGAATAAGGCTGGTGATCTTTTTAATCAAGAAGTATCACATCTCCAATTTATCTGTTTATTTATTTATCTAATTATCTATCTATATATGTATCTATCTATCTATTTTTTACTGTTTCTTGTTAAGGAAGTCTCCCAAAATAGATCTTACAAGAAATAAGCTTCTGGATTTTAGTGTGTTGAATTTCATCAAACCCTGCTTATAACCACCTTTATTAGAAATGCTATGCTTTCTGTTTTATTCACAACATAATACAAAGCCAATATATATACAGAACATTTTTCCTTGTTGTGCATCCTTATCTCTTTCATTTCTATTCAAATGCAACAGTGGTTGCATACATTTCTTGGGAGGTCACCTTCATTGTAATATGCCTACTTGCTGGGCTGTGACCCATGATTTTTACTGGGCCATTTGAACTTATGATTGTTTTGCTTTCTTTATCAGCTGCTTGCATTAAATTTTCTATTTCAATTCATTATTATCAAGTAGGTTGTGGGGTTTTTTTCATGTCATATTCTAGATTAAAATAGTATAGTAATTTTCACCTCTTATTTTAATCAAGAATTTTTGTGTAATGAAAGATTCTCTATGTTTATGTAATCATGGCTTATTGTGTATCCAATACAACGTTCTTGAAGAACATAGAATGTCCATTAATGTTTCCTTCTTTAAATTTATCCCTTCATATGAAACATCATTAAGTATTGGGATTAAATTTATCACTTAAAAAATATCATTAGTGTTAGAATATTAATATTAATATAAGCTCTTGAAGTCAGAAAAACACTTGCCAGTGCCTGTTATGAGGGATTATAATTGATGAGCAAATCTGATGAGTTCTGTAAACTTGAAGATGTCCAAAAGTCCAGATGATTTCTGTAGAAGCAGACACCTTTTCTTTCTCACCAAGGCAGCCATAGCTGATACAGGTGACTAATCCCACTAGTCTCATCCAGCAACTGGACCCTGTCTGGTACCTCTTGTTATTTCAGACTCAGCTCTCTAATTTGTCAGTGTTCCCAGTGCTTATCATTGCTTCTTGAAAGTGGCCTCATGGATTTATTGCTAAGTCCTGTAACTATCTACTTTAAACCTGCTGCTTTCTTGAACATGCAGTTTTATCTGTATTGCAAAACCTCTTATGACGAGATACTGGTTTTTGAAAAGAGCCATATCTCTCTAAGAGAAGGCAGCATTTCTAACAGTAAGTAGGATATTGCTGCAGAAAGCAGTAAGTGCACAGTCAGGTTTCAGCAAAATCTAGGAGACTGCAAACACAAGAAGATGGAAGAGAAAGGAAACAGCCTTTTCTGCAGCTGCAGGAACTGTCAGGTTTATACTTTTCAGGGAGAAAACTTGGGGTGCTAAAACATTTCTATGTGAATCAAAATACGAGCTGAATGTTCATAATGGTGCCCAGAAGGTATATTATTTCTTTAACAAGCTGTTACAAGAAAATACTTTCTTGTTAGATGAAAATGCTAAAGATAATTAATGGGAAAAAAAAAATCCCTGTTGCTCACAGTGATGAAATTGCAGACTATCACTAATCTTGGAAGTAACATCTGGAGGTCATCTGGTCCACCTCCCCTGCTGAAGCAGATCCAGCTACAGCCAGTTCCTCAGAACTGTGTTCAGACAATTTTTTAATGTCTCCAAGGATGCAGATGCCACAACCTCCCCAGACAACCTGTGCGAGTGCTCAGTCACCTTCACGGTAAGAAGTGTTTCCTCATATTCATAAGCAAATTCCTGTGTTTCAGTTTGTGCCCATTGCCTCTGGTCCTGTCACCAGGCACAACTAGAAACAGCCTGGCTCCGTCCTCGTCCTTGTCTCCCTTAGAATCATAGAATTGTTTTGCTTGGAAAAGACCTCTAAGATCCAAATCAAACTTTAACCTGAAACTGCCAGTCCAACCATTAAACTATGTCTCTAAACACCATATTTACATGTGTCTTTACCTCCAGGGCTGGCAACTTCACCACTTCCCTGGGAAGCCTGTTCCAATGACTGACAACCATTTTGGTGAGGACATTTTTCCTAATCTACAATCTAAACCTCTCCTGGTATATCTTGAGGCCATTCTTTTTTGTCTTATCACTTCTTTGGAGAAGATACTGATGCCCACCTGGCCACAATCTCTTTTCAGGTAGTTGTAGAGAGTGTCTTCCCTCAGTCTTCTTTTCTCCAGACTAAACAACCCCAGTTCCTACAGCTGCTTTGCCTAAGAACTGTGCTCTAGACCCTTCTCCACCTTTGTTGGCCTTCTTTGGACATGGTCTAGGACCTGAAGGAGATCAGGTTAGTCAAGCCGGATCTGCCTTTCATAAATCCATGCTGACTAGGCCTGATGACCTGGTTTTCCTGTATGCAGTCTGTGAAGGCACTCAAGATGATCTGCTCTATAACCTTCCCCAGCACCAAGGTCAGATTTACAGGCCAGTAGTTCAGCAGATCCTCCTTCTGGCCCTTCTTGTTGATGGGTGTCACATCAAGTAACTTCCAGTCAACTGGGACCTTCCCAATTATCCAGGACTGCTGTTAAGTGATAGGAAGAGGCTTGGTCAACATTTCTGCCAGCTCCCTCAGGACTCCTGGGTAGATCCTATCTGGTCCCTTAGCCTCATGCGTGTCTAAGTGGTGTACCAGGTCACTAAACATTTCCCCTTGGATTATGGGGGTTTCATTCTGCTCCCAGTCCCTGTATTCCATTTCCAGTGGCTTAGTAACTGGAGAAAAAAAGGTCTCACTGCTAAAGTCTGAGACAAAGAAGACATCAAGTACAGCAGTCTTTTCCTCTTCTTTTCTCACTATGTTTTCCCCCATCCAATATAAGTTGGAGATTCTCCTTAGTCATCCTTTTGTTTCTAAATTATTTTTAGGTTTTATTTTTCTAATCATCTTTAACAGCAGTAGCAAGATTTAGTTCTGGTTGGGCTTTGACCCTTCAAATATTTATACACATTAATAAGATCCCCATAAGCCTTCTCTTTTGCAGCCTTTCCTCATAGGAAGGATCTCCAACCCCTCATTTTTTCTGCACGTTCACTGGATCCTCTCCAGTAAGTCCATGTCTCTCTTGTACTGTGGAGTCCACAACTGGACTCAGCAGTCCCGATGGTTATTACCAGTTCCTTGAGTTGTTAGCAATGCTCTTCCTATTGCATCCCAGTAGACTGTTTGGTGCTTTTATTGCAAGGGGACATTTTTGATCCTGTGAAATTTGTTGTCCAGCAGGACCTCCAGGACCTATTCTGCAAAGCTCCTTTCCAGCTGGTCATCCCTCAGCAGGTATTACTGCATGGGGTTATTCCTCCCAAAAAGGAATAGGACTTGTTTTTCAACTGTTGAAATTTATGATGTACCCATCGGTTCTCCTTCCTGTGAAGGTACCTCCAACTGGCAGCACAATGTATGCATGTGGCAATTCATTGGTCTGAATCAGGAGGGGAGGGATTTTAGTCCATAACCCATAAAACCATATGAGTTGCATAGATATTGAATCTCTGGCATTTTCCTTCAGACAGTGATTTCAGATTCAGACATAGAAACTAAAATTTTCTCATGAAACAGCTTCCATTCGACAAGCTGTGTTTTCTGATATTTAACAGCTCATTTTATGGCTTACAGAAATTTTGCATTCTTTTCAGGTAATGGGTACAGCCTTACTTACTGCACCAATGCAGAGTAAAAGATCTGTGCTCCTAGTTACAGTAAGGCAACTAAGTGAAAGAATAGGCATTATACTCTACTGTTACAGAGAAATTTCTAGATTCAAAGTCATAAGTCAAGAAAAGCATTAGCTCCTCACAGGAGACATTGAGGCAAGGCTGTGTGAGGATAACTTGAAGGAATATCATTGTAATTCCTCCATCTGGCAACAAACACTCTGTCATTTGCTGTCCTAATAAGGAGCACAGTGATTAAATACGGCTAAGCACTCAGGCTAGTTGTGAGTTTTTAATTAAAGGAAAAGCAAATTGTTTTGATATTTTATCATAGGAAAAAGATGTATTATCAACCCTTGTGCACAGACACAATTCAATACAAATTCTCACTAAGACTCTTAAGCAGAGAACAAACCCCAGCATGTCCTTGTTAAGGCTTTTCTTCAGAAATTTGCAAACACCTGCTCTCAGCTGTATTAGCTAATGGATGGTATTTTATGCAGCAAAACTTTGGGCTTATTTTTGCTGGTTTTGAAAGTACCCATACACTGTCATATTGGTAGGTCCTTTAAATACAGTACAGGTTCTATAGTACAGACCCTACTGAGTCTGTAGGTCCTGGGAAGAAGGAAAAGTATTAGATGTTGAGGAGTGTTTGAGGGCTCTGTTAGTCTTCATGTTTGCAAAATCTCTCATTCACTGCAAGAACAAACTATTCTTTTTTTCTATTTTTCCATATTTTCTATTTTTCTTCCTTAAAATGCTTTTACAGACCATTTTCAGAAAGGAGAATACGATGCTAGAATGGAATTTTGGGAGGAACCTCACACACTTCTTTACAGAAATGTCTGAAGAAAAGAAAAAACAGCAGTGTACAAAGTCAGACAATCATGCACATAACCAAATAGCAGTATTTATTGTCAGCTAAGTCAGAGCATCATGCCTTCTAAAAATGGTCTGGTGCCAAATCCCATCAAAATCAAAGAACATCTTCTGTTGATTTCAACCAGATTTTATTTTTTAAATAAAAGTACATCCTATGAAATATAATATTTATTACCTTACATAATACTTTGTTACTAATGAACAACAAGAATACAAATAACTGATTTAAATTGATTTGGTGAGACACTGGAACAGGTTGCCCAGGGAGGTTGTTGATGTCCGCTCCCTGACAGTGTTCAAGGCCAGGTTGGATGGGGCTTTGAGCAGCCTGATGTAGTGGAAGGTATCCTTACCCGTGGCAGGGGGGTTGGAACAAGATGATCTCTAAGGTCCCTTCCAACACAAACCATATGAAACTCCTTTTGCCCCAAAGATTATATGCCAAACCCATGAAAAGTGAGCAGGACTCAGAAGTGCTTATCATCTCAAGAGTGTCTAATGGTCTACAAGAAATGATTGTGGATTATTTACACTAGTTACATTGTATTCATGATTTTTTTCCAAGCACAAAGTGTGATCATAGTGTAGTTAAGACTAAATCTTCCTTTATCTATACCAGAATCATTCACCATAGTGTCATGGAAACATGTAAGCAACATAATGCTTCGTGCCCTGCCTGATACAGTTAAGAAGCACTATATTAATTCATTAACCGGCAAAAATAATATGCATATTTAATTAGAGAATGAGGCAAGAAGAGAGAAGGTTGTCAATACTAAATTATGTCCATTCATCCTGTGGCACTACTCTTGAGATGATTTTTTACATTGGTTGCTGTACTCAGTTAATCCTGTTAACTGTAAATGATGAGTCAAGTTGACAGTTTGGTCCCTATTTATGCTTGTATTTTCTTTATGCTCAAAGTTTAAATAAATGTAATTTGATGGGGATGAATAAACCCCTCAGGATTTTTACTGAAACAGCTTAGGAAGAGGCTATTTTAAATGGAAATAAACCAATGCAAACCAGAATTACCTAAGAGCAAAACAGCAGAGCAGTTCTAAAATACTGCATATCCTACCTGCCAAGTAACAAACGAAAGTGGAAAAGAATCACTGTAACAAATGAATCCACTATTTAATAACCACAGGTTGGTCAACATCACAAACTACATGGCTAGGAAAATATAAGTATCTCTTTAATAAGGTATAACATTTGTTAGAGAAGATGATACAACAATGGAAAATATCCTTAACAGACAGCCTGAACATGAGAAATCAGCAGATCTGCCTTCTGGATGATCTAAATAGCTACTCTAATCATTAACGTAGCATATCTTAACTCACCAGTTTATGCTCAAGAAATGATTAAAATATTGCTTAAAGTTTTCCTCTCCTCTCCTCTCCTCTCCTCTCCTCTCCTCTCCTCTCC
>VZTU01025529.1:0-24978 GCA_013400835.1 Zapornia atra | reverse complement strand
CTAAGAAAAAAGACTTTTTCTCCCCTCCACCCCCACTATGAAGGTGACTAAGCACTAAAAAAAGTTACTCATATGATTTGCCCTCCAGCCCCTTCACCAGCCTGGTTGCCCTTCTCTGGACTCACTCGAGGACCTCAATGTCCTTCTTATGGTGAGGAGCCCAGAGCTGGACACAGCACTCGAGGTGTGGCCTCACCAGTGACGCGTACAGGGGCACAATCACTAGACCTACTGGCCACACTATTTTTGATACAAGCCAGGATGCCATTGGCCTTTCTGGCCACCTGGGCACACTGCTGGCTCATATTCAGCCTGCAGTCAACCAACACCCCCAGATCCTTCTCTGCCTGACAGCTCTCCAGCCAGTCTCCTCCAAGCCTGTAGGGCTGCATGGGGTTGTTAAACCCAAGACAGTCTGTGATTATGTGAAGGAGCTTCAGTTACCAAATTCTTGGAATAATCAGCCAAGAGACAATACAGAAATCCAGCAAGTGTTTAGAAGACAAATGTATATAATTACTACTGAATTAAATCTTAAGAATTAAAGCTGGAATCAGAAAACCAACAGGAGAGGTGCTGGGCAAATCATTTTACTCAGAAAGCTGGTCAGACAAGGCATATTATCATAGAATGACAAGATGAGTTGGGTTGGGCAGGACCTCAAAGATCACCTGGTTTGATCCCCCCTGCCACGGGCAGGGACACCCTCCACTAGATGAGGTTGTCCAAAGCCCCATCAAACCTTCCAGATTAAGTTGTTTCAAGAAACAATGAAAAATGATAACTAATTTCAGCTCACCAATCATACATCTTTTCTTGTGTATTTTGTAACTTTTAGAGAAAAAGGAGGAAAAGGGTTGGCTTTGCACACAGCTCCCTGTAGCAATGAAAGGTCACTCAGGTGAAAGTAGAGACAACATAGGCCATCCAGCAGTGGAGAGAAGCTTGGTGTTACAGGATATGGCAACCAGAATATGAATTCTGAATGTAGTCCTAAGTACAGGATTCAGCTTCTTTAAGGCTTATTCTCTATTTATATTATTGGCTGAAGTGCCAACTGAGTTGCAGGTCACAAGTGACTTATGTTTGGAAAGAACATAGTGATTTCAAAAGCTGCTTTTGGAACAGGACCCAAGTCTCTGCCCTGCTTATGCTTACGCCTCTCAGATGTCAGTAAGAGGAGTGTTGGCTCGCACTGAGCCACTGGGCTGGGCTTTGAGCTTCTTCCCTGACACTGATCTAAAACAGGATCTGTGAGCATGTCTGCGTATGAACAATATGACTGGAAGAAAGTCGAAGTAGACCATTGCCTTAACTGACAGCACAGACACAATTGCCTTGGGCTGGCTTCTTGAAAGTGGGATTTGGGAATTCAATGGGGAGGAGACAGAGAAGAAGGCTAGGGGGCACTGAAAATAAGGAGATAATCTTTGATGCTGTCAGAAAGATTACAGAAATCTCCATGACTCCTGGAGGATTTGGTTCTTTCCAGATGTATAGTATTTTATACATAGTTCAAGACTGCAGGGACACCAGTGCAGACCAGGGAGGGTTCTGTTAGCACAGAGTGATATAATTCTTGTCAGACTGACATTCATTCACACTTGCTTCCCTCTTCTCAGCTGAGAACCAGATTTCAGTAGCAAGCAGAAAACTTAGAGGAAAAAAAACAAGGAAAGAAATGTAAAGCTTTCACAGAATCCTTCTGTGCAGATGTTAGTCTTAGGGGTATTCACAGAGATTCACATACTCGCCAAAACTTCCAGCTGAAAGATAGACGACACCTCGTCTAATAAACACTGGTCTCTAAACAGGGATTCATTGATTTTAATCTTGTTAAATCACATTCTATTTACTCAAAGATGGAAAGAAGGAAAGAAATCTAAAACACAACTCGGCAATAACCAAATTCCCCAGGAGATTAAATCAACAATTTTACTGACTTCTAAGGCTAGAGAACAGAAGTCTAAAAGAATTTAAAGGATAGGTAATGAAAGCTGTTGTGTTTTACAATGTGGTAACATAACAGAAATAAGTAGCTGCAGAGAAAGTAGATTTTTAAAAGGAAAAATGTGGCAAAGACCTTGAAACAGGAGTAAGAAAGATATTCCAGTGAGATCCAAGCTCTCATGAAATCTATTTGCTCATAAAAATATATGATGTGTTTATTTTTGGAGCATGTTTATGAGTTTCTTTGTAAGGATGAAACTGCCATCTATACTCTAACCACTAAGCCTCCAGTCAAAAAGTGGGTTTGACACTTTTCAGAGAGAACACTTTGGACCTGGAAAACTGTACATTCCAAAAGCAGAAATCAGTCTGAGCTCTGAGTCCCAGCTTCTGAAATATGACAAACAGCAGATCTGATCCAGGTGCCCAAGCATTCATCGGTCAGGGTTTTTTGTTGGGTTGGTTTTGTTTTGTTTTTTTCTCCTTTCTTTTACTAAATGGTAAAAGTGTTCTCAGATCACACAGAAATTGTACTTGTTCTGTGGCAAATGGTCACTTACTGATAGAGGGAGGGCCTGAGCTGGAGTTCAGCCCTTGGCAGAACATGTCAGGTTGCACCCTGTTCCCAGCCTTGCCAGTGACTTAAGTTGTTCAGGGCAAATGTATCTCTCCGTTTCCTCCATTTATAGAATCACAGCATCATAAATGTGCTTAGGACTTTGAGCCATCTAAAGTGACATCATTCCTATCATAGAGACATAGCAACCAAATATCACTGCAATTAATACCAGTTACTATCCTTGCTTTGGGTGAAGTGAAACTTAATCCACTAATGCTTGTAAAATGCTTCAAGATTCCCTGATGAAAGCCAGTATCAGAATGTGAAGCATTAGCCTTGTAAGTAACATCAGGATGCATGCTGGAAGGAAGCATAACAATAAGATCACTGGGTTAAACTCTTCAAACTCAGAGGAATTTTCATTTCTTCCTCACAGCATTTCCTTCCCAAGAACATTTCTCAGCAGCAGCTCTAATTCTGATGATAAGCAGTAACGGCTTCAGATGAACACCAGTGCATCATAAGTTTTCCTGCTTTTGATTCTGAGCTGTACTGAACTTATTTGCTGAGAAATTACCCTGTTGCTTATATATCTCTCCATTTCTCTTGCAGTGGCCACTGAAGTTTCAGAACAGGCAGTGGTTAATGCTGCTCTCTTCTGGAGCTAGTTAGTCAGCTCTTGGGTATAACAAAGGGAATATCTTCTGCTTCATGTGGTTTTGGCCTTAAAAATCAAGAATTCACTGATGGTTTCTCACTGTCTCTCCAAATAGTTTGACTGTCAATATGTTTAGGACAGGCCTGCTGACATTTTACTGCTTTTAGCCATTTAGCATATGCCATGTTGGAAATAATCTTCTGGAAAAATACCCTCCACACAACTGGCTAAGATTCTGATGATCTGTTCTGTATGTCCCAGTCTTATTTAATATGACTATGTCAGGTGCATACAGTATGACTACATCCTGGATTAAAGAAATACCCAGGTGTTTATAGTGTTACCTTGTACAGTTTATAAAAAGTCTTGTTATGGTCACAGAGAAGAACCCACAAAACCCCCCCAACAAACAAATCCCAACAAAACCAAAACAAAACAAGACCACAAACCAAACAAAAACAAAACAAAATTTTAGCACACTAGCATGGCTATTCCATAGCATCCTTTGGAATATTTAATCTGGTAAATCCAGCATGTAAAAAGCTACAGGACATACTCACAAAGTAAAAATTTAGGTGAGTGTCACTCCAGTAATTATTGTGTTTGAAATAAGAAGCCTTGTGTTTTTAGGGTGAGCAGGGAGGGAAATGTCCTTCTTTTTGACTCTCTCACTTGAGAGCTTGATGCTTGGGAACCTTTGGAGAGCTACTGTGTCTCATCTGAGATGTGTGGCAAATTGTTTTGATAGTTTGCAGGTCCCACATTATTCCCAGTTCCTTGTTCCCTACATTACTTTTTGTTTGTGCTTGCTCAGAGGATAGGGATTGTCTGAGAGTACACACCTCAGTGACCTAAGTAGAAATCATATGTCAGTGAAGGGTGATAATCATACACAATAAAATAAACATCAAATCCTTTTCTTCCCCCTCTTTCCTTCCATTTTTCCTCTCAAGTGAGCAGTTCAGTCACTCCCAGAGCACAGTAATAGAAGGAATGAAAGACAAAGAAATTACATCTCCATTTGGGGGGGTGGATTTTCACCTAAGATGTGGTATGGGTACTTACAACTTGTGTAATGGGCGTTCAATTTGATTTGTAAATGCAGAAATAGCTGCCATTTTACTGTAGAATTGTCAGGGAAAAGACTGACCCCAATCCTGGCTATTTCTCTTGTCATTGCTGAAAGTGAAATTACTGCTTTCCTTTGCCTCAAGAGTTGTCAGGAGGCAGGTAGAATTTTCCAGCATCTTCACACAGGGAAGGTAATGGTCTCTGCTGCATACTTCCAAATGCTGTTATACATGGAAATTGTATGTTAAAAATGTTGTCAAGTGTTGTTATATGGTCAAATGGCCATTTATTTCAATAACAAAGATTTTTATTACACAAAGGTAGTCAGAGTGTATTTTAGAATAAATAGGACAGGATAGGATATGTTAGATCAGTTGGAAGAGACCTATATTTTCAGTGGCCAAGATCTGCCATTCTCTTTTTTAACTTTTACTTTGTCTCTTTCCATGACCACTGTAGTAGTGGTCTACCTTTTTCTTCAGGGTTAGGTTTTGACTTTGTGATATTTCCTTCCCACCTCTGAGCATGTGAGGAGGCATGGTAAAGCACAAGGTATCACCATAAGTCACAAGTTCAGTTTCAGAAAAAACTACCACAAGGTCAATGCTCAATATTTTAACACTTTAATCTGAATCCTACTGGCATGTTTATGCTTGCCACACAGCAATAGGAAATGAAGAAGCCTGCACATACATGGCAGGATCCCAACTAATTGTGGTTTTTACCATGTAGAATCACTTTCATGAGTCCATTCTCAGTGTGCCATGGTGGCTAAGAGAGCCAATGGGATCCTGGGGTGCATCCGGAGGAGTGTAGCCAGCAGGTCAAAGGAGGTGATCCTCCCCCTCTACTCTGCCTTGGTCAGGCCCCACCTGGAGTATTGTGTCCATTTCTGGGCTCCTTGGTTTAAAAAGGACAGGGATCTCCTGGAAAGAGTCCAAAGAAGGGCTACGAAGATGATTAGGGGCCTGGAGCATCTCCCCTATGAGGATAGGCTGAGTAAGTTGGGACTCTTCAGCCTTGAGAAGAGAAGACTAAGGGGGGCCCTAATTAAAGTCTATAATTATGTTAAGCAGGGGATGCAGGGGGAATCAGCCAGCCCCTTTTCGGTGGTCTGTGGGGATAGGACAAGGGGCAATGGCTGCAAGTTGGAGCACAGGAAGTTCCGCACCAACATACGGAAGAGCTTTTTCACAGTGAGGGTGACAAAGCACTGGAATAGGCTGCCCAGGGAGGTGGTGGAGTCTCCTTCTCTGGAGATATTCAAGACCCGTCTGGACACCTATCTGAGTGATATGTCCTAGGGAGCCTGCTTTGGCAGGGGGGTTGGACCCGATGATCTCTTGAGGTCCCTTCCAACCCCTATGATTCTATGATTCTATGATTCTGCAAATGCATTGCTTTAATCTGCAGTAGGAAATAGTGACACACATTAGATGGTTTTCAGAGCCTTTAATGGGCAATTCCTTTATTCTTAGTCAGAGGCGAGCCATGAGCTGGAGAAGACAGCCAGGCAGAGAGGGCAATGAAATTTGCAGACAAGGTGTACAGTCCCACAGCACCAAAACAGAAGAGCAGGACAGGTCTGGTGGCAGTAACCAAGGGCAGCAAACAGCAACGATCACCATAATAGTCCTAATGATGGATCAGTTCTGAGTTCAAGCCAGCAGGACAGGACCTACTAGGTGCAATGCCAGGCATGGACACACCTGCAATGTAGCTCAGGCAAACACCAAGGCCAAGGACTGGAGTCAAAATGCAGCTTCTGAACAGGGCACATGGTGCAAGTATGGGTGAAAGCCTAGGATAAGGCTGTCCATAGGGCTTTCTCACAGCTTAGCTGTTTTCACCAATGTTTGCTCTAGAGCTTCACAACTGCATCACATGTAGCACACATGCAGCTAAATCCTTAGGCTCAAAGAGAGGAGAAATTTCCTGGACGGGGATTATAGAAGATGTTTTCATGCTGCCCAGATCAATCAGAGCCTGCTGGTTCATTCAGCGATCCACCTCTGAAAACCAATGTTAACACTATCCTCAATTTATTAGACCATGAATCTTTCCTACAACATTAAAAAAAAAACCAGGCTATAAGGCAAGTATCATTAAGCTCCATCTTAATATAGCCATTAGGGGTTGAGACAGCTGCTGCACTGAATACCTGAGACATCTGCAGGAACTGGCAGATGTGACAGGGGGCTTGCAGAAAACCTGCAGCAGGGGATCAAGTACAGAGTAATAATATATTTAAAACAATGCTAGATACTTAAGTTTAGGCAGCTGAATCAAGCAGTTTATTGGGATAATCAGGACCATTTTACCTTTGCAAAATTGGATGATAACTTGCTTACACAGGAAGCGTCTGCAGATTGGCATGCATAAGGCTCCCTGTGAAGTGGAAAGGCTTGTCTTTTGAAAATGTGCTGTGTTAAGCAAGCTGTTAGGGATAATTGTAAATGGTAATGTCTCTGATACTTATATGACCCATTAGCTTGTCTGGGCGGAATGAAACCCCAATGTCAAATTATGTATGTGCTATTAAGAATGCATTTTTCCCACGGTCTCTGGATTTAGTGCCCCACAGTGAAGAAGAATAATAAATTGGTATGCTTTAATTGGGGATGTGCATAGGGGGTTTGAGTTTTGAGGTAAAGCACTATCTATGCATCAGTGGTATTGTTCCCCTAATTATTACTACAGCCCTGCTGATTTTGATACCTAGAACAACAGTGACAAAACCTATTACCTTATTTAATAACTGAGACTGACAGATGATCAGAAGAAACAAAGAGTAATGAAGAGCTTTAAAGGAAATTCATCTGGCTGAGCATGAAACTAGTTTCCAATGAATGCTAGAATGATGAATGTAAAGTTGTTTTGTTTGAAGGGGAATCTGAGATGCCAATTTGTAGAGAAAAAAACCCAAACATGTCCTATTCCTCAACACTGCAACAGATCTGGATCAAATAGCTCTGTAAACATCCTCCTCCACCTTTTTTCTGCACACATTTATACATGAGCAATGAGCAAGAAAGTCTGAACATCTTCATGGAAGAAATTCAAACACAGTCCCCATTTCCTTTAACTTGCACATCAGTGTTTAGCAGGTGTATATCTCATTAAGTCTCTGAAACCAGCATCAGTACATCAAGGAACAACTCTTCCTTCTCATTATATACTTATACCAAGCTTATAGTCTATGTCTCTACTGGTAGGGATTTGTGTGTTTGTCAGATCTTGTAAAGACTAATGTAAATTGCTACAAAGTTTTTGCTTACACATTAATAGACAGAAATTAAAGTGATAGTTGAATCAGTAAGGGACAAAATATTTTATCTTAGTAGACCAGTTTGTGAAGCTGACTACAGCCATAAGAAAAATAAATTGAAATATATTTAATAGATTGTTGCTTCTTTCTCCCGTTCCTGTCACCCTCCCTGCTTTCCCTCTCACACACACAATCATTATCACAGTCCATAAAACAAGATGGATTTTTAGGGAAATGAGAGCATATAAAAAAGACAAAAACTGAATTAATGTCTCAGAAATCAATATGCTTTACAATAGTACAAATTTGGAATACTTAAATATGTCAAATAAATAATACAAACCAGAAAACGATCTACACAGCCATCAATAATACTCTGACATTTGCTAATGTTGGAGGCTGTCAAGTTCAATACTGTGGATAAAGTTACATATATTTATATTTTTTAATAGTGTGTAGTTATGAACCTAAAGACACAAAGAATCATTTATTTCAGGAGCTTAAATCACTTTTCTTTGCCTCTCCCCTCACCATTTGATCTACTTACTGGCATCTCAGTCTCCTTTTAGCACATGCATGTGGATGTCTACATCCCAATTCCAGAAGTGTGAGCCTAGCTGGAAAAAGTCATTCAAGTAAAAAATTTTATCTATGTGTTTTAGATCTTCATCACAACATAGATCAGAACAAAGAGAGGATGGAGCAGAGAGAAGAGTATTAAAGAGTAGCTATAGTGTTTTTGCATCATGATTGCTAAATAGTAATGCTTTTTGAATGACTCCTTAATAGAAAAGTAGCGAGAAACTTCACTCCAACTGCTTAAATTATTCTCCATTTATTTAAGGACACTGGCTTTCATACAGACAACATTGGTTTTAAGTTCAGTGTATCTCTCTCTTTGCTGGAGTTAATGAACACAGAAACAAACAAAACCCTACTTCAGGACTTTCAAACCGATTCTCAAGAGGGCTGGGAGTTAAATACTATATACGTACTATGATTTCACATTCTCTCATCAGTCAGTAGATGTGACATAAGAAGTTACTATCCTTTAGCTGCTTTTTATTGCCTCCCTGCTATGCATTATTACAGGAACAACAGAGTTGGTATGTTATGACATGGACTTACACATCAGGTACTTCATTTCATGGATTGGTTTCTATATTCTCAGTAAAATCATCATGAGCATCTCTGAGAACTTGCTTACTAAATTACATCCCCCCATTTGACCACCTGAATCCCGACTTGACTGCTGGAGAGATCATTGTGTATCTACTGGACATACAAAACTTTAAAACTATACACTGTTATTTAGTGTTCTATGTGGCAAAGTTCAAAATATCCATTTTTGTTACTAAAAATTTCTCTGTCTCCCTCCTGCTCTTACATGAAAGTTCCTGCAGTGTTAAGTGACAATTGTTTGGGAGACAAGAACCCTTCTGGTCCCTGCACTCTTGGAGGTGTTTGCGCTGTTCATTATCCCTCCAGGGGAAGGCAGTACAAGAGGCACTATGTCCCAAATTACCTTCTCAGAAAAGACAGAAAGGAGTAAAGGAGACAGGGAAGTGGCCCTTGCAGACTCTCACCGGAAGCTTGTGTTGCAGCCCAAGCATCTTTAGCCTCATTTCCACTGAGGACACCAGCCAATGATGCTTCAAATTGCCTACTACCTACAAGTCTGTCACCTTTTTCATTAAGATGAGGACAATGATGGGATAATGCATGTGCTAGCTAGCACTGGGGCATGAACTGCTGAGAAGGGATCTGGCTGCTGCTTTTTTAGCTCATCCAGATCTTTTAATCCTCTCTGGCATTCTCACTCACCAGAGGTGTGATGGTGGCCAGCAGGATATAATTCTTGATGATTTTCTCTGAATAACCTTTCCACGGGTCAGCTTTAGCAGAGATAAGACTGTCTCTAGAGAGAGACAACCACTGATATATTTGGATACTTAGCAAACGTGCTGTCTGAAGCACCTGTCACTAGTAGCAGTGGAACAACACTGGTGCAGAGCTGCTCAAATTATCTCAGGTTCAGAATGATTTTTCAGTGCTATCCACTTTGCTGTTTCTTTCTCAAGAGGCTTTTCAAATGTCATATCATCCCTACTCTTTAGCACAATAGTCTTTATGTTAAAACTAGCTATAAAAATCATCAAATGCTACCAGGGAATACAAGCTGTGCATATTTCATAGGGGGACAATACAAATAAGCAGAAGTCAGTTACTCTCTTATTGTTGAGCCTGTGAGAGACCATTATTTAGTTTTAAGAATAGAGGCAAACTAAATGACAAAAATGTCTTAAAGGGAGGGAAAAAAGAAAGGTTTGTGTCTTTCCTGGATATTTAAATGAGGACAATCTGTGGTATGACATTCTATCTTCACTCCTTAACTGTACAGAAGTTTGCACTACACCAGACATCTCTCAGATTGACTAGATCACCACATCCTAATGGACTAAATCTTAAAGCTAGATACAATAAAGAAATAAAGCTCACAGAAGATAGGACCAGCATAGCTTAGATTGTTCTGAGCCTCTGGACCTGCCTGGGTCCCCTGTGACAGTCAGTCTGTGTCTTTATCTGGGGAGATTCCTAGGGGCCTCAAAATGACAACCCAAACAATCAAGCTCTCACAAGAGAGTAGCTTCCAACAAGAAAATAGGAAGCACTGGTGCCACAGATTATTTTAAACCAACATTTTCCTCTACAAAAGTCATAGAACTATTCAGTCCAAAACGGATGTCTCAAAACTGATGTCTCAAAATAGCACAGTGTTGTCCTCCTGATGACCAGTGTCTCCTGCTTTTCGAGAATAAGAGACTTCATCCTCCTGCAGAAGAGCTTCATGGTTTGAATAGTCATTTGGGATGTGTATGTAGATGAAATTCACTGCCATCTATATCCTGAAAGGGTCTCAAACCCTACACTCACATATTCCCAGAAAATGCCTTATCCAATTTGTACTCCATTCCTGTCACTGATGGTGAACTGAGAGCACTAGAGAGCAACACATTGTTGAAAGAAAAAAATAAGATAGTCCACCCTTGTATTAGGGCTTTGTGTTGTTAATTAAAAGTAAAGAAAAAAAATCATGTGCAAACTCCAACCTGTTCACATCAGCATTTACTGCCCTGTGAAGCTGTCTTGTAAGTCACACATTTCCTACCTTTTGAAGATCATCCTGAGCTGTCTCACTGCTACATCCCAGTGAAAAGTCTCCTTAGGAAGACAGGACCAGTCTATGCAGGCAGAAACAAAACTATTCAGTGACCTGATCTCTGTGCTATTGGGAATAAATAGGTAATTTTCTGTAAGGCCACTAGAAGACTCATTACTGTATTGTTATCTGATGAACATCTTTTAAAACCATAGGAGAATGAGATATTTATCTTTGCCTTTGAACTGTAGTGTAGTTTTGCACACCAAAGCAGTGGGTAGATCATCATGTGAGTGTTCTCTGGAAAAAGAAGAAATGAAAGAATTGTGCTCCAAGTCCTTCGTTTGCATCCTTGATGTTTGAATGTGAAATGGGCATTTTTTATTTCAATGCCCAAGTTCCAATCACTGTTAGTGAGGACAGCACTTCATCCATGGGGAATCATGCCATTTATTTACATCAGAGTTTTCCAAAGTTTTATGCTGAGCTGTGTATTTTTTATTCCATAAATACATTTATATGTTTTTCTTCAAAGCCAGAATTTAATCCAAAGGGAAAACAAAACCTTTTACCATGATAATTTCTTTTAAGAAAAGTTGTCTTCCTGGGCCTATTCAAATGATCACAGAATAAGAGATTGTCTGCCAGAATATAAAATCACATAAATTGTTATGCCTGGGTAGGGTTTCTTTTCTTCACTACAGGATGAAAATGTAAGAACCAAGGCCTCAGCATGGACTAGGGAAAAGCAACCTTTCTTCCTTTCAACATACGTATCCTCAATTGCCTTTTCTCTTTATTGATGAGGTATGTGCAAAGAATATAATGTGATGATTGAATAGGATATGCTTGAAGACATCTGGGGTATAAAAATATATATATATATATATAAAGATAGGTCTGTCTGTATTAGTAAACATGATTCCACCTGGCTGAATCTTTCATATGATGTCTAAATCTATTGCAAATAGATGCAATGTTGACATTCCTAGAGAGGTTCCAGTTTTTCTAAGTTAGGCAAATGCACCTTCCTTTCTGCATTTGTTTACATTTGTTAAGATATCTCAATGAAGTGTTTTAATACCAAATATTAAAGTTCTGCAATTCCTCACAGCTAACAAGGCAGACTGCAAGGATATATGTGAATCAGCTGGTGGTAAAAGAATCCCTCTACTGTTCATTTAAAATATATATTTTCCTCTAATGTGGTTCCATCACCTTCTATTATGAATAAATTATCATATGCCAAAGTGCAGTTGTCTTCTTCCTGTTCTCTTTATTCTTAATGGGTCATTAATACAGAAATGATTTCTGTATGGAACAGTTTTTGGCATTTTAATTGCAGGACTATCAGGTGCTGCTGATTTCTTACCAGGGGTCTGAAACTCTCACAATGCTGTCCCCAAATTCCTGGTCTTTTAGAGATGATAAAGTAGTGTGTTAAATCACCTCCTTCCGAGGTCAACAGAAGTTGAAGGTATGAAGTATTTCACATGATCCATGTCTTACACTCCAAACAAATAAAAAAGCAGAAGAAAAGATCCCTGTATGTGTGCCTTGTCTTCTGTTCACACCTAGGCCACAAGTAATGAGAGATTGTTGGGTACTTTTCACACAGGGAGATGTGTTGTAGTTATCTTTCAGAGGAACACCAGAATGCAGTGGCTGAATAAAATAAATAGTGGTGACATCAGCATTTTGTGTCAAATACAATTAATGTCAAATACTGCAATGAATGTTTACATATATTCCTTATACTTTCTGGCTCTGGAAAAAACAGCTCTATGGCAATAGGAGTGCTTTTCAACATTTTTTTCTTTAGAGAATCACCACAGTAGTACAGATTATTAAATTACTATGGGCAGAAGGGAAAACTGGGACCTAATTTTTTCTTTGCTGATTGAACTCAACACCACCATTGCAGCATATCCATAGAAAACTTAAAATGACAGTTTAATAGCTAGACTGATATTGATCCACAAAGAGGGAGGTTGGAAAGTCTTAACAGAAGAAAAATCTCATCTGTTTCATTAAAATAATGCAATGCTGAATTCCCCATCAAAAAAAAAAAAAAAGAGCAAGAGCAAAAGAAATCAGTATGTTTACAGTCATTTTTCCATAAGAACTTCTATTTCTATATTCTAGCATGTTGTCCTTCAGAAAGACTTTTTCTTCACATTTTCTTCATACAGAAATTTGAAAAAAAATCCCTGTATAAAGAAGTGTGAGTAAGAATTAGTGAGGTATTTTCTCTCTGCTTTTCATCACAGGAGACATGATTCAGGGTGTTCAGTGCCAGGAGATAAGTCCCCTGGGTTTTGTTTTGGCATTGTCAGAAAGATGTGATTTCTTTACACACATTTATTATTCTAATCTGTGGGTTTTTTTCTGTTTTGTTTTCTCAGCATACTGAACGGAACTTCTTCAGATATTAGAGAACTGCAAGGTGTATCTAAACAAGTTTACTTCCCCTTTAAAAGACTCTCACAATAATGTGGGCTACAAGAGGTCAGACAGTACAACTTCCTTCTCACAAAAGGTCTCCTTGTGAACTCCACTGAACTTCTAATTTCCATTGTTTTCTTTAGACTTTACCATTAGGTAGACTAAATATAGCATCTTCACTTAGATTTCTCTTTCCAAAGAGAAAGCAACAATTCACACTCTGTTCAGCCTCACCCTCATGTCACTTACACTTTTTTTAGGCTGATATTCATCCACAGTGTATGTATATTACTTTACATCAAAAATTTGATATGGACTAAAGTAAGGTTTGATTTTTCAATTATAGCTCCATGTACAAGTTATAGGTTTCACTAGTCCTCTTGGCATGGACATTTTATAATGTAACCACCAACTATTTTATTTTTTTTTCTCTAAAGAAAAGGGGGAGTTGACCACTTCAACATATCTTATAAAAATATTATTTTGACCTGATTATATTAATTTTAAAAGAAAAAAGCTTGCATAAACTATTACATGGCATTGTATTATAACTGATAGCTCTCTTGGTAAAAGACCAAGGGTTAATAGTTGAAAAAATGTGATATTTGAGACATAAATATTAGCAACATTTTTGAAAACAATTTAAAAAAATGATGGCACAAACATTACACTCATCTAATCAGGATCGAGATTATTTGGTTCTTTGGACTATTACCTGTTACATTTATCACCAGACCAGCTACAAGGAAATATTATTTAGACAAAGCTGCCAAGGAAAATATTCAGTAGTCTACTATATGAGTGTATTTCTGTGAGAAAAGTTGGGGGGGAGGAGAAATCCTTGGCTTCTAATTATTAGAAATCCTTGGTTTCTAATAATTAAACCACCAAACAGTTCCCAAAGTCACACCATTTGGTGATGTGACAATGAATAAGCAGTTGAAAAGTTATTTCCATTCCTATTTTTTTAAATATTAATTTTAAATTAAATTTTCTGCTTTCTGGTGTCTGCAAACCTGGTATTACTAGACTTGAGTTTCAAGCAACCCACTTGCCAATTTAAACTTGTTAGCATTAAAATTCACAGATGCTACAAGGTAAGTCCTATACCCCTTTCAATAGTCTCTGTGGCTGCAACTTTGTCTTTGGGACTAGGAAAAATATTTAATTTCTTTATGATCTCAGTTCCCAGTCAGTACANATGGGAGCACCTTGTAATCCTTTTCTGCCACACAACTACTCTGTTTTCTTCACAGTTACAGGAACAACTGAGCTACAAATTACTGGAAGCCAAGAAGAACTGAGTCATTTCATTCTGTTCGTGATCCCACCTTTGTTCTCTAAACTTTTGTATTGGGCCATTGTCAGCAGTGGGATATAGTACTAAATGGTGTGAAATAATACAACTGCTCTCATCTTTTTATAATCCCAAATCTCTGCCAACAGCAGTTTGGATTAGACTCCTGGTTTAAAAGCTTTTGGGGAAAGAAATTTGAAGAAAATAATAGTCTACTATTTGTACTGCCAATGACAACCATTATATAACTACATAAAATTATCATTCATTATCAGTTTCTTGGCAGAAGTACACAAAGAACGGAATAATCCTAGACTTACTTTGGATTTACAGAGAGCAAAATTGTATCTTCATTTCACTGACTTGGTTTGTGGGCATCTTTAAGTTTTCATACTACTTACACAGATAAAAAAGGGCTATCTGTATTCATTTATTTATTTGAAGTTTCTTCTACATGAAGAATACTGCTGTACTGTACAACTTAATGTACCTGAAGATTACTGCTCTATCAAAAATACTTTAGGCCATATTTAATACTTAAATTAATCACAAGAAGTAATATCTTGAGAGAGGAAAGCAACTTTGTTCAGAAGATTTTTGCCATTCAGCCTTTACTAGAGAGAAGGCACAGGGCACTAGTGACAATGACAGGTGTGCTGCAAAAGTCAGAGATTATCAAGATGAGAGTGCCCCCTCAGATAAGCAGTAGCTGATTAGTATTTTATTGGCCCTTTGTCAACTTCAACTACGTATTTTGAAAATTCTGTTTAAAAATCATTGTTCAAAATGCTGGATTTAGGGAGCTAAATGTTAATGTTGCAATTATCAATTTCATAAATACTCAGATATTCGCAGTGTTCTACAACAGAAATTAATTCCTCTAATAAGGTAAGTCCCCAGCAAAAGAAGCTGTTGTGATGTATGTGTGCAGATTAGCTAGAAACATCCTAGCAATAAGCCATTATTATTTACCAGTATGGATTTTGAGGACAAGCTTTTTAAAGCCACTTAGGGGCTGAGTATGCCCAATTCTCATTAATTTTATAGGTGGTTTGGTATCTAAATCCCTTTGGAAAGCTGAAAAGCTCATTTTCTGAAAGTCCAACAAGCATCTATGTCTGGATATTTCCTCTTAGGACCATAATTTTATGTGCCCTAGACACTTGAAGAATGATTCTTCCCATTAACTTTTGATGCAGAAAGTCAGGAGTCGACACTCATGCAATATGTATATGAAGCTAAAATGGAAACTTCAATCTAACAAGTCATGTGATATGAACAAAGATAGAAATTGGGCAAAGGAAATACAGGAACGGGTTTTCCTTTCTGGAATATATTTTGCTTCAGGGCAGAGAATCCTCTATTACAAGGCAAAATAACCACTGGTCATTAATATAAAAGCCATAAAATTATTAGGGAAGTGAACTTTGCTCCTTTGTAAGTTTTCCTCTCAGAACTTCATACTAAATTAATGAATTCTTACAAAGGTGATCTTAAAGCAAGGGCTTTTTTGCCTCAGAAGGAGCAGTTTTTTTCACTTGTCTTTGTCAGGAGATATCCCAGTATGAGTGAAAACGAAGAGCTTAAATGCTAAGAAACATTTCTGGTGGATCTGCTATACATTACTGTTAGCAGTGATAGTAATCTAGATTGCAGACAGAATACTATATATAAAAAATAGAGTGATTTCATAGTAATTTTTTTCTTGAATGTCTGTGTTTCTGTTTGCTGTGGTTTTGGAATAATAATAATGTGCCTTTCAGAAGAGCAGGTGATTAACGAGGGAATCATGTATTACCTGAAGTAATTTCAATAATTGACTGTTATATGCTAGAAACTAAGATTATTTTATAAAACCATACCATTATAAATAAAAAGGGAGGGAGGGGAGGGTGTTTACCTGTATCCTTTGTCTAATACCACTGTCATGAGATACCTAGTTATACATCCTTCCTAACCTCCCAGTGATGTATCTCTGCTTTTCCAATCATGTTCAGCTTTGCACCCACACCACTTACTATATAACCCTGCAGGAAAAAAACATTAATTTCTTTAATTTCTGAATTAATATCCCAGTTTATGCTGGCTCAAGAACTTGTGGTTCTTTCTCTCTCTGTTCTCCCTGCATCTGAATCTGGCTGTAGGAACTTTCAGGGCAAAGAATGCTTCTGTTATTTACAGGAAGGATAAATCTGCATCTCTACTGAACATTCATGTTCTGCACAATTCATTGCTCAGAGCAGGGTATAAAGTGTTACTCTAACCCATGGCGTGCAGTGGCTACGTGTCTCCCATACAGCATATCAGACTGCACACAATTCCAATTAACAACTAATTTTGGATTAATTTCTGATTCCCTCCTCTGGGCCTTTGTAATGAGATCATGACTTACACTGACAGAAGGTTTATACTTAAAATCTACCTATATGGTACAGCCTTCTAGGTAGTTAACTGACAATAGCATTAAAAAACTATTCAAGACAAACAAGTAAAAAAAAAACAACAAACTCCCTATTTGTTAGACATCTGGAGTCTTATGTTTAAATTTCATCAGCTATGATCAAGGAAAGAATCTAAATATGTTCAGCTCCCAGCAGTTTTTTCCTTGCCTTTCTTTCCATGCATTAAGAAGCTGGGTGTTATTATTATGTTGTTTTTATTTTCCTAAAGTACCAAAAGCATTACACTGATTTAGGAAAATGGACAATTTTACTAAATAAAATGCCTGCAGTTCAAAATCTAACTTTTAAAGTAATTGCTTCTCAATTATTTGGTAAACCCCAGAGCTGTTGGAAAAATATGTACTTTAAATATAAAATTAATGCAAAAGTTAAATATTAGATGAGATGTTCTTATTTTCCCATGCATATGCAGGAATGCACCATTGGAAGTCTGGCAGTAAAATTGGTATTCTTTACACATCTTGGTATATATTTCTTTAAAAGGCCCAGAACCTGAAAGGTACCCATTTACCTTTTCTACATGCACATAGTTTGTTTAAAAAGAGATAGAAGTATAAAGTACCCTGATGGGATCCTAAGAAAATAAATGAAGGAACACCGCGATACTTTTATCCCCTTACACCTCAATTTTACTCTGTTCAGATCACCCATGCCTATTTCCATACCTTTGGTTCTTTTCCCCAACCCTCATAGTAAATCATGCATAATCTCCATATGCTCATGCCTTGCATCCCAGAATGACTCCCATGACTCTAGGCAGTGCACCCACTTAGTAAGGTTTCCAAAAGTACTGCTCCTGTTGCCCCACAGTGTGCATACCACCCCTAGCCCTTGGGACTGAGGCTCTCCTGGGACAGCAGTGGCAGGGGCCAGGTCAGGGACATGCGTCTCTGACTGAAGTAATGGGATCTTCTGCCTTCCTTGTGCTTCTGAGCTCCTCTGTGTGTATGGAGACAAGCTTTATATCACAGAACCTGACAGTGTTAAGCAGCTTGACTTCTCACTCCAAATCTCCAAGGCATTTACAGCTCAGACATCTCTCTGTCTAGCCCAGAGACCTCAATCTCAGTCTTTTTCATTGTATTCTTAGGAGTTCAGGACTTAGCAAGCACTTTTATAAGTATCTCTGAGAGTAATCTCCTTGTTTTGGGAGAGGAAAGGGACGGAAGAGTGAACTTGGAAGCATGAAAACATCTGCACCCAAACATCCCAGAAGAGTATTCAAACAGCTTCAGTATGCAATATCATTAAAAGACTGGAAGTTGAGGAAAACCCATTCCCTCCTCCTACAGTTCATCTATTTTACATATGTCTCTGATGGAAAATAATATAAAAACTGTGAGAAGGAATCTATGGAACATGCATATCCCATGAGAGAATTAAAGGGTGGCTGAAGCCACCGTCATTTCCATGTTCTGAACAAAATAACTGAATATTATTATTTTTGAAAAGGTGTATCAGACACTTGACCCTAGTGTTCCATTTAGGATAGAGGACCAAAAGATGAAAGATCTATCTGAACTCCAGAGGAAGAATATATAAGAAAATGTATATTTGTTCTTTCAATTCCTATAATGATAGATGACTGTCTTAAATGTTTTGTTGGGTTTTTTTTTTCCCATTAGGACCTAAAAACAGGGCTCCAAAAGAAAGGGCTTTGTCTCTATTTATTTTATGAAGGACTATGCAGTCAATACTTCTTCTAAGCTTTCAAGTATCTACAATTCTATGTGTAGATCTCCTGTAGTTTTCAAACTACAAAACTCTATTGAATTTCACAGTGCCACTCAAGAATCTCACTGTTTTGGCATAGCTATTGTATATTCTTTGAATTTAAAAGCAACCTTATCTACCTGGTAGATCCGGTGACACAGTCACAAAGGGCTGAAATGAAATGCCACATAGCAGGACAAGGACAATCAACGAGACTAGAGCTGATGTATTTGATGTCATGGGTAAAGGTCTAGTTACAAGTTCATTATGCCCTCAAGATATGCTTTAAACTGAACCTCTGATCCTGTTTCACCTACTGTCTGTCTTTTCCCCCTTTTTTTTTTTTTTTTTTGGTGGACAGGGAGAGCCTGGGAAACCAGCGAAAGTGTGAAGAGACCACCAGGAGCTGACAGCTCTCCCAAGCAAGGCTGATGTGGCTTGGGTGCTGCCAGGAGCAACCCAGCCTGAAGGAGTGACAGTGACTCCAACTGCTGAGAACAGGATGGGCAGTTCACCCAGGAGGGCATGCAGAGAGGGCCCTAAAACCTGCCTGTATGTTCACAAACCAGGGAAGTGATTCAGATCTCCGACAAAATGGTGGGTACTCACCTCAGAGCTAAAACCAGTGTTCCTACAGAGAACAATCTTCCCCGAGATGTCTGATGCATCCACCCAGATGGAACTGGCAAGGAAGGAAACTTAAATACAGGTAACAGGTTGCAACAAGTGCCCAGACCCTTCTCATGGTGAAAAGGTAAGTACAGGGTGTGCATAGGTTCATGATCTATCCTAAGGAACCTGCTTTGGCAGAGAGGTTGGACTTGATGATCTCTTGAGGTCCCCTCCAACCCCTACAGTTCTGTGATTCAGTGATATCCAAGAGTGTGTGACAACTTGTCAAGAGCACAAACTGTTCCAAAGCTACACTTTCATGAGGGCATATATGACACCACAAGCCAGTACCTGGGCAGAATCAAGGAAGACTATAAAGCCCTGGGGGCATATATAACCTGTTAGGGAGGGATGGGATCCACCTGTCTAGAAGAGGCTAGGAAATCTTTTCAACAGGCTGGCCAACTTGGTGAAGTGGGCTTTAAACTGAAGGACTCAGGGATGGGATCCCAAGTGGTCATGCTCATGCCATCACATCACACTGGGGAATAAGCCAGGCCAAGCAAAACAACAATAACTGTTCCTTAGCTGCCTCCCAAGAGAAACAGAAGGTCAACCACCTCAAGGGTGTGTATGGCTGTATTAGACCCTCTTGCACCCCTCCAGGGAAACTTGCATACTCCATTACTTCTTTGAAATGCCTTTACACCAATGCACACAACTTGGAGAATAAACAGGAAGAAAGAGATCTGTGTGTGGTCCCAGGGCCATGATCTCATTGTAATTACACAGACATGGTGGAAGAGGTCACATGACTGGAAAGATGTTGTGGATGGCTATGTATTTTTTAGGAAAGACAGGACAGCAAATTGAGGTGTTGGAGTTGCTCTTCATGTGGGAAAGCAACTGGAATGTACCAAGCTCTGCCTAGGCTTGGATGAAGAACAAGTTGACTGCTTGTAAGTAAAAATTAAAGGGCAGGCTGAAATGGGTGACATTGTTGTGGGTGTTTACTACAGGGCCCTCTGGTCAGGAAGAAGAAGTCAATGAGGTCTTCTACAGACAGGAGGAATAGGCCTCACAGTCACAGGCCCTGGTCCTCATGGCAAACTTCAACCACCCGGATATTTGCTGCAAAGGTAACACAGCCACACAGGCACACAGTCCAGGAGGTTCCTGCAGAGCACTGGTTATAGCTTTTTTACACAGTTGGTGGAGAAGCCCATGAGGAGAGGTGTTCTGCTGGACCTTGTACTTAAAAAAAAGACTGGTGAGTATGTGAAAGCTGGGAATGTCTCTGGTTGCACTGACCATGAGATGGTGGAATTTAGCATCCTGTGTGGAAAGAATAGGGAAATTAGTAGGATTACAGCCTTGGACTTCAGGAGAGCTTACTTTGACCTTTTCACAGACCTGCTTGGGAGAATTCGATGGCTTAGAGCTCTAGAAGGTATGGAGGGTCCAAGAGAGCTGGTCAGTTTTCAAGTACCACTTCCTCCAACCTCAAGATTGGTGTATCCTGAAGAGTAGGAAATCAGGCAAAGGAGTCAGGAGACCTGCAGGAATGAGCTTCTGGAAAAAGTCAAAAGGAAAAAGGAAGTTTACAGAACATGGAAAAGGGGACTGGCTACTTGAGAGTATTGTTGTTTAGCCCCAGTGGGCAGTTAAGCCCTGCATGTCCACTTGCTAACTCCTCACCCTGCAGTGGGACGGGAAGGAGAATCAGAAGAAAGGCAAAACTTGTGGGTTGGGATAAGGACTGTTTATGGGGACAGAAGAGGAAGAGGGAAATAATAACAGTACTTAGAATACACAAAATAGGTAATACATAATGCAAGGAAGAGGATCCAGGAAACTACAGGCCAGTCAGCCTCACGTCCATCCCTGGAAAGGTGATGGAACAGCTTATCCTGGGGGTAATCTCTAAGCATGTGGACAAAAACAAGGCTATCAGGAGTGGTCAGCATGGATTCACCAAGGGAAATTCATGCCTGACTAATCAGATAGCTTTCTATGATGGCATGACTGACTGGGTAAGCTTATGAAGTGTTGGTTAAAAGAGTGGACAGTGAGCAGGCTTGAGAAATAGGTGAACGGCAGAGCTCAGAGGGTTGTGATAAGTGGTGCAGAGTGTAGTTGGAGGCCTGTAACTAGGGGTTTGCTTTGTGGATCTCCTTTTCTGGAGATATTCAGAACCTGCCTGGACACAATCCTGTATAACCTGCTTTAGATGAACCTTCAGTCGGGTTGGACTAGATGATCACAAGAAGTCCCTTCCAACCCCTCCTGTGATTTGTTTGTTCTTTTATTGTTGAGTTGTTTTTCTCTGTGTGTATTTCATGTTTGTTTGTTTCTCCAGAATGCCTCTAATTCTTTGTTTTCTCCCCCACTGTCAAGCAACTAATTTTGAACTCAGAAAAAATAAATACTGTAGGTCTAGATTACAGTGGAGACAGAGGAACTGTCTACCACAGCTTGCCTTTTGGAAAGGCAGATTTGTTATAGATATAACAGTGTATTGTAACTTTAACAGAAGGACATTTAGAAGGAAAGCTGAAGTGATTAATTATTACACAGTAGACAGTTAAATATTTATTAAATACAGGGGATGCATACTGTAGTGAACCAACTAATGTGCACATGAACTGTGTTTATTATCATGGTAATAACCACATGCTCAAATTGAGGTAGGCAACTTGGAAGTTTTTAAGATGCCTGTTCCCAAGAGAGTTTGAAGCTTTATATAGGATATTAAAGCACAGGTCAATTCATTTAAATGTAGACCAAGTAGTCTTTGCTGAAAGGACCACTTGTTCACCGAGTACATTTGAAGTCTTCAAGATGATATCAGAACATACAGTCAGAGCATATATGTGTAAGACTAAACAACAAAATTCTCTGGAATGGCCTCATTCTAGCTACAAGTCCCTATGTTGTACAAGTAATGGATATGCTTTTTTGTCTATCTGTTGACATAATTATCTAAGCCTGATTGTTTACCTTGAATTTATTCTTGGACTTGAGAATTGCAATTCCTTTTCATAACCTGAAAAAGATTTTATGAAACCCCTATGCCTTCCAGAGCCTGCTGGCCATCACTGTGTAGATTGATGTAATTATAAATAGCATTTCTTCCTACAAACATTGTTTCTGTTGTATCTTGTGATCCACTGTCACAGTTTAACCTGTCAGGCAGTTAAAACAACCACACAGCCATTTGCTCACTCTCACCCCACAGTGGGATGGGAGAGAGAATCAAAAAGATAAAAATTGTCGGTTGATATAAGATCAGTTTAGTAGGACAAAAAAGGAAGATGACGATATAATAATGATAATGACAATGATAATAGTAATTACAAAAAAAAACCCCAAACAACCAAAAACAACAACACAAAAACCAGCAGCCAACAGAACAAGTAATTGATACCACAGTTGCTCACCTCCTGCAAACCACTGATGCCCAGCTAGTTCCCAAGATGCAGTCCAAACTCCCCTCCAGTTTCACCCAAGTTATATACTGAGCATGAAGTCATATGGTATGGAATATCCCTTTGGCCACTTTGGATCAGCTATCCCAGCTGTGTCCCCTCTCACTGTCTTGTGCACTCACTCTTGTGACTCTTTACTAGTAGGATAGTGTGAGAAGCTGAAAAGTCCCTAACTTGGTGTTTAAAAATGTCTAGCAAAACCCAAAATATCAGTATGCTATCAACATTATTTTCACCCTAAATCCAAAACACAGTGCTATACCTGCTACTAGGAAGTAAATTAACTCTATCCCAGTCGAAACCAGGACACACATCACTACAATTACTGTCAATTATAAAACTAGTGAATGTAATAGGGAGAAAAGATATGATGTAATAGTAATAAAATAAGCTAATTTTTTCTTCTAAAGAGCTGTCAATGAATGTGCAATGGCAGCTAGGAAAACTTGAAGGAATGATGCATCTCAGGCACATACAAATCTCAGCAAAAATATCTTTCCTAGCTTGACGGGCTGCCCAGGGAAGTAGTGGAGTCTCCATCCCTGGAGGTATTTAAAAGACCATTAGATGTGGTGCTGAGGGACCTGGTTTAATAGTGGATAGCAGATTAGTGTGATATTTGGACTTGATGATCTAAAGGGTCCCTTCTAACCAAGATAATTCTGTGATTATGTGATTCTATGGCTGTGAAGGAGTCATTTCATGACAGAAGGGATATCAGAGAAAATGAGGGATAGGAAGAAACACAGGCATCTAGTGATGCTTGTGTGTCCTGAAATCATCTAGGTTTCTACACATGACTGGTAAAATGGCACAGAGTTTATGGGAGGTTAATATCTGTCTGAGCCATCACCTGCAGGCTGTGCTGCGATCTGAGACAGCCCTGGTTTTAAATTTTTAGCAAAATGAGTTGTTCTCTCATGACTGAATGGTGTTGCACCATTCCACAGATGTTGCTTGCATACTCTGGAGATTTCCTGCTTTGGAAGGAGAAAGATTTAATGTGAATCCTTAGAATTTGGAATTGAGACTTCTGTGAAGGATCATTTATTAAGTAAGGAGAGTAGATGATACAGGGAAAGAGATGGGAATGACTCTGGGTAAAGGGAAGAAAAAGCAGTAGCCGTCCATCACTAAGAAGAAAAAAGACACAAGGACTTTAGATGCAAAGGGAAAACAGTGAGGTAGAGCTCATGTGGGGAGAGTAGAAAATCAGTTGATGTTGACAATTGGACAATTGATCAGTGATTTTTTTTTTCTTTAATCCCATACCTTTAACCTTTCCAATTACTAAAAAGTAAGTGCTTTGGTAAGGAAGAATAACTGTACAGTTACAGTTATGGGGTAGTTTAAGTAATCTTTCCATTTTAAACAGAAAAAAAAAAAAGGAAAAGTACAGCTTTTAAAAATAAAGTCATCTTCATTTTGATTCAAAGACTTTTTTCAGAAAAAAAGCTTTAAAATATATTCCATGTATTAAGAGTGTTTCTGTGCTTCAAGAGGCTTTCCTTTGGGTACTGTAAGATGGTTTATTATCCATTATCTGTAACACAAAGATAATGAAAGTGGTTCTATTGTACTGTATGGGAAACCCACAGGAATACCAGGATTTGACAGTCATGATATATCTCAGTTAGTTTCTAATGTGTAAAACCATCACAAATCATAGAGAAGACAGTCTGTTGGTTAAATAAGTCTACAAAGTAAGATGATAGAGTTCTTCATTTATCTTCATTGAAACAGCTTTGACTGCTGTGTAGTTGATAAAATAAATCTAGTCCTATTCAGAATCTCTCCTCTCTGCCCATTGTAAGTAAGCAGTTTCTATTCTACTGTATTAATTCTTATGCAGCCCTCATCACCCATAATATTGGAGTATCTTCCATTAGCACATTACGTAAAGTGACTAACATGTGTCAACTGCGGCTCATTTGCTTGCTTATCCTCTCCCAAGGGAAAGAATTTGGTATGCAGTGAAGTGTTTTGATTGGAAGGTTATTTCTTTTTTTCTTTCCTATGTATTCATAAAAGAAATTGTAGGTCAAAGACAAAGAAATGCAATAGGAGTTGGAGACTTTCATTATGGTGTTTCTGCTTTTAGGGGAACTCACTGTACTACTGAAGAATAATCCCATGAAATTCAGTGAACTTCACAGTTATATAGAAAGTTCAGTGGTGCTCACAGGCTAGAGCTGTTGCTCACAGTCTCATAGCCTCAATTTCTGAATGTCCACAAGTCTATGGGGCCGGATGACAAGCATCCCAGGGTCCCGAAGAAGCTGGCTGATGTGGTTG